>OZ017739.1:270727028-271137028 GCA_963969285.1 Odontomyia ornata | reverse complement strand
AACACCACGCTTAAATGCTGCCCATGGAGCGTACTCTTCTTCCTTGTTCAGGTACTCCACTACGTTAAAGACTGTGGCGTAACTCAAACGACCAACATACGCCAGACTCAAAGCATCGTCCACAATTTGCGCTCTATTATTTACATGTATGCGCTGATGGTTACTTTTAAGAACACCTGCTATCACGTTCCAATGTCCTTCATGATAATTTACTCGGTAGTATCCATTTTGTTGAAAATTGACCAGGAAGAATGCACCTGATTCACAGCTTTGCAAATAGTCATGACAGTCGAGTTGAGTTTCCATTTCATTGAACCAATAATCTTTCACTTTGTAATTTACATCGACAAATGTCACAGGGATCCACCAGATGGGAGGTTTGGCTGGCTCATCGGTAGGTTTCTTACTGTAGAATCGCTCTTGTTTTAAGTGTATGACAGAGTTTTGAAGTGATGCGGTGACAATTGGATATCCTCCTTGTTGAGTCCATGACCGCATCGCAGTTGCTATTGGGAGCTCCTTGTTATTCTCTGGTAGAGATTCTTGAAATGCATCAAAAAGATCGTCCTCATCGGTGTTACTAAATTCACTGTAAATGGAAACAAATAAGGATCAAAGTTTTTGTTAAGTTCACATTTAACACATAATAACTACATAGATATATAGTATGTATGATTTTCGTTTACAAAATAAATGTGTATTATAGAAATTATAAAAGTTAAAAATATTTCAAGGGATGTTAAATTCTACGATGCGAAACGTTGTCTGCACACATTACATATTTTTGACTGTTGACAATTTTTCCATTTGGGGCTTTATGGCAATGCACGAGACATACAAGCTTTATGAGGAAGCGCTAAAGTAATATAATAGCCTGTTACATACTCGTGTTGAAAACGAATACATTAAAAAACTTTTAGAAAAAAAGAAAACCCACGTCGAAACGCCATAAAAAGAATGAAATAATTTCATGGACGCGTATCTCTTTTAAGGTATCGATTCTCGCCGGTCTTGAGTATCGAAATGACTTATTTTAGATTTCTGGGCATATAATGTATAATATTTACGGGGAAGTAACGAATCAACTCTATAATTTGCAATCACTTAATCTTTATTATTGGGGACTTTTATAAATGCTATGCGTAAGGTTTACGTCCAAGGATGTTAGAAGGATCCTTTACTAAGCTCATCAGTAAGCAAAGAATGAATGCGGATGAGAAAAGCTTCCTGAAAGTTTCCCTCTAAATATTGTTTGATTGTATTTATGCTACATTTAGAATTAATTTATTGGTTATTTCCGGTAGAAATGATTGAATGAAATTTACCGTCATAGCCGAAAATTAAGGATACTCATCATTTTTATTATTCGTTATCAAAGGATTCAGTATCTGCATCAAATTCTTGACTTCAATGTATCATATTAAAATTTAATGACTCTTTGCTAGTTATGTCATGCTCTCGAATTTTTCTTTCAAGTAAATCCCACAAATGCTCAATTGGGTTTAAATCTGGTAATTGAGGAGGTGTACCTAAGAGTTTTGGGACGTTGTAGGCCAACCAAAGCCTATTTATTTCAGCTGTATGTTTGGGGTCATTATCGTGCTGAAAGAAAAATGCGTTCCCCAGCCGTACCCGTATTTATCCATTGTAGATTCTATGAAAACGAGTTGCCCCACTCCACTGGCTGCCATACACCCCCAAACCATCACACCGCCGCCACCATGCTTTACAGTGGGAATCAAATTTTCTTTATTGAATTCTGTCGAGCGTTTTCTCCATACTAATTTGCGTCCTTTTATCCCAAATATACAAAACTTACTTTCGTCCGAAAAAAACGCTTTCCCAAAATTCTTTTCGCATATTTACATAATTTTTGGCGAATTCCACTCTCTTTTGGCGATTCCGTTTCGATATGAACGGCTTTTTACGTGCGGCTCGACCATGGTAACCGCCTTTTCTGAGAATTATGCGCACTGTTTCATCGCTTATTGTTTTATTGTATTTCTTTCTTATATCCTGCGCAATTTGGAACGCGGTTAATCGGGGATTTTGTTTCACAGCATTAATAATACTCCTACGTTCACGTGCTGTAAGTTTGGGAGGACGTCCTGACCGATGCCGTGAAATAATCAAACCGCTTTCTTTGTAATGAGCAACAACCCTTTGGACCGAGGAATGGGTTCTCCCAACTAATTTTGCGATTTTACGAAAACTATTCCCGTTTTCACGCAATTTTACTATGACTTTACGCTCACTAACACTGATTTCCTTATTTTTTACTTCCATATTAAAGAATAGTCTTTTATTCACGCAAATCGCACAGACAATTTTCCAATGAAGTACTGTCACGCAGAACAATGAAAAAATGAAGGCGTCAACATTGGACATTTCGGGGAATCCCCAAATTTTGTGATGTGTACGCAGACTTTTTTGGGGCTGCTCACAGACTTCCAAGTATTGAAATTACTATATGTTCGATAATTTTGGGAATTTTTTAAACAAACCTGCTTCAATACATTTCTTGAAGTTTAGGCTCTTTTATCGAAATGATTAAATCAAGATCACATTATTGATTCATACGATTCCAGCATAATTCAGTTTGTATTAATGAGATGTACGGAGACTTTTTTGAGTATGTGTATTAACAAGTTATTGCACTCGCAAGCAAACAGCGTTTTCTTTTACGTGACATTTTTCAAATAGGGTTACACAATTTAAAAGACACTTTCCGGTTCTTTCTAAAAAAATGCTCCACGAGCTTTATTCGATTAAATTTACAATTCAAGTGAAACTTATTCTAGAATCGATTAGTGCTTATATCCGATATTTCCGCTGATGCAGCGTCTACATTTTTAGGGTTTTGTACTAAAATACAAAACCCTATTGCAATCACGACCTGTGTCCGTCTGTCCGTCCGTCCGTCCGTCCGTCTGTATGTCACAGCACTTTTTCTCCGAAACTATAAGGGCTACAGCCATGAAACTTTGTAGAAAGGTCAGACGTGGTGACCTCTTGAAAGTTTGAGGGTGGAAACATTTTTCAAAGGCGTTTAAGGGGGGTCTCCCCATATAAGGGGGTGACCCCTCAAAAAAAAATTTCACCATTCGTAGTCGAGTAGGGTGTCATTGGAAAGGTCTCAATGAGATCTTTTCAAAACAAGTCTTAAAATTGTCTTATAAGTACCGAGGGGGGCAGGGGAAGGGGAAATGTACGAACTTTTCGCGTACCCCCCCTCGCGATTGGACACCTTCCATCCGAAAAATCTGACAAAAATCATGAATGTAGGCCTTAATGAGTACAACAACAAATACATGAGAAGTCGAAATTCACTCAACTTTGTTAGTAATAGTATGATGTATCGATTTTGTGTTTTCTTGAATAAAATCTAAACGGTACCCTTAAACTCAATAAAATTTAGCAAAGAGATGACTATTCATAAGATTGATCTTTATTACTATGGAGCAATATGCCCTGTATTACTATGGAAACATATTGCTATGGAGCCATGTGCGCTTTTTACCGACTTAGACACTACAGCTTTGCTAGAATTTGCATGAAAATTTCAGGAGTGATAGGTATCATGAAGATGAGTACATACAATTGAAACAAGTCGAAGAGGCAGGAGAGAGCTCCTAGCTAAAGGGCTTTGTAACCATTCTAGGATTCGAAAAAATAGGCCATGAATCGATGATTACAGTACAGAGGAGTGGCCCCTGAAAAAAAATTTCATGAAAGGTAGCCGATATGAGTATCAACTGAAAGTTCTCTATGAGAGCTTTTCAAAACAGTTCTTAAACTCACAGTTTTTGCTTCAGTGGGAGCACAGGGGGGGAAATACATGAAAAATGTGTTTCCTCCCTCGCGAATGGACACCAGTGATCTAAAAAATCTGAAAAAAATATCAAAGGAGATATTTATGGGTATAACTATAACAAATACCTCAGAAGTCGAAATTCGTTCAACTTTGTTAATAATAGTATGATCCTCGAATTTCACATTTTCTCCAATTAAATCGTCTTTGATATGTTTCTTGATTTTATTCGTTGATGGTTACTGCATTTTGTGAGTTGAGTACAAAACCCTTCTGACATGAGCATAGGTCTGTCTACCCAACTTGTTGTTCATTCGTTCGAATTTGTTCGATTCACTTTTACCTGGAAGGTGTTCTGCTTACTTGCGGGAACACTATCGTTAGAAGTAAGGAAGGTTATTGAATCTGGGCTGCGGTTGACTTAATATTGCTGATGGATAACTGATAGTTGATTGCGTTGAAGATGGTAAGACTCTGACCTCTTTTAAAGGTAAGTTCGCTGTACGTGAGGTATTACTTTTCTGGAGGCAGATTTTCAGAATCAGGTAGGTTGATGTTGTGGTTACCAGAAGGGCGATTAAACTATAGGTCACATACTGATGGATTTCGTGGTTTGATTCCAGCATTTTTATCTTCTCAGTGTTGTTGATTTTAATTTCATCCAGCATTTCAAGAGATAAAAGTTCGCCATGTAGCTTTCCTTCGGGTGCAGGCTGGAGTATTGCAGGCAAGTGTTGATCGTTGACATTTCGTGAGCCTTGTATTTTTGCCCATTTATTTCAACAGTGGTGTTGTGGAATTTTATTAGATAGGTTCCGTTCAGCAGGTGCGTGGTGTCTTCTGCTTCTAGTTGGCCGCAGAACGCATTTAGCAGTAAGTTGCCAGGTGAGATTTCCTCGATGTTCGGGACTTGTAGTGGGCTGATTCTATTGCAGATGGCATTTGAGCTTTGCAGTAGGTTTGGTACACAATCGGTTGAACTAATATCTATTATATCTGATTCTTTACAAACGAACAAATTGTTGAAATTTTTACAATTATTATTTTTTACACCATATAATTTTTCTTTGTTTCTTAATACTTTTCCAAATGTTATTTCTGGTATTACGATCCTTTGTTTTATAGGCTTTTTTAACAAGGTTTCATATGTTTCCGGCCTTGTGGTCGGTATATTGATAATGTAAAGTATGGTTTCTTGGTTACAAATGATTTTGATGTCAGCTAATTCTAGTGCTTCCTCTATAGTTGAAAACGGTAACAATTCTTTATTTAATATGTCAGTAGCTAGGTTTATTTCTTTTTTTGATAAAATGAGAGAGTTGATGACTCCTACTTTTGCCCAGTGTACGGCATAATTAATATTTTTTAACTTTTCTTTCACAATCTTCATTTTGTAGTTTAGTTCGGAAAAAATACTATTGTTTGTCTTTTTCTCTTCATTTAATAAGTTTTCTATATCATTCGCGATTTTATTTATTTTATTAATTTCTTGATTGTATAGTTCGTTTAATATAACCTGTTTATAATTATTATTAGTTAGGACGTTGGTTATCTTTTCTCTTATCGTTATTAGGTCCTCGTGATCAGAACTTCCGGCAATCCATTTCCATGCCGAGCCTAAGAAATCGAGTGATCTCTTCGCTTTTCGGGGCTTTAGGTTCTGAATTAAAGTCTCAATTTGGTGGAATTTGGGCATTAAGTATTTTGAAAGTGAGTGGTGTTGAACTATAGACAAATTTAGGATGGGATGAGCATTGGTAACAAATTGTTCGTACGTCTAAGTCGATTATGTGTATTATCTTGAGGTTTCCGTCTTTGATCTTTGTCTGTCCTAGGTAGAAGGAAATGATTTGTGAATTGGTATAGTCCAGAATTTGTACGTTTGCGTTGGTCACCTGGGTGATGATCCTGAAAGAAATTAATTTCTAATTTTATCTTTATGTGTTATTTTACTTGATTCAGTTTGTATAGTCGTATTTCTGTCCTCCTTAACAATTTCTTGCCGGTATCTAGGGCTTAGTTTTGTCCCGCTTCGTTTATTCTGTCGAACGTAAATAACCTGTCCTGTATCGTAAGTCTTTATGGGTTGTCGTTTTTTGTTGTGGTTGGTCATTTCAGTCATCTGTTTGCGTTTGATCTTCTCTATATTGCTCAGATGTGCATTTTCTAGTTCTTTGGGGGCGACGTTAGGTATTCGGCCGAAGTGCAGTTCTACTGGCTTCTTACTTGTAGTCAAGTGAATAATAAAATTATACTCATTCACTGCACGCTCGAGGAGTTCCTCGAAGGGTCTAGGAGGTCCGTCACGTTTCAGGCATCTCATGATCTCTGTGAGAGTGGAGCGCCAGCGTTCGACTTACCCGTTGACCTCACTCTTGTACGATGGAGTACGAAAGAGTTTGATTTTTAGCTCGTCTTCTATCATTGACTCTAAGGACGCGGAGCTAAGAGCTCCTTCGTTGTCAATTACTACTATTTCGGGGATGCAGTAAAAAAATAGTATGTCACGTAGCGGTCGTTTAATGTCTTGGTCAGATTTTGTTGGCATGACCTTAGCCTAAACGAATTTGGTGAACTTGTCTATTGCAGTGAGTACGCGTTTCTTCTCAGTCATGAATATGTCAATGTGCACAATGTGTGATATTGGGGAATGGGTGTCAGTTCTAAGTACGGTTTGCTTGGATGTCTGTCGTATTTGTTTTCCTTGCATGTGGTCCAAAGTTTAACTAGTTGCCTAACTTTGGAAGCCATTTTCGGAAAGTAGAAATTTTCTAAAATTTATTTACGATTTTCTTCCGCATTATGATGCGCTGTTTTATGAGTTCAAAGGATTCTTTCTTCCTGCTCAGCCTCGTTGGCAATATCTTCTACTGATTTTTGGGTAAAACAAATCCTGTAGTCTTTAATGTGGTGCGGATATATAGTTTGGATAAGACCCATTGTAGGTTCATCTGTCAGGAGTCCATTAATAAGGTGCGGATTTAGATATCTTTTAAAATAATTATTATATCATTTTCGGAATAGTTTCTTTGAATAATGATATGCCTGGTATAATTTTCAAAGGGATTAAGAATCTGGTAGCTATTCTCGTCTCTTATTTTAAGAATGAGTTTGTTCTGAATACGAATACTGGGGATTCTACAGAAGGGATTAAGTTATGTGCTGAGCTGTCGTATATTCTTCGAGGGTGGATTTTCAGCGTTTAAGTTTGCTGTTGGTATTTTCCGAACTGAGGGCGTATGTGAGAGGTTGATGATCGGTAAAAATTAGTACGTGACTGGAGCCATATAGATAATATCGAAGGGAGTTTAGTGACCAAATAATTACCAGCATTTCTTTTTCATTCGTCGCATAGTTCTCTTCACTTTTACTGAGAGTTCTTGACAAGAATGAAATACGTTTGTTTTCTTGGGATAAGACGGCACCGATTGCGTAATTGGACGCGTCAGTCGTTAGCTCAAATGATTTTGTAAAGTCTCGATGTGAAAGTACGACATCTTGGGATATGAGAATGATTTTGAGTTTGTCGTAAGCTGCTGTTGCCTCTTTATCGAGTGAAATCAGTTTGTTTTTGGATGAGTTTCTAGAGACTCGTCAATCCTCCTCTCTTAGAATGGATGTCAGGGGCTTAGCAATCTTCGCATAGTCTTGGACAAATCGTCGGTAGTATCCTGACATGCCCAGAAAGGAACAGAAGTCCTTGAGTGTTTTTGGAAGTGGGAATGAAGCGATTGCTTCAACTTTCTTGTAGTTTGTCTTGATGCCATCTACACTGATTATAAAACCTAACAAGTTGGGTAGACAGACCTATGCTCATGTCAGAAGGGTTTTGTACTCAACTCACAAAATGCAGTAACCATCAACGAATAAAATCAAGAAACATATCAAAGACGATTTAATTGGAGAAAATGTGAAATTCGAGGATCATACTATTATTAACAAAGTTGAACGAATTTCGACTTCTGAGGTATTTGTTATAGTTATACCCATAAATATCTCCTTTGATATTTTTTTCAGATTTTTTAGATCACTGGTGTCCATTCGCGAGGGAGGAAACACATTTTTCATGTATTTCCCCCCCTGTGCTCCCACTGAAGCAAAAACTGTCAGTTTAAGAACTGTTTTGAAAAGCTCTCATAGAGAACTTTCAGTTGATACTTATATCGGCTACCTTTCATGAAATTTTTTTTCAGGGGCCACTCCTCTGTACTGTAATCATCGATTCATGGCCTATTTTTAGGTCTTTGTAAAAAAATTTTTTACAAAGACCTACTAGTTTCGCGACCTGTCTGTCCGTCTGTCCGTCCGTCTGTCCGTCCGTCCGTCTGTCCGTCTGTCCGTCTGTCCGTCTGTCCGTCTGTCCGTCTGTCCGTGCGTCACAGCTGATTTCCTCAGAAACTAAAGAAGCTAGAATGCTCAAACTTTGTGAAAAGGTCAGAAGTGATGGTCTCTCAAAAGTTAAGGCCTTGACAAAAATTTAAAAAATGTTTAAGGGGGGTCCCCCCTAATAACGAATTGGCCCTTAAAAATTTTTTTTAATCATAGGTAGTCGAGTGGGGTATCAAATGAAAGGTCTTGATTAGAACTTTTAGAATCTGAAATAAAAATATCATTTTATGAATTGGGGGGCCCACGGGAAGGCAAAATGTACCCAAAATTTGTGTCCCCCCCCCTCGCGATTGGACACCTTTCAGCCGAAAAATCTGAAAATTATCACGAATGTGGACCTTTATGAGTACAAGGGCAACAAATACCTTAGAAATCAAAATTCACTCAACTTTGTTAATAATAGTATGATTTGTAGATTTTACATTTTTGCCCATAAAATCAAAACGGTACCTTTAAACTTCTTGAAATTTCGCAATTATATAGACTGACATAAGATATATACGTTTACAAAATTTAATTGAAATCGAATCATAATCAAGTGAGTTATAGCAATTTCAACTATATGGAATTACAACAACGATAACACGTGTTTATGGTTCATATAGGGTTTTCCAATAAGAGGTGTTATTTTGATATTAAAACGAAAATGCCATTTTTTTAAATAAATGATCGGATGTTTAGTTCCTTATAAAGAAGAAGATATGCCGTTAATAGCAGTAACCAACATTGCGCAAATAACCTCTACGACACGCTTACAGGACCATATCCTCTTCATGAAATTTTCCATAACCAAATCGAAAAGTGGCTGCCCTATGTCCTCGATAGCCTCACGAATTTCATCTTTGAGATCTTGAATTGACGCTGGGCTATTGGCATAGGCCTTCTCTATCACGTGACTCCAAAGGAAGAAGTCGCAAAGTGTTAAATCAGAAGATCTATTCAAAATAACACCTCTTATTGGAAAACCCTATATATATTTAAAATCGACTTAGGTACTTTTATTTTCTTTCAATTTTCATGAAAATTTAAGGAATAGTGTTTAATTTGAACATGTTCAATCGGCCGAGCATTGAGAAAAATCATTTAAGCTAGATTAAAATGGCGGCTGCACTGTGCTTATGAAAGAAACTGTGCATCTTTTGTATAAATTTGAACGATTTCATATCTAAGTATTGGATGAATAATTCAAGTTATCGATTCCCGCCATTAGAAAACTTGCTTCTAACCCTAGGATGTTTACAAAGACCTTCTGGTAGGAGCACTCTCCTGCTTACTCAACTTGTTTCGAATCCTAGAATGGTTACAAAGCCCTTTAGCTAGGAGCTCTCTCCTGCCTCTTCGACTTGTTTCAATTGTATGTACTCATCTTCATGATACCTATCACTCCTGAAATTTTCATGCAAATTCTAGCAAAGCTGTAGTGTCTAAGTCGGTAAAAAGCGCACATGGCTCCATAGCAATATGTTTCCCTAGTAATACAGGGCATATTGCTCCATAGTAATACACGAAAATACAAATCGCTATAACTTCGGTAAATACTATTCGATCTTTATGAAACTTTCAGTAAAGATCAATCTTATAAATAGTCATCTCTTTGCTAAATTTTATTGAGTTTAAGGGTACCGTTTAGATTTTATTCAAGAAAACACAAAATCGATACATCATACTATTACTAACAAAGTTGAGTGAATTTCGACTTCTCATGTATTTGTTGTTGTACTCATTAAGGCCTACATTCATGATTTTTGTCAGATTTTTCGGATGGAAGGTGTCCAATCGCGAGGGGGGGGTACGCGAAAAGTTCGTGCATTTCCCCTTCCCCTGCCCCCCTCGGTACTTATAAGACAATTTTAAGACTTGTTTTGAAAAGATCTCATTGAGACCTTTCCAATGACACCCTACTCGACTACGAATGGTGAAATTTTTTTTTGAGGGGTCACCCCCTTATATGGGGAGACCCCCCTTAAGCGCCTTTGAAAAATGTTTCCACCCTCAAACTTTCAAGAGGTCACCACGTCTGACCTTTCTACAAAGTTTCATGGCTGTAGCCCTTATAGTTTCGGAGAAAAAGTGCTGTGACATACAGACGGACGGACGGACGGACGGACGGACAGACGGACACAGGTCGTGATTGCAATAGGGTTTTGTATTTTAGTACAAAACCCTAAAAATTGATTCCTCTTTAAAGAATTCGCATTTTTTCAAATTGATTTTTACATTGGCATCTTTGAGAGTCTTTAAGACTATGTCTAGATTCTCGAAGCGGTCTTTTTCGGTCTTACCGAAAACTATTATATCATCTATGTAGATACGGCAGCGTTTTCCGATGTGCTCTCGGAGGATATCGTTGAGTGCCCTTTCAAAGATTGCTGGACCATTTTTCAGGCCGAATGGAAGGCGAACAAACTCATATTTGCCTTTATTAATTGCGAATTGATGAAACCCGCTTTTCAGGTCGACGACCAAAAATTATTGGTTTTCTCCTAGATTGGAGAGGACTTCGTTTATGTCGAGAATGGGGTAGGTATCGGTTACTGTGATGGAGTTCAGTTTCCGATAGTCGATGACCATTTGGAATTTCCTTACTCCTGATGCATCCAGTTTTTTATTTACTATCCAGACTGGTGCATTATAGGGAGACTTGGAAGGACGTATAATGTTATCCTTTAAAAGCTGTTGAATTTCTTTTTCAACTTCATCCTTCATAGCCATTGGGTATGGGTAGGGCTTCGCATAGACAGGGTCGTTTGTTGTCGGGCGAATTTCCCCTTTAACGGTAGTTATAAAGGTCAAACTTCTGTTTGGGTCCGATGATAAGTTGGGATATTTTTCGAGGATATTTTTAAGATTTTCAGTTCTTAGGTTCAAGTGAATTACGGTTTGGGAAGTATGTTGTTTAAGAGGAATGCGGATATTTCCTTTGATAGTCATGAAGTTATTGTTAGTGTGAATAACTGCCTGTAGTGATTTTAGGCTGTCATTACCAATTATACCTCCAAATGTTTTTAAGGATGGTAGGATGAAGAATTTGATTTTTTCTATACTGGTTTCAAAAAAGGGGACGAAGGCATGGTGTGTTATGTTAATTGATCCACCGACAGAGTTTACCTTAAAGGGTTTGTCATTTTCTATGGGATACCGTATGAATCGAGGTGGGATATATTTGTTATTTGAGCCTGTATCAATAAGAAATTATAAATTTTCCCCGCTCTTCGCAGCGGTTTCCATGTATGGAAGCGAAGAGCTCAACAATCTAAAAAATGGACGTCGTCCTGTTCGGTTTCGAGATTCTGGCCAGGGATGTCTGTAGTTGTGTTGGTATCATTTTATTCGTTAGGTGGGTCTTCGTAGTCATTTGTCTCGTCATAGTAATATTGTTGTTCATATTGTGCGTTATCGTAGTTTTCATTGGAGGGAACGCAACTTTGCTCCACATTAAATATTCTCTGCTGTTTGTTAGGTACATGGGCTATTAGGAATGTTGGGCGTTTTTGGGCCAGGTATTGGTGTTGATTTTGGGGCCGGTTTTGATAGTTTACGGCTCTAGATCTAATTGATTGGTCAATGTCCATCGGCTCGTACTGCCTTGCTTTTGGAGGTAGTGGCCTAAAGTTTGATTGGTTGCAAATGGTTGATGGTTTGAATAGAATGGATTAAATTGCGGATTCGAGGGACGAAATTGTGGAGGCTGTGGTCTACTAGGGTTGTGGAGCGATTCGGGGAGAAAATCTCTCCTTGGTATGTGACCTTGTGGGATATTTCTTTTTGGCGGTATTGGGGGTGGTGTATTCGAGTAGGTCCTTCTATTTGGCTTTTGTGAGCTCAAGGCATGCTGGGCCCTATAGTCCACATTTTGCAGCTTAAGGCAAAGGTGCAGTGCTTGTGGGCGATCGCCAGGTTCTTTTATGCTTAAGAGACGTGAGAGGTCGCCCTTTAGACCACGCACAAATGTATCTAATGCTTTGTCTCTGTAGCATTGTGTTATATTCTTCATTGATTCAGCTCCCATATCCATAGAAGATAGTTTTTTAAGTATGAGGGACAAGTGGTGGTACACAGTATGATAAAATTCGTGTATTGAACTGTTTCCTTGCACAAGGGTCGTCAATTGGTACTCTAAAGTACCGATATCGCATTTATCCGCGTAGTGCATTGTTACGCACTTCGATATTTTTGGCCAGTTTCAGGGTGCGTTGTATGATTCAAGGGCGATATTCGCCTGACATACGATCTTGTTGCGGATAACAGAGAGAATACCGTAATATTTCGGTGTCTCTTAAAGGTGTTTGTAAGCTGTTAGGATTCGTTCAACGCTTTTCCTCCATGAACAGAATTCACTTGGGTCACCGGAGAAGGTTCGTAGACTTTTTACGACGTCTGGAATTTTATCTATGGCAGATAGATCATCCCTTCCGGCTTCTGTGTTTATGGGTACGTCTTGATCCAGGTTTGGATCAGAGGCAGAATTCATAAAGGAATCAAATATTTGTCTTCCTTGAATTTAGAGCCTTTCTGAAACTAGGTGGGTTATTAACCGTACAAGGTCTTCATGGTTTTGAATACCTTGTTGAGGATTTGGCGGGTTTGCTGTTGCACCCGCTTCTTCTACTATGGGTGGAAGTTCGTTAGGGTTTAGGCGTGGAGGCCTCATTATGTTGTTTCGGTTAGCCATTTTTCACACGACAGAAGATTTTTTGCGAATTTTTACCCAACTAGTAGAGGTTTGTTACGCACGAGGAATTGCCGATGATTTTCGCGGAAAAAAGGGAAAGATATAATTATGAACTTCGTAATGGGAGGAAATTTCACGACAGAGGATATAACTGTATGTGGAGAGATCACTAGCGTTCTATTAAGAAGATTATCGCGTTCACTTGAAAAGATAACCAATTTTACTTTTCACAATTCACACTATTATTTCACTTGCTGAAAATTTTATTTGTTCAATGTAATAATAATATTCATTAAAAGTTTGATCGTAATAAAATATTGAGATTTTTATTTGCAAATATTTCTCATAAGTTTTTCTTTCTGTATTTAATCTTCTTTGCTTTAATTTGTTTTAAATTAGTTTTGCTCATAATTTACTTATTTCTAATTTTCTTCACAAAATATTGATTTAATTTCAATTCTTAACTTACATTATTATAGCTGCAAAGCTCAAATACATATTGGTGACTCCGTGGATTCTTACGCAGTACTACGTTGCTATTTCAGGATATCTTTTCTTCGTTGTCACGTTAGGTTGGCTACTTGATCGATGCTGAGGGTGGCTGTTCATTCCTTAACGTCCTTTTGCTCACGGCTACTTTGGGGGCCTCTTTCCCTCAGACGAACACCGTTGTTGCTACTTCTGTTGCACTTGTTCACGATACGCATGAATACCTTTTCTTTTCGGTTCTTTCCCATAAAATCGAAGGATACTTTTTTGGCTCACTTCCCCAGTGTCAAGGGGTGATTTAATGATCTCTTTAAGGCTTATTGATCAACCAAATATCCTTACACACGCGAACACTTACTGTGTTTTACTTCAGCGAAATTAACGGTGTCACGATCAGTAGCCCCACGTTAGGCGCCAGTTAAAAGACTCTTTCCGGATCTTTCTAAAAAAAGCTGCACGAGCTTTATTCGATTAAATTTACAATTCAAGTGAAACTTATTCTAGAATCGATTAGTGCTTATATCCGATATTTCCGCTGATGCAGCGTCTACATTTGTGTTCATTCGTTCTGCTTACTTTGCGGGAACGTGACGGTAACTTACATGATGGAAATTGTGAACGCTCCAGATATCACAAATTTGTTTTGATTTGATTTTGAACAAACTGTGGATGCATCTTTTGTTATGTGTGATTATTCATTTTCATTTCCTGTGTTATTTTTTAGATCTTCGCCAACATTTCAGCTCGTAAAGCAACCTCTATAGCCTTCAATCGTACAGTGCAACTTTCTATACAATTTTTGACTATTTTTTCCTCAGATGAGTAAGATGGATGGGCTAAGCTCATATAAAATGCATGAGAGAGCATGCAACCGGTTTCTGCTCTCTTCCAAAGGATCTGTCTGTCATTTCCTCCCCGTCTGTCTCTTGCTGGTCACTTTTTTATTCCTGAAGCTGACTAGATGGGATCTGTCTGTCAAGTTGACTGATGCAAATTGGACACCAAATTGGCCAATTTGCAGGTTTCGTCGCGAATTTTATCCGATATTAAAATTGTGGAAAGTGTTCGCGATCTAAATTCGTTCCAAGTGTTTAAAAATTTTACTGGGCTTTATGATTCAAGTAACTTTAACGTGTGACACTGTGAAATCAATTTACAATTTCAAAATGAAATGTGTAGAAATCATAGTGGAAAAGGATCTATAGGTGTTTCCTTTCACAAATGAGTAGTTAATATGTTAATGTCTTGCATATTTTTCATACAATGCTGAAGATTTTTCAAATAGAAAAGAAATTTTTAGGATTGTATGAAAATTTGTTTACATTGAGCAGCAGCCATGTTTGCTTGTGCAATTCGGCTCTCTCTTAGGTTGTAAACAAGAGCGTAGCAGTAGGAAGAGTGGTCACAGGGGTTATTGCGACCACATGGTCACGTGGTTGTCCACTCCAGTATTATTTAATTACTCAATAATTTTTTCAATCTTAGAAGTTGTACATAGTATTGACCATAGAATACGACGTGTGGCTATTAAATAACGAGACTGTTACTTTAAAATATTTTATTTTGATTTTATACATGCTCGCTTATTAGATATCACCTTTAATATTCTTCTTCGTAGACTTCCAGTGCTTCCAACTGTCTTGGTCCATCGATCGTGTCTTTCAATTCCGCTACCCGAGGAGCGACGAACTGTCTTCGCCAACAGAGTCAGGCTAGCGTTTCCTTGGTTTTCTCATCAGTCTCCACCATTCAGCTCTTCAAACGAATACGTTTTTAGGTATCTATTGTTTGTTCATGCGATTTATGTGGCCATTCCACTGCAGCTTCCGCAGTCTTACAATCGTTGAGAACTCCGGCTCATCAAAAATTTCATACAGCTCATGGTTGTATCGCATTGACCGCCTAGCTTCGCTTCAATTATTCATTTTAGGGCGCGTTCCTCGAAGATGTTCAATAGGTTTGTAAATGCTTGGGTTAGGGTTCATGTTTCACACCCATAGCAAAGCACAGGCCTTATCATAGATTAGTAAACTTGGAGCTTATTTTCCTGTGTATGCAGCTGGTCTTCAAAACTGAATAAAATATTTTGTTTGCGAGCTGTATTCTTTGACGTATTTCGTCACTTGCATAAGCGATTCTCATTATTTTGGCGTCTAAATACACAAATTCGCCAGGTTGTTTGATATTATATTCGCCAAGTGTGATATCGAGTTTTGTTATATTCACATTGATTTGTAGCCTTACTTGTTTCACCGTAAATTTTCAGGAAAACTTGGCGGTTACTAATGATTGTGACGAAATTTTGATTTTGTCTGCATAGGCTATCGATTGGCTCAACTAGTAAAGTAATGTACCTCTTGCATAAACAGGTAGCTTTTTAATGACGCATACCAAAGCCAAATTGAATAGTAATGGGGCCAGCCCATACCGCTGCTTTGGTCCAATATTTGTGTCTAAGACGTCATAGAGTTGTGTGTTTTTAATTGCTCCTGTCAATAATTTTCAAATTTTAAAATGATTTATCAAAACGTCAATTCGAAGTTAATTTTTTAAAAAAACTTAATATGTCCTCGAATTATTTGAACAATTTTTTACTTGTGAGGGAGTCTCAAAATGTTCAAAAAAGGAGAAACATTTTTTTTTCGCCGGTGGCACGGAGGAGCCCGACGGCTTTCCACCGCTGGGGGTCCCGAAGCAAGGCATTGCAAACGCCACAAACGAAAAATCCTGAAACAAAAAGACCACTTAAAAAAGTCTTTGCAAACTTTAAATTGATAATTTCACCCTTTTTATATCAATTTAATGTAAATCTATACGATAATTTTTTGCTCTACAGTGAGCATTCATTGCTTCGTGCGGATATCGATCTCATTTTTTGGATGGCTCTGATAGTCATCCAAAAAACTCTCTCACATCTTAGCATGGTGGTCGCCATCACCGGTGTGTACCTAATAAGAGTGATGGCCCGATGAGAATAAGTCCACACGTCGAAACCACCTTCTTCTAATATTTTTCTTCTCTAATAATTTTTCAGTAAAAATTATTAAAATAAGCAACTCAATCATGTAGCTTCAAAGAATTTAATATGTTATTTGACTAAGAAAGGTTTGAGCGTATTCCTAACGAAGAATTGGAAAGAGTAACCAAAGAAAACCAAGACTTGCAAGAGAAAAAAAAGGAGATGAATCTCCGAATTACAAATTTGGAGGAAATGCTCCGGCAATTAACAAACATCACGGAAACAAAGGTAATTAAGCCAAAAATACGTCCAGAAAAGCGACAACTAGACACATGAACGAAAAAAGATAGCCACGAAAAAGGCTCAACAAACAAATAAGGCAACATTACAAGATACGAAGAAGTCAACAATCCATGATGCTGATCATACTAAGTGCAGAAGAAGCAAACGAAACGGCAAATCACTTTGCGGTACTTGCTGCAATGAATGACGATAGAGACATCGAGATAGAATGTCAAGATAACAAAGGTAATATTAATGATTTCTAGTGATAACTTTATTGAAAACTTCAAATCAAAAATTCGGAGAAAAAATCAACCGGTGTGTCTGCTTATTCCCCGATTAAAAATAATAAGATGAATGAGAAAGTTCCTCCGATTAATGTCTTTGGGCAGGACGGAGGGGATATGGTTAAGAGAGTGACGGCTGATAAGCTCACAATTAAAACCAAAACACTGGCTGGCTTCAAACTAGGGAAATATGCTCTTAATAGTGAACAAGCCAAAGGCGGAAACAAAATAAGACCTTTGTGTTGAAGGGCTAGGACTGTGGGGAGAATATAGTTGATCTCCTTGATATATTATAGAAAGCAGCACCAGCTGCCCAATTCATTAGGGTGAAAAATTTTGCAACCAGGAGATCAACTGTTGAAGCCAAAATATTACCATTTTATTTGTTTCAAATTTCTTACAATAGCAGTCCAAGTGCCCTCCAACAGGTAAGGTACTTGAACATTAAAGTTCTGAGGTAGGAGCATCTCCAAAAAACTGAGGTCAACCAGTGCTGCAGGTGCCAAAGATTTGGTCATTTGGCTGCACTATCGCTGCATTAAATGTAAAGGTATTCAAAAGGAAAAGAAAAATTATACTGTGTTAACTGCAGTACATTTGGTCATCAAGCGTCATATTGAGAATGCTCTCAATACCAAAATTCAAAAGTTAAATTTTCCCCAAAAGAAATCTAAGTACATCGCACTGTATTACTTTCCAACTTCGTCAAACACGGACTATCGTTTGCACTGGCTGCTAGAGGACCAGCAGACAACAATATAAAAAAAGTAAATAATATAAATAATGCAAGTAGCAATAATGAGCTGCTTCACAAAAGCAAGATCAAAAAATCAATTTCGTTTTTCAACGTTTGGGCCAACATGCTTCAAAAAAGGTTGTCATCCAGTCACAATTCCAAGGAACAAGTTTGTCTCATCTCGATTAACGTCAACTCCATTGTTACTATACATCGACGTGACTATCTCCTTGAATTTATTGTTAAGCAAAAGCCTGACATCTTGCTTCTCACTGAAATGTACCTCAATTCATGGCACTCTATGACATTCAAAGATTTTGAATTCGTAAGAAACGATGGAGTAAACGGCACCGGGATATTCGTTCGAAGACCCTATTGTTTCCAAAATATTGAAAAAGTCGAATTCAAAAGCTTTGAATTTCTTGATGTGCCCGTTATCTACTAGGTGAGCTTAATTCCTTGTTTGACATACTCGAATTGAACAGACTGCATAGCTATTATATGCTGGTGACCTGAATGCCAAGCATACATCATGACAGAATTGAAAACAGCAGCAACCTATACGTGTCGGAGATTACAGCATACTCTAGGACAAATTCATATTTGGACCTCTGGATTGCTGACGCAAGATTTGAATTCAGCTTTAATAGTCCTCAATTCAAATTGAAGGTACTTCCTTACAATACCGACCATAACGCATTCTTAATGGAAATTAATCATCAAAAGGATCATGTCTTCCTCATTCCAGTTCAACATGAAAATCATCAGTTGAATTTCAAAAAACCAAATTGAGGAAAGTTTTAAAAGAAGTTTTTCGAGAGTACCTGAAGTAATGTCTTCCTTCTGATGATAGCAATGCTTGCTCAATGGTTCCTAATGACAGGAATATAACTAACGATGAAATATATCTCTATTTGTCGAAATTAGAGAAGTTGGCGCCGGAACCGATTGAGAAAGTACAATAGTTCCAAAGATTAAATATCAAAACAATATGGAAGGATATGAAACACCAAGCACTGCAAGCTGCAAGGTTAAAAAGAATGAAAAACAGTCTTCGCATACGCATCAACAATATTTATCGGCGATTTTCGGACTACAACCATCCCTCGCTCGCTTTGTTGAAATTACACCTGATGAATGTCCGGAACTTAACCCGTTCATACTTCAGGGGTGAGGTCAATAATCAACGGGTGGTCAACAGGACCCAAATAGCCTTTTCATGTAAGTGAACAGTTTATTCCGCAAGAAGCCTTGAATGAAGGTATCGAATCTTCAAGTCGCTAGTGATAAGATAAATCTTCTCGATAGGGCTGGTATTGAAATCGATCGTACGATTCCGGATAGATATGGAAACAGGATTATATGTTATGGTTTGCAGAAACTTGCCCTGATTGAAATATATTTTAAGTTGGTTTATCTACCAAACCCTGAGATATTTTCAAATGTCGTTGAAGCAAAAGCTTCTGACTTCAAATCAAGCCTGAACGGCAAATAAACTCTTCATTTCAATGAAACATTAACATCTGACCTCATACCGAGCTTGAACCTTATTGGTTATTTTGTCAGCTATGAAGACTTGTGTTTCATATTTGGCAGGATAAACAACAAGAAATCATGTGGCACTGATGGTATTCCAAATGTAGTTCTCCGAAATTTGCCTGAGGTTGCTATTACGAATTATTGCATAATGTTCAACAACATGTTGAACAAATCATATTTCCCAAATGAGTAGGAAAAGGCTAAGGTATTTCCAGTCTTGAAAAAAGGAAAAGAATCTTTGAGCTCTAAAAGCCATCGCCTGATCAGCTTGCTGCCTATCATCAGCAAGGTGTTTGAAGTGATACTGGCCAAGTCATTAAACGTCCGTATTGAAAAATATGAGTTGATGCCCAACTGCCAATTTGGTTTTCGTGTCAGGCATTCGACCATACACGCGATAACTTAAGTAACCTCAGATATCTGTTGGAAACTAAACAACAGAGAATGTGTTGGGGCGTGTCTCATTGACATGGAGAAAGTCTTCGATACGGTGTGGTTAGATGGACTAGTTTTTAAACTCCTTCAGGTCAAGCTCACCAGACGCCTTGTCGCCGTGATATGCAATATGTTGTACGGGAAATTGTTCGTTGTAACTAAAAGAAATCTGATGACCATGCGCGACTTCAAGGTCTTGAATGGTCTACAGCAGGGAACAGTTACTGTGCCTCTGCTTTTCTCAATATTCATTCACAAGCTATTGAATCACTTTGATTTTAACGTCTCTCCAGCGAAATCATTGGTAGCGTTTGCTGATGATCTGATCATCAATACGGCAGACCGAAAAGCTATAATAGTTCAGAGCAATCGTCAAAAAGTGTTTAATGATCTGCAGCTCTACACTGACAATTTCCGAATGAAAATTAATGCGCAGAAGTGCGAAACAATTTTGTTTTGGACAACGCTGCAGGGTGCCAGTCAAGACCTGAAACGTAATTGGAAGGATTTTCACATTATGGCTGGTGAGGGTAGTTCAGAACAGGTTCCACATAAATCCTGTGTTCGATACCTCAGTGTTCATTTCGATCAGTATCTGTACTATACTGAACATGTCAAAATCATGATCTGAAAAGCACAAAAAGTAGTCATGTCCCGACGAGTCTTTCATTCCAGATACATCGATCAAAAGGTCAAAATTATCCGTTACAAGACCCTGGTCAGACCAGTTTTGACACGTAGATGTCACATCTGGTGCAACGAGAGTGCTAGTACAATGGAAAGATTGAGAGCTTTCGAAAGGAAATGTCTTCGTGCATGTACTGATTCATACAAAAGGCCTGGGACGGATCGGAAGCGCTTTGTATTTAATAGAAGAATTTATCAAACTGCTAAAGTGACAAGAGTCGATATCTTCATATTGAAACTTCTTCGGAATCATATCGCAAGATCTGTAACTGTGAGTAAAAAGCCCTGGATTTCACAGCCGTGCCACTCTACAGACGGGTGTATAGAGACTTGCCTCGCTACTGGCTTCGTTTCCCCTGAAGCATTCGTGTATTTGGACATGAATCGATATGTTTTTGATTCAGACGGCCTTCCAGTCATATATCACATATATAGACGGGCCACCGATAAGAAGATAAAATATCCTCCGAATTTGAGTTCACAAGACCAACAATTCCAATGGAGATACTCATTTGCTAGATTTGTTGAAGCTGATCGACCTGAGACGGGGCAATCTAGGTATTGGTGGCTGAATGACAATGTCTAAATTATTCGTGTTTATTTTCAGTTTTTGTGTTTTTCGTTACTTAGTTTTTGAGTTTCAGCTCATTATTGCTACATTTAATGTAGTTGTGCTAAGAGTTAGGGATAGGTTAGGTACATGTTATGTTTATTATATTAGGTTTAGAGATAAGGTTTAACGCGTAGGTTAAAAATATTGTGATAGATGATTTTAGTATAAGATAAAGTTTTTGATTGAATTTTATTAGAATTAGGTTATCACATAATAGATGTAGGATCAAAGTTCACTGTTGTGTTAAAATTATAAATAATTTTGGAATAGTGTTGGTTGGTTTTTTTCTCCTTTAACCAATCAAATCATAAAGTATGTAATAACCTTAATTAATTTGAATTTGCTGTAGGTTTTTTGATAAAATGTGTTTAGCTGATACCGTATAAATTTAGAGAGCCATTTAGTCTATTAACTTTTGTATTATTATCATTTGGAATTTGCTTTATATTCTTTAAAAATTTATAATGATTAGTATTGAATAAAGCGCTTTTGACTTTGCGTTAATTTTTGATGACGTAAAAAACTTCTTTTGAGATGGGTTACTGGTGGTTTGTCCCACACATGTATTCGTTCCGGGCAATACTCATTATAAATGAGGTACAACTTTTTAATCTCTTTTTGACATAAAGAATTGATATCTCCGATTTATACTTGTCACAGGCTCGACTTGCATCGGTGTTGGCAAAGTTTCTACTTCTAATGATCTTTGTTACTTTTCTTATATCTCCTTTTTCATTATGGTCCGCGGATATTGATATTAAACGTCCCCTCCGATTAGGAGACTTAATATGGAAAAACATTTTAATTTAAGCTTTAGCAACATTTTGGTTTTATATGATGTCCCACGCAATATTTAAGATTTTGAATGTTAAAAATTGTATGCAAAAAGTCAAAATGTTTACACTGAGAATTTCATACTTACTGTCTTGATAAATATTTTCTTAGAGCAGTTTTAAATACAGAATCAGTCAGGGCATGTCTCCACATACGCAGCACGCAACAAGCCTTGTCATAAGCAATTTTATCATAATTGGCCATAATGTCGCTTTGTGATTCAATATATTTGGACATTGGTTTTATTTTCGGGTCCGAGTCGATGGTGAACACAAACTGCAGCTTTTCAAACAAAAGAAACTGGATTGCTTGATAATCTGGTCTCACCTTCGGATGACTACGATTAGAAAAGTTACAAAAATGATGCTTTTACTTACATTTTCTTGGCCTAAATATGAAAACAACGTGGCGAATCCTTCCTTTAACCAAACGTGCGTCCACCACTTCATAGTAACTAGGTCTCCAAACCAGTGGTGGGTTATTTCGTGTGAAATGACATTTGATATGCTGTGCATTAAATTGGCGGGGTGTATTTCAGGGTTGAACAGGAAGCGACTTTCTTTGTAAGTGATCATGCCCCAATTCTCCATGGCACTGAAATAAAAGTCCGGAATGGCAACGTGCTTCAATTCCGTAAGAGGCAATGGTATGTCAAAATAATAGGCTAAATATTTGTAAACATCTACGGCGAAGTCTAACGCGAATTTGACATTGTTTAACTCGTTTTTTCGTGCATACACTCTATGAGAAATATCTGGTGATACCGTTTCATTGTAACCAAAATCCGTTACGGCAAAACCGACGAGATAGGTTGGCATAAGAGGTACTCTCTGGAAGGTCGTCATAATTTTTCCATCTCCCATATTACTAAAACACAAGCGTTACTATACTGGCAAGACCGATTTGATTTGAACCTTACTCAGAAGTTGTGACCTTCTCGTTAGACATAGCACTTGTTCCCTCTGGATGAATAATTCTTATGTCATACACCGCTTTGAAGGAAGGTTCATCGTAGCACGGAAATGCTCGTCGTGCCTGCGTTGGTGCAAATTGCGTTGACATCAAGCATCTGTAATGAAAAATAGAAAATTCAGTCATGTGTTCGAAAACAATCTGTATACGATATTATCTTTGAAGTAGGTATCAAGCACTAGATAGAACCTAACAGAAGCTAAGTAAAGCGAATTTGTGTCACCTTTTATGCGAAAAATCTTGTCTAGCTTAATGTATTGCATTTATTTTAAACAAAGTAAGATTTGGCATGGTTGGAATGTATAATCATGCAATTGAAAGAAAATTTCTTGGTTCTCTGATCACGTATGGCCCGGTTCCCGCCACAGCGTGGCATATTATGCTTAGACAATACCACAGGTTCTTGGTTCGACCTCATGGAAACGTCACAATCAATTCTCGGTGTTGAAATAATGGAATAAGATGAAATTCAATTGATGTAACTAAAATATTGTGGAATGTCTGCATCTTTATTCTGCACAGAAACTCGGTCAATGTCTTTAGCCCTACAAATGCATCCAGCTCTCGTTTGATTACCGGAGTCAAGTATCAAATGTAGGTGGATTGCTACTTAAATAGCTTCGAATGTTTTCCCACATATCCACATATTAAAAAGTCTTTGTATTGAGTTCTATTATTTGAAGCTAACATGAGTATTTACTTTAAATTAATTTTATTAACCATACCGTACCGGGGTAACCCCATCCCAAAGGCTAGCATTGAATGTGCTGAGCAGCAAGTCAGGACAATGGTGATAGACAAGCCGCAACATTTCAGCAAGAACACCATCTGGACCTGGAGCCTTCCTCGCTTTCAACGAAAGGACTGCCTCTTCCAGTTCCGGCTGCGTGAAGAGTGGACACTCGACTGCTGTTTCACCATGGATAGCGTCAGCACGGAAGGGATGTGAGGGGAAAAGTGCCCGCACTATCTCGTCCATCTTTTCCGCATCATGTATACAAGGCTTCCGTAGGGCGGCAAGCTTCCGCATAACTAGCTTGTAGCCAAGGCCCACGGATCCTTGTTTACATTGTCCACTAGATCTTGCCAGCAGCTAGCCTTGCTGTTGTTGATCAATTTGCGAAGGCATTTCCTGGCCGATTTATTTGCTGCTGCGTGGTTGCTTATCTCGTCCCGCTTCCGTGCCCGTTGAGCATCACGCCGAAACTTGTGACACTCCCTTCGTTTTCAGCAATTTCAGTTGACCAACAGTACACTGGGAGCTTGCCGTGCCGGGGTTTACGACGGGGCATAGAAGCTTTGCAAGCAGTAGTGATGATGCTCATAGTTGAGTTCACTACATCTTGAGCTGCCAGTTTGTTCGTCCCCTCCGAAGCCCCCTGCTGCCGTTCACCTGCTGTGAGAACCTCGGTGAACCTCTCGACATCCATCCTCCCGATGTTCCATCCAATTGTAGAAGGCCAGGAGCACGGACATCGGGAGACAACACCACTTATCTCAAGCAGAATGCACTGATGATCCTCCGTACTAAGGACTCCGAGGCAAATGTCACGTCCGGTATGGTGCCTTGACAGCCAATTCGGTGGAAGGTTGGCGTATTGCCGGTGTTCAGTATGACGAATGCCGTCCTGGCCGCCATTTCTAGGACTCGTTTTCCCCGCGGATCTATTTGAGGCATGCCCCATTCGGTTGCTGTTGCGTTGATGTCTCACCCAACGAGCACTTTGCCCTCTGCGTTCAAGACAGCGCCCTCCAAAGCCTGAAGCTTTGCTTGGAAAGATGATATCGATTCGTTCGGCGTTAGGTACACACTAAAGAAGGCAGTCCCTGAGCACCGAACCCTTTTCGAACCCAGATGGCGGCAGTGCAAGTTTTATCAGGATACCATAATGCATAACAGCCAAAAGTCGGCTTTCATGTCCCTCACAAACGGCGGTTGAACTGCGGTGTAAGTTTAGCTGCACGATGCGGGCTATCAAAGTTCTGATGTGCCAGGTGGCACATTATGCTCGGGAAGTCCTGAAATATAAAAGCGACTCACAGCAGCCGGAGGCGCTGGGGCTGGGGGATCGCTCTTCTGGCATTTCCTCTTCCCCTCTCCCCTCCCGCTAGGAAAGGGACTCCCCAGCTTGAAGGCGCCCCACGGCGTAACAAAACGAGACCTGGCCCGAAGTAATGTGTCAAACGGTTCCAGGCTAGGTTCTCAGATTGACAGGGGAGGTGTTTAGTGGGTAGTCCAAGGGTATCCTCCATGGGAGTCCCACACTGCCAGACTCGGCGGGCGTAAATGCCTTCACCTCCCTACCACAAAAAAAAGTTCTGATTTTGCCTTGGCTAGGGCTTCCTGGAAAACCCGGCATTTTCCTGATCCCAAGACGTGTCCAAAATCAGGTCTTGGACTAGCATCCTTTCAAAGAATACAATGTGCCTCCTTCGTACACTCTTTTTTTCATGTCCAATTTTATCGCATTTGTAACAAAGAGAACTCCTATCTGGTCGTTTGCAAACTTGTGTGGTCTGACCATAGCCAAGGTATTTGAAACATTGAAGAGGCGTTGCTCTTCGCCGTATCCTACCGACAACCCACCTTATTCGTACTTTGCCCTTGTTCAGAAATTGGTCGGCGTCCTTTTCGGTCAAGTCAACTATGGCCATGCGTTGTCCCCCATGGTTTTCTGGTGTCAGCCTCACCTTGATTCCGCCGACGCTAGGGAACTCCCTTTTGATGGCTTCTTCCACCTCGGCCAGATCTGTGACAAAGTCAATGTCTCTTATTTCGATCGTTGCCATCGGCTCGAGCGACGCTATAGTTGCGCTTTTGCCAAGGATTTTCTTTACTATGTCGCAGAATGCTTCCCTATTCTCGGCCTCTGCTCCAAATTCGACCAGTAGGTGGCCTGACCACGATGGTCGTACTGCTTTCATATCAGTGTTAGTCTCTTCGGGTCTTACGTTTTCCTCTGACGCCTCGCAGCACCTCCGCGTAGGATCGACCATCTTGGGGTTTTACGAGCAGTGCCTTCTGCCGGGGTTTTTGTCGGGGCTTCTGCCTCTCCTTTTTCTTGTGGGCCGTCTGTGCGAACTTTAATTTCTGGTACTTTTTGAAGGAGTTTTTTTGCGGCTTTCTTTGCCCCCTTTTGTAAGCACTGTCTGAAACCCCGAGAACTGGTGCTTCACGCCCATCAAGTGCCTCTTCCTTCCCTTTTTTTTTCTATCTGCATATGGCCTTAAGATTTCACCCCCAGCGCTTCTTTAGTCTTCTGCTCGTCTTCGGCCTTTAACCGGCTCCTCCAATAATGCCTTATGCCGGTCTGCGAGCTCCTCTAGTTCATCTGAAGTCCATCGAGCGAAAAATGCTATTAAGTGGATAGCTAAAATGCTCGGGTGAAAGAACAATGAAGTTCTTTCACTTAGGGCAACCAGCATTCCTTAAACTAAATTTCGTATAAGTTCGCCACCACTGCGTAATAGTGGATAGTATTGCTCGATAGAGCTTGCAGCACTGCCATGCTGCAACATATATATATATATATATATATATATATATATATATATATATATATATATATATATATATATATATATATATATATATATATATATATATATATATATATATATATATATATATATATATATATATATATATATAAATATATATAAATATATATATATATATATATATATATATATATATATATATATATATATATATATATTATATATATATAATATATATATATATAAATATATATAATATATATATATATATATATATATATATATAATTATACATATAATATATATATACATATATATATATATATATATATATATATATATATATATATATATATATATATATATATATATATATATATATATATGGGTTCGTGGTCACCTGGCACCCCGCAGTTGAGCTGCCCCGAGGTGACTGATGTGGAAGCTCCTGAGGAGTATATCGGTGACCTCGCACGAAACTGCGAGACTTTGTTATATGTTTTTTGGTTGCTCTAGTTTTATTGGGTCCCCCTCGGAGCCGCTATCTCCGTTCGTCGGTAGTTGCCTTTTTGGTCCCATTATTATATTTGCGGAGCAGGGAAGTCATGCGATGGTTGGCACAAGCCCTTATGGGGGCAAGTGCTCAGAGCCAGATAAGCGCTGATCGGGAGTCCGTCACAACCAAACTTACACCACCAACCCAATACTGCGAGCTTCGAACGTACTCCGAGGCCTGCCAAGGTTTTTCCGGGACGGACACGGTATGATAGTTGAATTGGAGCCGTTCACACACGAGTGTCAACTTGGCGCTACTGTATAAAGTAACTCTGTCCAAACCATCATATCAAAAATGAAACCAAAAATAATAACGACGACGACGCAACCAGCGGTTCCAGCCACGATGTCAACAGTACATCGAGAGCTGTACTAACCACAAAAAAACGAAGAGCAACATGACGACAGTGACGGTAGACGAAAAACGGGGAACAACAGACAGTCTGGTGCAGACTGAGATTCCTGCGGCGTTTGGGCGCAGCAAAAAAATTATGCGAACGCCCGAGCGTCCTATTAAGGAGAAGCGGGAGACTCAGCAATATGCTTCAGGTGTTCGAGCAGTGGAAGATAACATAAAGAGCACCGAAAATTCGATTGTCGCCGCTGCGATCGTTACTGAAGCGACCGATGCAAGGGTCACAAATCCCGATATGCTACGAAAAATCCAGAAACAAACGAGCAGACTACGGCACTAAAAGCCAAGAGTGACCAGACACCGCGTGATTGTACCGCCAACGTTGAAAATGTGGCGGAAGTACTGCACTCGGAAACGGAACGCGAAAACCTCTCCCAACGATGGTTGCAAGGTACAATCGCGGCCCAGCGATACGAAGAGGAAAGACTACTTCGAAAAGCGGGAGATGTTCTGAAAAGAATACAAGCTGCATGCGACTCCCCAAAAATCTGCAAAGCAGCAAAGGCAGGGCTCCTTGAACTAGAGGAGCTCCTAGATCGCATAGGGCACTATCGGAGGAGCTGGTTAAGGGCCGAAGATGAACAGAAGGCTAAAGAGGCGCTTGGGGCGAAATCTAAAGGCGACATGCAGATAGCTCCATCATTAAAAGTCAATAAAAGAATGGCGTCTAGCCCAATTGAAGGAGATCGGGATAAAAGAAGGAAGGAAGAGGCACTTGACGGGCGTGGAGCACCAGATCAGGGGTTCCAGACAGTGCTTACAAAAGGAGCGAAGAAAGCTGCAAAGAAACTCCTTCAAAAAAAGCCAGGAAATAAAATTCGCACGGACGCCCAATTAGAAAAAGGACCTGATGCAAAACAGGAGAAGCAGAAGCCCCGACGAAGACCCCGGCAGCAGGCACTGCTTGTAAAGCCCCAAGATGGCCGATCCTATGCGGAGGTACTGCGGGACATCAGGGGAAACGTAAGGCCCGAAGACACCAATACTACCATTAAAGTAGTACGACCAACGTGATCGGGCCACATACTGGTCGAATTCGGAGCAGAGGCTGGCAATAAAGAAGCGTTCTGTGACGCAGTAAAGAAAGTCCTCGGCAAAAGCGCAACTATAGCCCCGCTCGAGCCGATGGCAACGATCGAAATACGGGACATTGACTGCGTGACGGATCTGGCCGAGGTAGAAGAGGCCATCAAAAGGGAGTTCCCTAGCGTGGGAAGGATCAAAGCGAGACTGACACCAGAAAACAACATGGCACAACGCATGGCCATAGTTGACTTGACCGAAAAGGACGCCGAACAATTCCTGAACAAGGGCAAAATACGAATAGGGTGGGTTTTCTGTAGGATACGACGTAGAGCAACGCCTCTTCAATGTCTCAAATGCCTTGGTTATGGTCACACCACACAAGTATGCAAAGGACCCGATAGGAGTTCCCTATGTTACAAATGCGGTGAAATGGGTCATAAAAGAAAAGAGTGTACGAAGGAGGTACACTGTATTCTTTGCAAGGATGCTGATCTAAAACCTGATTTTGGACACGTCTTGGGATCAGGAAAATGCCGGGTTTTCCAGGAAGCCCTAGCCAAGGCCAAATCAGAGCTTCGATGACCCGCATCCTGCAGCTAAACCTACACCGCAGTTCAACCGCCCAAAATCTGCTTGAGCAGTTTGCGAGGGACAGGAAAGCCGACTTCTTGCTGCTGAGTGAGCAACACCATAATAAAAGTCCTGCATTATGGTACTCTGATGCAGCTGGTACTGCCGCTATCTGGATTCGGAACAGTGACTTTCAAGCGGAGAGTTGTGGACGGTGGGATGGTTTCGTATGGGTTCGGTGCTCAGGGATCACCTTCTTTAGTGTGTACCTAACGCCTAACGAGCCGATATCATCTTTCCAAGCCAAGCTTAATGCTCTGGAGGGGGCTGTCTCGAACGCAGAGGGTAAAGTGCTCGTTGGGGGCGACTTCAATGCTAAAGCAATCGAATGGGGCATGCCTCGGACGGATCCGCGGGGAAAACGAATCCTGGAAATGGCGGCCTGGACGGCCCTCGTCGTACTAAACTCCGGAAATATGCCGACTTTCTGCCGTATTGGTTGTGAGGGAACCATACCGGACGTGCCATTCGCCTCGGAGTCCTTAGTACGGAGGATACACAACTGGAAAGTATTAGAGGACTACTCAGCCAGTGATCACCAGTGGATTCTGCTTGAGATAAGTGACGCTGTCTCCCGACGTCCGTGCTCTCGGCCTTCTAGAACTGGATGGAACATTGAAAGAATGGACGTCGAGAGGTTCGTCAAGGTTCTCACAGCAGGTGAGCCGCTGCAGGGAGCTCCGGAGGGGACGGAAGAACTGGCAGCTCAAGACGTGGTGAATTCTGCTATGAGCATAATCACGACTGCTTGCTGCGCTTCTACGCCCCGCCGAAGACCCCGGCACGGCAAGCCCCCAGTGTACTGGTGGTCTGCTGAAATCGCTGAAAAGCGGAGGGAGTGTCACAAGCTTCGGCGTGAGGCTCAACGGGCGCGGAACCGTGACGAGGCATGCAACCAGGTGGCAGCATATAAGTCAGCCAGGAATTGCCTTCGCAAACTGATAAACAGTAGGAAGGCTCGCTGCTGGCAAGACCTAGTGGACATGGTGAACAAGGATCCGTGGGGCCTTGGCTACAAGCTGGTCATGGGGAAACTTGGTGCCCTACGGAAGCCTTGTATGCATGACGCGGAAAAGATGGACGCGATAGTGCGGGGACTCTTCCCCGCCCATCCCGTCCGTGTTGACGCTGTCCATGGTGAAACAGCAGTAGAGTGCCCACTCTTCACACAGCTGGAACTAGAGGAGGCAGTCCTCTCCTTGAAATCGAGGAAGGCTCCAGGTCCAGATGGTGTTCCAGCTGAAGTCTTGCGGCTCGTCTATCACCATTGTCCTGACTTGCTGCTCAGCACATTCAACGCTTGCATACGGAACGGGGTTTTCCCGGTACGATGGAAGGTGGCGAGGCTCGTGCTGATCAGCAAGGGGGAGGGAAATCCCACCCGTTATGCATGCTAGACACGGCTGGGAAAGTGCTAGAGAAACTCATCAAGGGAAGACTCACTGACGCAATTCGTGCTGCTGGGGACCTATCTCCTCGGCAGTACGGCTTTAGAGCAGGACGTTCTAACATTGATGCGATTACAGAGGTGGTGAACGCGGTCCAAAAGGCAGAGGCATATAGTCGCACCAAGCGACGGATCGTCCTGTTGGTGACACCCGACGTCAGGAATGCCTTCGACTCCGCTGGATGGGTGGATATTCTGGACACGCTGGAAAACTCTTTTCAAGTTCCAGAATATCTTATGCGGCTTTTGAGGAACTACCTTAAGGACCGAAGCCTGCTCTACGACACGACACAGGGCCAACGAAGGATGGAAATTACATCGGGTGCTGCCCAGGGATCTATCCTTGGTCCGGACCTGTGGAACGTGTCTTACGACGGGCTACTGAGACTTGAGATGCCAGATGAGTCGCGCTTGGTCGGCTATGCAGATGACGTTGCGGCTCTGGTCGCCGGACGCACCGTTGAACAAGCGCAACTTAGGCTAGGTATGCTAATGCGCCGAGTGAGGGACTGGATGACTGCTCGCGGGCTCAGTTTAGCACTGGAGAAAACCGAAGTGGTCATCTTGACAAAAAAGAGAATCCGTAGAGTAAGGATGATCAGTATTGGAGATATACAGATCGAATCAAAGCCAGCGGTGAAGTACCTGGGGCTACTGATCGACTCGAAGATGAGTTTCTCTGAGCAAATCAGGGCAACGGCTGAGAAGGCTGCTTCGGGAATATCGGCTCTGAGTCGACTTATGGCCAACGTAGGGGGACCCAGCCCATCAAGAAGACGCCTCTTGATGAGTGCTGTAGGGTCAGTGCTACTGTACGGAGCAGAGGTATGGGGCGACGCTCTCAGCAAGGAGGTATACCGAAAACGATTGGCACAGGTACAGAGAAGAGGAGCACTGAGAATTGCATCTTCGTATCCAACAGTCTCCGACTCAGCGGTGAGAGTGATTGCAGGCGTGATACCTGTCGCCCTCCTTGCTAGAGAGCGCCGCGCTATTTACCTGCGCCGAAACGAGGATGCGAGGGAGATGGTTGTCCGCGAGGAGAGACAACGCTCGCTCAACGATTGGCAGCAGTCTTGGAGGAATTGCACGAAGGGAAGGTGGACTGCGCGCCTCATCCCGGATGTGAGACCGTGGCTAAATCGAAGGTATGGTGAGATTGAATTCTATCTGACCCAGCTTTTGAGCGGGCACGGGTGTTTTCAGTCTTACCTGCACAAGATCGGTAAGTCACGGTCTCCCGATTGTCGGTTTTGCCCAGGAGAGGAGGACAATGCCTGTCATACATTTTTTGCGTGTACAAAATGGGTCAGGCTGCGAAGGGAACTCTACAGGGAGACAGAAGAGCTCACTCCGGATAATATAGTTGCGGTGATACTCGAATCGGTTGACAAATGGAACCAGGTGGCACATTATGCTTGGGCAGTCCTAAAATATAAAAGGGACTCACAGCAGCCGGAGGCGCTGGGGTTGGGGGATCGCTCTTCTGGCATTACCTCTTCTCCTCTCCCCTCCCGCTAGGAAAGGGACTCCCCAGCTTGAAGGCGCCCCACGGCGTAACAAAACGAGACCTGGCCCGAAGTAATGTGTCAAACGGTTCCAGGCTAGGTTCTCAGATTGACAGGGGAGGTGTTTAGTGGGTAGTCCAAGGGTATCCTCCATGGGAGTCCCACACTGCCAGACTCGGCGGGCGTTAATGCCTTCACCTTCCTACCACAAAAAAAACCATCATATCCGCCAGCCCAAAGCATCAATTCCAGTTCGTTGTCCAAATGGTAGTCCAGATCCAATCAGGGTCGTAACCTGTCATCCCAGGAGGGAACCTCACGGCACCCCCCGTATCCCCGGGTCTGCGTGGGTGGCGCTCCCCAAAGAATGCTAGCCTCCAAGAGTGCTCTTGTCTACCGCCATTCCCCCAGCGGGAATTCCCTTGGGTACGTGTACGCTTCAGACTGCTACTTTATTCCTTTTGGGCTGACAGGAGCCTGTGATTAAACAGAGTGGTTAGCTAGAAGAATGGGGGGCCACTAGGATGGAGGCGGATGAGCTTGTGGAGCCGCTTACCATCGACCCGACCTGGGTAGTGCCGAGGAGCTAATATAACCAGAGGATGCCCTGAAGTAGGCGTAAGACAAGGAGTCCTATTCGATGGTGGGGCGTGCGGCAAACGATGACTGATGAGTTCTGGCTAGGCGTAAGCCGAGGAGCCAAAGTAATGACAGGATGCCCAGGCGTAAACCAAGGAGCAGGCGCAAGCCAAGGAGTCCTGTTCGATGGTGGGGCTGGCGGCGAATGGCGACAGATGAGGTTTGGCCAGGCCTAAGCCGAGGAGCCGAGGTATTGATACGATGCCCAAGACCAGGCGTAAGCCGAGAAGTCCTTTTCGATGGTGGGGCCGGGGGCGAATGGCAACTGATGATTTCTGGCCAGGCGTAAGCCGAGGACCCGAAATAATGATAGGATGCCCATGGCCAGGCGTAAGCTAGGGAGTCCTGTTCGATGGTGGGGCCAGCGGCGAGCGGCCACTGATGAGGTCCAGCCAGGCTAAAGCCGAGGAGCCGAAGTATTGATGGGATGCCCAGGCCAGGTGAAAGCCGAGGAGTCGAAGTAATGCTAGGATGCTGCAATAGTGCGGATGGGCGAGGTGCAAGCCAAGGGACCCAATTAGGTTGAAGTAGAATGTGGTGAGGCTAAGGTCGAGGTGAAAGCTTATGTCTTCGCTTGTTAGGAAAATACAGAGAGGGATTGCTCCACTCCTTGGGATTTTATGCACGTAAAGTGCTGACGCTGCCGACCAGGGCTATTAATCTTTTCCTTGATCGGTCAGAATTCCACCTTTCATTTCTGCTGACGGTGTATTTTCCTGAATCAATTTTCTTTTATGGATAGAGTTCAGTACTCTACGCCAGTTAAAATGCTGAACTTGCATTTGCTTCAATCCAATTATCTTCATTAAACAGAGTTCAATAATTCAGTCAGGTAAAATGCTGAACCTGCCTGTCCTTCAATTCAATTTTCTTCCTCCAAAGAACTACCAACCATAGTCGGAGATCGGTGATCAAGTTGCATGTTCTAATTCATGTTTTTGTTTTTATTTTGGAACATAACATCCATCCGCTTACGTGTTTGTGATGAACATATTTCCAGCTGCATATCATCGCTACTGTGTGTCTAATTGCATGATCTGTTACTTCCATATTCCCCGTCTTTGGCTCTGTTGGACTCTTCTGACCTTAAATCGTATCGTATGACGTGCATTTGGTGTCGTTTTACTTTTAATACATGAGAAAATTTTGTTGTAGTAGTGTTTGAATGCTTGTTGTTTAGTTGATTTTGCTTATAATTAGATTTGTTTCTCTATTCAGTGTTCGATATTAATATAATGTTTTTAAATTGTATTTGTTTTGTATCTATTTTTCTATGCGATTTTGAACAGTACAATGAATCCTTTGATTGTAATTGTTTTGTATCTATTTATTGTTCTATTATATAATTGTTCTATTATATAATTGTTCTATTATATAATTGCGGTTATTGATAGTGTAATGAATTTTCAAATTGGTTTTTGATAGTGTCAGTGCCTATTAATAGTATGGATTTTTAAAATATGTACGTTCAATATGTGTGGTGGTTACAATGAGAGTTAAGCTGAAAGAAAAACTGAAAGCTACGGCGTAAATGCTCTCTTGTTCAATGTCCCCAGTTTCGCCAATTTACCTCAAAAGATCGGGGGAAAGCCGAAAGCTTAAGCGAAAAGCACTTTTTCGCTCAATTTCCCCAGTTTATCATATTCACCATCCGAAGAAGCAAGACGGAGCGGGTAGGAGAGATTTTGTGGAACAAGAGCGCACGTGTTCGGCCTTTTGGCGTTCCACGCCGTGTGGCCACCCCAAATCATTAGTACGTCAAGCTGATTCCCCCTAAAGGCTGGCACTCTCCTGTGAAGCGCTCCAAGTCAGGATGAAAGTGAAGAGCGCTTCACGCAATATTGATATACGTTTTCAATAATAAAATAAGTGAGAATGCAATTAGTTAATTTGGTTGTTATCTAAATGGTTAAAAAAAATAAACAGTAAAATAAAGTTAAATCCTTTAAGATAAACTCTCGTCTTTGGTGTTCTAGTTTAGATGGTCATAGAAGCAGGCAAGTGTCATTCAGAGAAATCTCTCCCCGGGAGGCTTGACGATGTATATAGGATACGCATCAAATCGAGCTCCCAGTTCATACCAGTATACATAGGGTATCCGGGCTACCTTTTGCCATTTCTATCTGTAAAGAGCTTCTGTGGTTTACTGGCGAAAAACATAGCCAAATAATTTTGACAGTCCCTTTTTGAAGTGAATTTCTTTTCATTAAGCTAGTTTTGCAGAGACTGAAACAAATGGTAGTCTGATGGTACAAGGTCTGGACCATACGGTGGATGCATCAAAACTTCCCAGCCAAGCTTTGTCAATTTTTTGCCGGGTCATCAAAGATGTGTGCGGTCTGGCATTGTCATGATGGAAGACAACGCCCTTTCTTTTGATCAATTCTGGCCGCTTTTCCGAATTGCATGTTGCAATTGTTGACAATATAGAGCCGAATTGAGTGTTTGGCCAGGTTCTAGAGCCTCATGATAAACAATTCCCTTCCAATCCCACCAAACACACAGCATAACCTTATTTGATGTGAATCCTGGCTTTGAAGTCGTTTGTGATGATTTTGATCATGATTTCATTCTCGTATTTTACCCATTTTTCATCGCCCGTAATGATTTTCTTCAAAAATGATAAAATGTTTTATTAGCATTTCGCAAATCTAAATTCGGTCCATCAAATTTTTTTGTGTAAATTCGTGCGGCACTCAAACGTCGTTCTTTGTGTATCGAGCCTTAGGTAAATGGTTCAAATCTTTTGATGATGGATATTCAGTTACTCAGCAATGTTATGTGTCGGTCTTCTTCAATTTTCGTAAGATTTCATCGACTTTTTCGGTGATTGGTCGACCTGAGCGAGGTGCATCTCTGTCATCAAAATTTCCAGAACAAAAGCGAGGGAACGATCTCTTGGCTGTGGCTTTTGATAAAGTATTTTTTCACAAGCTTGCGATGCATTCTCACCTTGATCGTAGCAATATTGTAAAATACAACGATTTTTTCAGAAATTTCATCATTTTTAAATGAATACAACTTTTGACACAAATGACGAAATACAAAAATGTCCATATGAAAATTGTAGACTTGAATGTCACCTTTCAACTGATTAGTATTACTTGATATATGACAACGAACCCCATATAGTGACAAACAACTTTTCAGACTATCCAATATATATATACATATATATATATATATATATATATATATATATATATATATATATATATATATATATATATATATATATATATATATATACATATATATATATATATATATACATATATACACATATATACATATATATACATGTATATCTATATTTATATATATATATATATATATATATATATATATATATATATATATATATATATATAAATATATATATATATATATATATATATATATATACATATATATATATGTATATAAATATATATATATATATATATATATATATATATATATATATATATATTGTGTATATGATATGAGTACCGGTTAATTCGTGCGGTTTTCTAAAAGATGACGTAACTTGATTTTGATTCCAGTTATTCACCTTTCCAAATATGTGTTGGAAAGCTACTGTCATATAGTTTCATAATCAGTATGTGTAATTTAGCTGAAGCGTAAACAACAATCCTTTTTTACTCTGAAGTGTTTTTGCGGGGAGTACTTCTTCATTGAAGAAAAAGGGTGCCGAAAGTCATCCTATTTTGATGGAAGTGTATGGTGTGCATGCTTTAGCTGAACGTTCGTGCCAGAAGTGGTTTGTACGGATTAAAAGTGGCAATTTTGACTTGGAGGACGATGAACGGCCCGGACAGCCAAAAAAGTTTAAAGATCATGAATTGGAGACATTGCTCGACCAAGATCCATCCCAAACTTGCAAAATCACTTGGCGTTGCTCAACAAACCATTTACGATCGTCTAAAAGCAATTTTTCACAATAACGCTTCAAAATTCGAAAAAAAACCGCACGAAGTATATAGAGTATATATCCATATAGAGTATATATCAACATATATATATATATATATATATATATATATATATATATATATATATATATATATATATATATATATATGCGCCACCGATAAAAAGATAAAATATCCTTTCAATTGGAGCTTCAGATATCAACAATGTTTATTTGCTAGGCTTATTGACAATGGTTAAATTATTAGTTGCTTGTTTTTATCGTTTCTTTTTTTGATTTTCAGCGTACACATACTCAAAAAAGTCTGCGTACACTTGCTGGTCGTAGCAAATATATCAATATAAAAACCTTTGCCATTTGTTTATAACTATATGGTACATAATATGTAACTGATCACTCGTTCGCTGTTTTAGAATAACCATTCAAAAAAGTCTGCGTACACCTGAAAAAATTTATTCATTTTATTTGAAAACCACTCTATTAGCTTTCAGATTTTGAACCTTAATATCGAGTAGCATAGCCTTTCCTATAAATGACTTCCTTTAGCCTATTTTGCATGGATTGAACAAGTTTTGATGTTTCTTCGGCCGTTATTTTGTTCCACTCATTCAAAATAACATTTTTTAATGACTCTTTGCTAGTTATGTCATGCTCTCGAATTTTTCTTTCAAGTAAACCCCAAAAATGCTCAATCGGGTTTAAATTTGGTGATTGAGGAGGTGTACCTAAGAGTTTTGGGACGTTGTAGGCCAACCAAAGCCTATTTATTTCAGCTGTATGTTTGGGGTCATTATCGTGCTGAAAGAAAAATGCGTTCCCCAGCCGCAATTTCTCGGCACTTTGCTTAATATTATTTTTTTAAATATTAAGGTACCCATATTTATCCATTGTAGATTCTATGAAAACGAGTTACCTCACTCCACTGGCTGCCATACACCCCCAAATCATCACACCGCCGCTACCATGCTTTACAGTGGGAATCAAATTTTCTTTATTGAATTCTGTCGAGCGTTTTCTCCATACTAATTTGCGTCCTTTTATCCCAAATATACAAAATTTACTTTCCCCCGAAAAAAGAACGCTTTCTCAAAATTCTTTTCGCATATTTACATAATTTTTGGCGAATTCCACTCTCTTTCGGCGATTCCGTTCCGATATGAACGGCTTTTTACGTGCGACTCGACCATGGTAACCGCCTTTTCTGAGAATTATGCGCACTGTTTCATCGCTTATTGTTTTATTGTATTTCTTTCTTATATCCTGCGCAATTCGGAACGCGGTTAATCGGGGATTTTGTTTCACAGCATTAATAATACTCCTACGTTCACGTGCTGTAAGTTTGGGAGGACGTCCTGACCAATGCCGTGAAATAATCAAACCGCTTTCTTTGTAATGAGCAACAACCCTTTGGACCGAGGAATGGGTTCTCCCAACTAATTTTGCGATTTCACGAAAACTATTCCCGTTTTCACGCAATTTTACTATGACTTTACGCTCACTAACACCGATTTCCTTATATTTTACTTCCATATTAAAGAATAGTCTTTTATTCACGCGAACCACACAGAAGATTTTCCAATGAAGTACTGTCACGCAGAACAATGAAACAAGTTGGGTAAACAGACCTACGCTCATGTCAGAAGGGTTTTGTATTCAATTTTCAAAATGCAGTCACCAGATTGAATAAAGTCAAGAAGCATGTCAATGACGATTTTATTAGAGAAACTATGAAATTCGAAGATCATACTATTATTAACAAAGTTGAACGAATTTCGACTTCTGAGGTTTTTGTTATTGTTATACTCATAAATATCTCCCTTGATAATTATTTCAGATGTCCATTCGCGAGGGAGGAAACACATTTTTCATGTATTTCCCCGCTGCGCCCCCACTGAAGCAAAAACTGACAGTTTTAGAACTGTTTTGAAAAGCTCCCATGAAAACTTTCATTTCATACTCATATTGGCTACGAATCCTAGAGTTGTTACAAAGCCCTATTGTTAGAAGCTCCCTCCTGCCTCCTTGACTTGTTTCACTTATGAGTATTAATTGTAGGTACTCAGCTTCAGTCATTCATTAAATTGAATCAAGTGTTCAAAGCATGCACCTTAAACGTTGAAGTTGGGAAAAAATAACTCAAAATTATTCAATCTTTGCATTTAAAACAGCCACTATTTTTTTTACGATTACTGATACCACTAGCTGAACTGATTCTCAAAGTTATTCATGACACCTATCATTCCTGAAATTTTCATGCAAATCCTAGCAAAACTGTAGTGTCGGAGTCGGTAAAAAGCGCATGTTGTTCCATAGCCATATGTTGCCATAGTAATACATGCAGCGCATATTGTTCCATAGTAATACAGGAAAATTCAAACCGCTATAACTTCGCTAAATATGATGCAATCTTTATGAAACTTGCAGGGTTAATCAATCTTATGAATAGACATCTGTGTACTGAATTTTATTGAATTTAAGGGTACTGTTGAGATTTTATTCAAGAAAACATAAAATCGATAAATCATACTATTACTAACAAAGTTGAGTGAACTGCGACTTCTCACGTATTTGTTGTTGTGGTACTCATCAAGGCCTACATTCTAGATTTTTTTCAGATTTTTCGGATGGAAGGTGTCCAATCGCGAGGGGGGGGACACAAATTTTTCGTGTATTTCCCCTCCCTGTGCGCCCCTCGAAGCAAACTTTGCCAAACTAAGACCTGTTTTGAAAAGTCCTTTCATTTGATACCCATATCGGCTACCTTCAATGAAATTTTATTTTCGGGGGGTCACTCCCCTACATGGGGAGACCCCTCTTAAATACCTTATAAAATTTTTTTGTAATTGAACTTTGAAGAAATCACCACTTTACACCTACATACAAAATTTGATGCTTCTAGCTTAAGTAGTTTCCGAGAAAAACTGCTGTGACACACGGACGGACGGACGGACGGACGGACGGACAGACAGACAGACGGACAGACGGACAGACGGACAGACAGGACGCGATTTTAGAAGGGTTTTGTAAAATTATTTTACAAAACCCTAAAAATGAAGGCATCAACATTGCACATTTCGGGGAATCCCCAAATTTTGTGATGTGTACGCAGACTTTTTTGGGGCTGCTCACAGACTTCCAAGTATTGAAATTACTATATGTTCGATAATTTTGGGAATTTTTTAAGCAAACGTGCTTCAATACATTTCTTGCAGTTTAGGCTCTTTTATCGAAATGATTAAATCAAGATCACATTATTGATTCATACGATTCCAACATAATTCAGTTTGTACTAATGAGATGTACGCAGACTTTTTTGAGTATGTGTATATAGAGAGTATTGAATTGGTTTCTAGCCTCTACGAATTTTCATTAGCTTTGACGTTCGAGTTTTCTGTGAGAGAACGTTTGTTGTGTTGTACTCAAACTTTTAAAGGAATGATAACGAAGGCTCGATCGTATGCACGTGAAATGAAATTTTTTAGGTGAGCGCGGGTGTCAGTGAGGGAGGTAATTCTTCTGAAGAGAGGAAAGAAAAAGCCTTCGAGAAACAAAGGGGAAGGAGAAGCAGAGGGAATCATATAGTTTAGAGAGCGTAAGATATTTATGTGTTAAACTTGCTTCTCACATGGACGAGTACGCAGAATCTCAATGGTCGTTCATTTATTTATGGCTTTGATTTTCAGCTCATTACTGCTGCATCCATTGCTACTGTTGATTGTTTAGGTAATAGTCTTTGTCAAAAATCAGAGATAAGTCGTAACGTGTAGGTTGGGTATATTGTGATTATACGACTATAAGATAAAGTTTTTGATTAGAATCTATTAGAATTAAGTTGGAACATATTATTTATAAGCTAAAAGCTCGCCATTTTGTTGCGCCGTGTTATTCACTTGATAAGTAGTTTTAGTAGAGTTGTATTTATTTTGAATTTTGAGTGCCAAGTGGGCCGTTTACTTTTTGATTTTCTTAATATTTTGAAACTTGCGTTTTTTGTAATGACTGATGGAATGAAGCGAATTTGCCTGTGTCTTGCGCTTCAGTATGTGTATGTATTTTTGAGAGATCATCACTTGTGAGCTTTCCAAAACGTTTGATAAACCATGCTACTATAATTTCCAAGAAAACTTGTTGCGGCTAACGATCAGACGTATAGACAAGAGAATAGACAAACGGTGATAGGTGCAATCTTCATATTTATAAAAGTCAGTTGAAAATGGTTTTGAACTAGCTCATCCTGAAATTGGAACAAATCGTTTGAACCCTAAGACATTTGCAAGGCCTTTTGACAACATCTATCCCTTATAAACTTAAATCGCCCGGCATCATATCGAGGATGCTCCCGATATAAAGTGGCGAGAGTGAAAGCAAACACAACTACACCACAGTGTCTTAGCTCCGAGCTTCATCAAGCCCAGAGTATCATTTGCACTCGCCGCTAGAGGACCAGCAGAAAATGCGGTAAATAATGTAAGTGGCAATAATGAGCTGCTTCTCAAATTTACCAGCAACTAAATTCGTCATCGGAGAGAATCGAAAAGCAAGATACGAAAATTAATCTTGTTTAGCATCGTTTAGAGGTTTCAAATGCCTCAAAACATGTTAATATTGTTTCCAAAATATTGAAAAAGTTGAAATCAAAAGCTTTGAATCTTTTGAAGTGTACGTTGTCAAAATATCACTGCCAGGTGGGGATAACCTTTTCGTTATCTCTGCCTATGCAACTGGTGGAACTGTTCTCAAGCTCAAGGAGGAGCTCAATTCCTTGTTTGAAATATTCGAACTGAACAGGCTGCATAACTATTATATTCTTGCTGGTGATCTGAACGCCAAGCATACATCATGGCTGAACGCCACCAATAATCCAAGAGGTGTATTCCTGAAATCATGGATAACAGAGAACCAAATTGAATACAGGTGCAATCTATATGGGTCGGAGTTTCCAACATACTCTAGGACAAATTCATATTTGGACCTTTGCATTGCTGACGCAAGACTCGAATTCAACTTTAATAGTCCTCAACGGAAACTGCAGGTGCTTCCTTATGATAGCGACCATAACGTAATCGTAATAGAAATTAATCATCACAGGGATGATTTCTTCCTCATTCCAGTTCAACATGAAAATCATCGGTTAAATTTAAAAAAACAGACTGGGTAAAGTTTCAAAAGAAGTTTAATCGAAAGTTTCAAAAGAAGTTTAATCGAGATTACCAGAAGCAATGCCTTCCTTCTGATGATGGCAACTCTTGCTCAATGGTTTCTAATGATGAATCTAACTAACAATAAAATATATCTCTATTTGTCAAAGTTAGAGGAGCTGGCGTTGGTCACGATTGAGAAAGTAGTTCCCAAGATTTGACATCGAAACAATATGAAAGTATATGTAACAACAACCATTGCAAGGTTGAAAAGATTGAAAAGCCTTCTTCTCACACGCGTCAATGATATTTATCAGCGAGTTTTGGACTGCAACCATCCCTCGTTGAAATTACACCTGGAGAATGTTCGGTACGTAATCCGTTCATATTTCAGCAATCAATGGGCGGAAATATTGAGGGGTTTTAGTCTACACGACCCAAATGGCGTTTTTACGAAAGTGAATAGCATATTCCGTAAGAAGTCTCGAGTGAATGTATCGAATCTTGAAATCACTAGTGATAAATCTTGTCGATAGGGCTGGTATCGAAAGTGATAGTATGAACCCGGATAGAAATGGAAACAGGATAATATGTGAGGGATTGCATAAGCTTTCCCTGATTGCAACGCATTTTGAATTGGTTCATCTACCAAACCCTGAGAGAGGGAATGAAATATTTTCAGATGTCATTGAAGCAAAATCTTCTGACTTCAAATCAAGCCTGAACGGCAAATAAATTCTTCATTTCAATGAAACATTAACATCTTCTCTTGAAGGAAGGAAAATAATCTTCATGCCCTAAAAGCTATTGCCCGATCAGCTTGCTGCCCAACATCAGCAAGGTGTTTGAAGTGATACTCAACAGAGCATTAAACCCCCACATTGAGAAATATGAGTTGATTCCAAATGCCAATTTGGTTTTCGTGCCAGGCATTCGACCACACATGCAATAACAAAAGTAACCTCAGACATCTGTTGGAACTAAACAACAGAGAATGTGTTGGAGCGTGTCTCATTGATATGGAGAAGTTTTTAAACTCCTTCAGGGCAAGCTCCCCAGACCCCTTGTCGCTATGATGTGCAATATGTTATACGGGGAATCGTTTGTTGCAACTGATGGAAATCTAACAACAATGCGTGAGTTCAAGGTCTTGAATGGTGTATAGTAGGGAACGGTTACTGCGCCTCTGCTCTTCTGAATTTCGTTCCCAAGCTATATACCCGAGGAAATTCCCACAGGGAGAATTTCGGTCGATAAGAGCACTCTTGGAGGCTAGCATTCTTTGGGACCCAAGGATATGGGGGGCACCGTGAGGTTCCCTCGTGGGGTGATAGATAATGACCCCGACTAGATCTGGACTACGCTTTGGACAACGAACTGGAATTGATGCTTTGGGCTGGTGGATGTAATGATTTAAACCTAGTTGCTTTGTGCAGTAGTCCGAGGTGACTCTCGTGTGTGAATGGCTTCAATTCAACTATCACACCGTCTCCGTCGCAGTGAAATCTTGGCAGGCCTCTGAGTATTGGGTTGGTGGTGCAGGCTCGGTTGAGACGGGCTCCCGATTAGCGCTGGTCTGGCTCTGAGCACTTGTCCCCATAAGGGCCTGTGCCAACCCCTGTATGGCCTCCGTGCGCTTCAAAGATAACCTTGGGACCAAAAAGGCGACTTCACATACGAACGGAGATAGCGGCTCTGAGGGAGGACCCAATAAAACTGGAGCAATTAAAAACATATGAAAAAGATAAAAGAAACTCTAAAAAAGAAATAAAAAATAATATCTACGACGCAAACATCGGTTGCAGCCACGATGTTAACAGTACATCGAGAGCGGTACTGACTATGACAGAAACGACGAATCGTGCAATGAAAGTGAAGAAGCACGAAAAACCGAGATTAGCAGACAGTCTGGTCCAGACTGAGATTCCTGCGACAATTGGGCGCAGCAAAAAAATTATGCTAACGCCAGAGCGTTCTATGAAGGATGAGTGGGAAAACTCTGCCGGACGTGCCAGATGTTCGAGTGGTGGAGGAAAATATGAAGTAACTCGAGAATTTGATGGTTACTGCTGCGATCGTTACCCAAGTGACTGATGCAAGGGTCGTAGATCCCGACATAATAAAGAATCACCCAGATGCCAACAAGGAGATTACGGCAGGAAAAGAAACGGGTGGCCAAGCAAATAAAGCGATGTTTTGTGATTGCATCACCAACGTCGAAAATGTGGTGGATACGGAAAGCGATAATCAAGGATTATCGCAAAGTACAATTGCCGCCCAGCGACACGAAAAAGAAGGGCTATTCCGAAAAGCAGGAGATGTTCTGAAAAGAATACAATCTGCATGCGACTCCCCAAAAATCAGCAAAGCAGTAAAGCTTGGACTCCTTGAACTAGAAGAGCTCGTAGGCCACATAGGGCATTATCGGAGGAGCTGATTCAAGGCCGAAGACGAGCAGAAAAAGGCCACGAGCAGGTGGCTCCACCAGTAAAAATCAATAAAAGGATGGCGTCTAGCCCAATCAAAGGAGATTGGGATAAAAGAAGGAAGGAAGAGGCACTTGATGGGCGTGGAGCACCAGATCATGGGTTCCAGACAGTGCTTACAAAAGGAGCGAAGAACGCCGCAAAGAAACTCCTTCAAAAAGTTCCAGAAAGTAAATTTCGCACGGACGCCCAATCAAAAAAAAGGACTTGATGCATAACAGAAGAGAAAGAGGCCCCGACGAAGACCCCAGCAGCAGGCACTGCTTTTAAACCCCCAAGATGGCCGATCCTACGCGGAGGTGCTGCGGGACATTAGGAGAAACGTAAGGCCTGAAGACACCAACACAACCATTAAAGCAGTACGACCAACGCGGTCAGGCCACATATTGGTCAAATTTGGAGCAGAGGCCGGCAATAAAAGAGCATTCTGCGACGCAGTAAAGAAAATCCTCGGCAAAAGTGCAACTAAAGCCTCACTTGAGCCGATGGCAATTATCAAAATAAGAGATATTAACTGCGTCACGAATCTGGCTGAGGTAGAAGAGCCCACCAATAGGGAGTTTCCTAGCGTGGGAAGACTGACATCAGAAAACAGCAGGGGACAACGCATGGCCACAGTTGGCTTGAACGAAAAGGACGCCGAACAATTCCTGAACAAGGGCAAAGTACAAATAGGGTGGGTTGTCTGTAGGATGCAGTGAAGAGCAATGCCTCGTCAATGTTTCAAATACCTTGGCTATGGTTACACCGCACAAGTATGAAAAGGACCCGATAGGAGTTCCCTGTGCTACAAATGTGTTGAAATCGGACATAAAAGAAAAGAGTGTATGAAGGAGGCACACTGGGTTCTTTGCTAGGATGCTGGTCCAAGACTTGATGTTGGACACGTCTTGGGATCAGGAAAATACCGGGTTTTTTCGGAAGCCTTAGCTAAGGCAAAATTAGAACTTCGATGACCCGTATCCTGCAGCTAAACCTACACCGCAATTCAACCGCCCAAAATCTGCTTGAGCAGTTGGCGAGGCACATGAAAGCCGACTTTTGGCTGCTGAGTGAGCAACACCATAATAAAAGTTATGCATTATGGTATCCTGATGAAACTGGTACTGCCGTCATCTGGGTTTGAAATAGTGATCTGCAGGCGGAGAGTTGTGGTCGTGGGGATGGTTTTGTGTGAGTTCGGTACTCAGGGACCAATTTCTTTAGTGTATACCTAGCGCCGAACGAATCGATATCATCTTTCCAAGCCAGCTTAATGCTCTGGAGGGCGCTGTCACGAATGCAGAGGGCAACGTTCTCGTTGGGGAGACTTCAACGCGAAAGCAATCCAATGGGGCATGCCTCAAACAGATCCGCGGGGAAAACGAACCCGGCGCTCGTCGTACTAAACTCCGGAAATACGCCGAATTTCCACCGTATTGGCTGTGAGGGAACCATACCGGACATGAAATTCACCTCGGAGTCCTTAGTACGGAGGATACACAACTGGAAAGTATTAGAGGACTACTCAGCCAGTGATCACCAGTGCATTCTGCTTGAGATAAGGATGTTGTCTCCCGACGACGTCCGTGCTCTCGGCTGTCTACAATTGGATGGAACATCGGAAGGATGGACGTCGAGAGGTTCGTCAAGGTTCTCACAGCAGGTGCACCACTGCAGGGAGATCCGGAGGAGACGGAAGAACTGGCAGCTCAAGACGTGGTGAACTCAGCGATGAGCATAATCACGACTGCTTACAATGCTTCTATGCCCCGTCAAAAACTCTGGCACGGCAAGCCCCCAGTGTATTGGTGGTTAACTGAAATTGCTGCAAACCGAAGAGAGTGTAACAGGCGGTGGCGTGAGGCCCAATGGGAGCGAAATCGTGACAGGGCAAGTAACCCTGGAGCAGCATACGATCCGGCCAGGAAATGCCTTCGCAAATTGATCAACAACAGCAACGCTCGCTGCTGGCAAGTGTAAACAAGGATCCGTGGGGCCTTGGCTACAAGCTAGTGAAGCTTGGTACCCTACGGAAACCTTGTTTACATGACGCGGAAAAGATGGACGAGATTGTGTGGGCACTCTTTCCCGCCCATCCCGTTCGTGCTGACGCTGTCCATAGTGACACAGCAGTTGAGTGTCTACTCTTCACACAGCCGGAACTGGAGGAGTCAGTCCTTCCGTTGAAAACGAGGAAGGCTCCAGGTCCAGATGGTGTTGCAGCTGAAGTGTTGCAGCTTGTCTATCACCATTGTCCTGAGTTGCTGCTCAGCACACTCAACGCTTGCGTCTGGGACGGGGGTTTCCCGGTACGATAGAAGGTGGCGATGCTCGTGCTGATCAGAAAGGAGAAGGGAAATCCCGAATCGCCTTCTGCATAGCACCCGTTATGCATGGTAGACGCGGCTGGGAAAGCCCTAGAGAAACTCATCAAGAGAAGACTCACTGACGCGATTTGTGGCGCTGGGGACCTATCTCCTCGGCAGTACGGCTTTAGACCAGAACGTTCTACCATTGATGCGATTGCAGAGGTGGTGAACGCTGTCCTAAAGGCAGAGGCATTTAGTCGCACTAAGTGACGGATCATCCTGTTGGTGACACCCGACGTCAGGAACGCCTTCAACTCAGCTAGATGGTTGAAAACCCTTCATGTTCCTGAATATCTAATGTGGCTTTTAAGGAACTGCTTAAAGGACACAGGGCCAACGAAGGATGGAAATTACATCGGGTGTTGCCCAGGGATCTATCCTTGGCCCGGGCCTGTGGACCGTGTTTTACGACGGGCTACTGAGACTCGAAATGCCCGATGAGTCGCGCTTGGTCGGCTATGTGGATGATGTTGCGGCTCTGGTCTCTGGACGCACCGTTGAACAGGCGTAACGTATGCTATGTATGCTAATGCGCCGAGTGAGGGACTGGATGACTACTTGCGGGTTCAGTTTAGCACTGGAGAAAACCGAAGTGGTCATCTTGACAAAAAAGAGAATCCCTAGAGTAAGGATGATCAGTATTGGAGATATGCGAATCAAATCAAGGCCATCGGTGAAATACCTGGGGCTACTGATTGACTCGAAGATGAGTTCCTCTGAGCAAATCAGGGCAACGACTGAGAAGGCTGCTTCAGGAGTATCCGCTTTGAGTAGACATATGGCCAACGTAGGGGGACCCAGTCCATCAAGAAGTCGCCTCTTGAAGAGTGCTCTAGGGTCAGTGCTACTGTACGGAATAGAGGTATGCGGCAACGCTCTCAATAAGGAGGTTTACCGTAAATGCTTGGCACAGGTACAGAGAAGACGAGCGTTGAGGATCTCATCTTCGTAGCCGACAGTCTCTGATTCGGCGGTGAAAGTTATTGCAGGCGTGATAGCTGTCGACCTCCTTGCTAGAGAGTGCCAATCTATTTATCTGCATCGAAACGAGGACGTGAGGGAGATGGTTGACCGTGAGGAGAGACAGCGCTCACTCAACGATTGGTAGCAGTCTTGGGTCAATTGCACGAAGGGAAGGTGGACTGCGCGCCTCATCCCGGATGTGAGACCGAGGCTGAATTGCAGGCATGCTTGACTTCTATCTGACACAGTTTTTGAGCGGGCATGGGTGTTTGCAGTCTTACCTGCACAAAATTGGTAAGTCACGGTCCCCCGATTGTCAGTTTTGTCCAGAAGAGGAGGACAATGCCTGTCACACATTTTTTGCGTGTACGAAATGGGTCAGGCTGCAAAGGGAACTCTACAGGGAGACGGGAGAGCTCACCCCGGATAACATAGTCGCGGTGATGCTCGAATCGGCTCATAAATGGAACCAGGTGGCACATTATGCTCGGGCAGTCCTAAAATATAAAAGGGATTCACAGCAGCCGGGGGCGCTGGGGCTGGGAGATCGCTTTTCTGCACTTCCTCTTCCCTCTCCCCTCCCGCTAGAAGAGCGATCCCACAGCTTCAAGGTACCTCATGGCGTAACAAAACGATAAATGACCCGAAGTAATGTGTCAAACGGTTCCAGGCTAGGCTCTCAACATGGGAGTCCCACACTCTGTGCGTGAATGGGCATTCACCTCCCTGCCACAAAAAAAAAAAAACGTGATCATTGGTAGCGTTTGCTGATGATCTGATCATCTATACGGCAGACCGAAAATCTATAATAGTTCAGAGCAATCTCCAAAAAATGTTCAATGATGTACAGCTATACACTGACAATAGGCGAATGAAAATCAATGCGCAGAAGTGCGAAGCAATTTTGTTTCGGACAACACTGCAGAGGGTCAGTCAAGATCTGAAACGTAATTGGAAGGACGTCTTCGTTATGGCTGACGAGGGTAGTTCAGATCGGGTTCCACATAAATTCTGTGTTCGATACCTCGGTGTTATCTTGATCAGTATCTGTACTGTACTGAAAATGTCAAAAGCATGCTCAGTAAGGCACTAAAATCAGTCATGGCCCTACGAAGTTTCTATCGTTCCAAATACATTGATCAAAAGGTCAATTATCTGTTTCAAGACCCTGGTTAGACCAGTTTTGACATATGGATGTCAGATCTGGTACAACCAGAGTGCTAGTACTATGGAAAAATTAAGAGTTTTCGAAAGGAAATGTCTATAAGGTGTACGATCAAAGTTCACTAATGTGTTAAAATAATAAATAATTTTGAATAGTGTTGGTTGGTTTTGTCTCCTTTTTCCAATCAAATCATAAAATATGTAATAATCTTAATTAATTTGAATTTGCTATACTTTTTTTGATAAAATGTGTTTAACTGATAACGTATAAATTTAGAGAGCCACTTTGGCCATCAAGTTTTTGTATGTCTATTGTTTGGAATTTGCTTTATATTCTTTTAAAATTTATAACGATTAGTATTGAATAAAGCACTTTTGACTTTGACTTTGAAAAAAACCTTAAATCGCCCTTTTTGTGTGCAAAGTACGATTTTTGTATGGAAATTCAATATCACTTACACTTTTTCGCCTGCATCGTTCAAATAAGAAGATTGGTAAAACCCTAACTTATCGGTGCTTATTTTCGCGCTGTAAAATATGTCGAGTATTAATCTCCTACCAACATCTATTTCTTCTTGCAATCGAATAATGAATATTTCTGTTTTTTCTACATAAGCACTTGTTGCTATCTCCACTACACTCCCCGTCATCGCATCCGCAATTTGTACTTGTATAATATTTACATGTGTAGACTTGTGCAAGGTAATCAAATTATTATTTTGCAGCACTTCTATTGTGATCTCCACATGTCCACTAAACTCTGTTGCATCACAATCATTGTCCACAGTTAACTCAATATCATATACAAGAGGTTTCGTATTATTCGACAGCCGATAAACGTCTTGACCGAGGACATAGGAGTTGGCACCCAATAAGACTAGAAGAAACGCAATACTGAAAACCGTTACGGAGTCCTTGGAGGCCATTTTGAATCCCTACTAGGCGAGAACGCAGTGCGCCAACGGTGACAACTTTCAATGTCCTGAAAAATATGGTGATCGCGTAACGAGTTCCGAGCTACTGCTGATATTCATCACTAAATTCGTTAGGTCAGATATCGTATCGAAAAAGTATTTTCAGGCCAATCGAGATATTTAGTCTGGCTTTGAAGTTTATAAACAATAAAAGGTTCAACGAGCAATACGTTCGGCTTTGCAGATAAGATTTCCTAATTCCTCCTAAATATTCAATTGCAATCTGGTAACGGCGGCTGCTAACGTCGTTAACCATTGCATCATGCGAGGGAGTGTGAGCCGTTATTCTAGGCTGAATGGATGGTGCAAGTACCTTTGGATGGAATAAACGCCCACACGCTGTTTATTCGAAATGTACCGAATATCGACATCACACCTTCGATAAGGAGTAATACTTGATATAGGTTTGCAAGGTAATGCCTGCTTACATTTATCTCTTCTAGAGTTATCAAATACCAATCGTTCATTATATGAGCAATAGTAAAACAATTTTCGTTTATCGGGCAGAATTTTACTATAACTAATTGAGTAATAAATTGATAAATATTTCGATTAGGATTCGGTTTATCATGGAGTCTTGCGTCATCTCCTCTTATTAAATTATTTAGCATGCGTGAATTATTACCGCAGATATAATAATGCAATTTGATTTTGATTCGGCCATGGTTGATAAATTTGTGATTTCTAACTAATAACGCTTAAAAACTAAATTCATTCTGGAAAAAGACGCTGCCATTTTGGAAAAAGTATGTGTTATGTTGCTTTCCTCTTCTGTTTTATGGCGCTGCACTTTAATTTGGACTTAATGATTTCCCGGATACATCATGCACAGTATTTTTAATGAAAAAATCGCCTCCTTTGAACTAGAAATCTTCAAGCCGTTCGGTTCAAAATACATAATAAAATAAAGAAGGAAAGTATTCAACATAGTCTCTGGTCTGCATCAGTTTTAATCAAGGTCCAAAAGAGCAACGGGGCTAAATGACCAAAAATAAAAAACTTCTAGAGAAAATATAAAATTGGCTTCAAAATGCTCCAATAGGGACATTTACGTACGATGTCCCAAAAATGTCATGTGAACGCAACGAATTTCATTTTTTTTCGGCACTTCGAAATTTCATCTGAAGTCGTGACATTAGTTTTTCTTTCGTCTATTGTATCAATATAAGCTTAAATATTAACAGAAATGCCAAACAATTTTTTTGGCGATTTTAGCGTTTCCAAACCTTTTCTGGCAGAAATATAGCTAGAAAATATAAAAAGTTAACGAAGCTACTACGTTTCGGCTACTAAATGCTTGACTGCAGTTTCACATGTATTGCAGACCGAGAGAACGCTTTAGATATGCTACACTGACATACTAATCATAGATATCGAATATGATAATTGAGTTTTTCACTTTTATGAAATATAATCCATGTGTATATATACTGGTGACATTATGCAGCACCTTTGATTAAAATTTGATGTTTCCCACATATCGTTCCTGGCTCCCCATAGAGATAATCGTGGTGGACCGAGTTCTTACCGGAGAAATCAGTGCTAGTGATAAGTACGACTTGCACCCCTCATCAGCGCGTTCATAAAATGACCTGAGTAACTCTGATGGCAACACACAAAACCAGATCGGCCATGTTCTGATCCAACAACGTTGGGCTTCAAGCATATTTGACGTCCATACATACCAAGAACCCAATTGTAACTCGATCGTTACTTGATCAAACTAACCTATCAATGCCGTATATCAAATGCATATGCGGCGAAGACCAGCCCACTAGCAAAATTTGACATAAGAAAGCTCCAAACGGCGTCGGTCACCTAAAATTTCACGGAAACCCTCAAACACCAGCTGGCTCCCATGTTATCAGACGCGTCGTTAACAGTAAGCAACAAGGCCTGAATGGAAGTGAAAGCGGCTATTAAGACCATGGCAGAAAACACAATTGGACATCAAGGCCAGCGCAAAAGAAATGAATGGTTCGATGATGAGTGCCAGAATGCGTTAGACAAAAAGAATCAGGCATACAAAGATTACAAAGGCAGGAAAACCAGGACGAAGAGAGAAAACTATGAAAATCTCAGAAGAGTAGCAAATAAGATAATCAGAATTAAGAAAAGAAAATACTATGACGACCAATTGAGAAGTGTAGATGTAAGTTTAGAGAGCAACAAGACAAGCATGCAGAGTAATAAATAGCCAGAAACGTGGATGTCAGCCCAAAACCACGTTCTGTCGTGATGACATCAGTATTATCATTTCAAGAACCTCCTGAATCCTCCACACAGCTCAAGAACACCGCAGCCTACAGATGTCTGCGGTGACCTTCCATTCGCCCCACCAACTTTGGATGAAGTGTTTTCCATCATCAAAGCCCATCAGAATAATAAAGTGCCGAGCATCGATGAGATTCCAGTGGAGCTCATCAAATATGGTGGCAACAGTGTTCAATAACCTATTCACATTCACAAAGTCATCCAGCACATTTGGTAACAAGAACATATGCCGAAAGAGTTCCCTGTCCACAAAAAAGGTGACAAGCCACAGAGCGAGAGAGAGAAAATTATAGAGGCGTATCACTGCTTTGTATGGCGTACAAAATATTATCAAAGATCTTAGTAAATAAAATCAGAGCACATGCCAGCAGTATTATTGGGGACAATCAAGGCAGTTACTTGAAAAATGCTGGGAGTTAACAATATATATCTACTAAATTTTCGTTGACTTTAAGCAAGCGTGATAAATAATACTTTGCTTTGGCATCCCAGCCAAATTAATCTGTCTTACCAAAATGACAATGATGTCGACAACCTCCCAGGTCCACAAATTTGATCGACCGAATTTCCATTTTCGAAATGCTAATAAAATGCAACGAAAACGAGCCATTTTTGAAGCAAATCATTACGGGCGATGAAAAATGGGTAAGATACGAGAATGTTGTTCCAAAAAGATCATGGTCAGAATAAGGTGAATCATCACAAACGAATTCAAAGCCAGGAATGACGCCATGTAAGGTTTTGCTGTGTGTATGGTGGGATTGGAAGCGAATTGTTTATCTGTAGTGAATTTAGTGATGTTCAAAAGGTCCGTAAAGGACTGTAGCGGTGTTTTGCTGCCTCGGCAGAAGAAGATGGAGATATCTGCTGAGAATGCCCTCATCTGGAGACGCGTGAATGCGCTGGCAGGCTAGCATTGCGGTGTCGTGGGGCGGGTTCATTTCCCCAGCACAAGGACCCACTACAAAAAAATTTCGCATTCACGAATTTGATGGTCAATTAATCAAGACGCGACCGAAGTCGCAAAAGTGTAGATAACTACACCGAGGGAGATAGTACTTGTTCCGAGAACAAGTGGAACCTGAAAAGAAAGGCGGACTTGGGGTAACCTCGTCATTACCCGACGAAGCTCATGGCCCACAAATGAAAGAGGGGCAACCGGGTGGTGATGGAGCCCCTTCGCACCCACCCAACCGGAATAAATCCATATTTTGTTGTAGTGGCCAGGTATTCCTCTTCTGAGTGGAAAACTCATACAACTTGACTTGTATGAACTTTCCCATCAGAAGGGGAGTACCCCGGTGACCAATTTATGCCATAGAATTATACAATTCGATTGCATAACACTATGCCATAAAGAGGCACTCTGCTTGGGCCACTCAACCCGCGATGTCACCTGAAACAAAGAAGGATTAGTTAGGTACCCGGCGGCTGGCTCAGGTTTTTAGGGGGCAGCCTGCCACCGTACCGGGTCCTATACCCGGGCAAAGGTTATCGGAAAAGAAAGACCGATTTTCTAAAGAAATTTTGCACTTCATTTTTTCCTATGTTTCTTCACAAGTATTTCTTCTTTTATATATAATCTGTGGTCAATATTCCGATAAGAAAATTCAATAATATTCTTCCGACACAAGTTAACTGGTTACAATTCAAATAATGTTTGTGGAATATAACGCAAAGCTTTATGTACAAACTGATTGCAACAAAAAAAATATGCAAAAATATATGTATCTAAATGTGCAAAAAAAAATATATATATAGATATAACAACGTGTGCAAAAAGAATATATGTATATGTATCAAAATGTGCAAAAAAAATATATATAGATATAACAACGTGTGCAAAAAGAATATATGTATATGTATCAAAATGTGCAAAAAAATATATATATATACATAACAACGTGTGCAAAAAGAATATATGTATGTATGTATCAAAATGCGCAAAAGAGAAAAAATATATGGATATGACAAAATGTGCAAGAAAGTATATAGATAAATTTAAAAATAATATTTAACATTATTTAAAAAAAAGATTATTTATAATTTATGTAAATTTATTACTTCTATAAAAATATAATTTAATTTAAATTATAAATAATATAAATAGAAAAGTAATTTATAATATAAAAAACTTTTAAAATATTAACGAAATATTTAATATAATATAATATATATAATGACATATAAGGGTACTCACCCAAACATCCTCGTCGGGCGCCCACTGATGATGTGGGTGGTCCTGAAATTCAAATTTTTCTTCCGTTATAGCAATTTTTTGACTACACAGATAGCAAGCCCGTCGGCTGCGTCCTTAAGCAGGCATTTACAACATTGAATGACTATTTTGCAGGTTTTACGAGTTGATCCGTCTTAATAACTTCCTGGCGCTCTTGCTGTACGGTAAATGTTATTCTATCGATTATTTAAGCAAGTCGTTTGTAGAAATTAGTCGTCTCGATTATTCAGACAAGTTGTTTAAAGTAAGTATTAGAGTAGGAAATCAATTGCATATCCAGGCTTTCAAAATTTTAACAATAGTATTTACATAAGGGCCCAACACTATTGTTGCAGACAATCAGTCGACTGTTTTTGCGTTGCAGAAAATAGTTCCACTCACTTCCAACCGTCCATCTGCGCCAAAGGCAAATAAGACTTATCACCTGAAGGCGAAAACTCTGCTATCGCTGAACTACCCGAACCATAAACCGATCACTTAATGGACACGGAATGAAAATCAGATTCGGTTAAACAATCCCTTTGTTCTTTCGTTGACTGTGATATTCAAAACGTCAATCGTCAATCTGCGCCAAAGGCAAATAAGACTTATCACCTGAAGGCGAACACTGTGCTATCGCTGAACTACACGAACCATAAACCATAAACTTCAAGTGCTTAAAGAAGCTGCACTAGAAATAGAATTTATTGCAGTTAAAAAATTTGCAACAGGAAGATCGATTGACGAACATAAAAATTAGCCTTTTTACCTACTCCAAATTTTGAGCAAAAGCAGCCCAAGTGCCTTTCAAAAAATAAGGTTCTTGAACTTTCGATTGGTGTGGTGGGAGGTTCTCCAGAAGAGCGAGGCTAACCATTGCTATACGTGACAAATGCTTGGTAATTCGGCTGCCAATCGTGCCATGAAATAGAAATATGTGAAGTGTAAAGATTTCCATGCCCTCGGCGAGAGCAAATTGGCTCAGACGGAGTCAAAAGAAAAACTATATTGTGTGAACAGAGGTGTCTTTGGTCATTCAACCACATATCGAGGCTGCTCTCGATATCAAAGTGCAAATGTAAATTATATTCCAAAGCAAACACAAGTACACCGCAGTGTGATACCTTCCAACCCCGGGATATCATTGTCACTTGCTGCTAGAGAAAGAGCAGACAACAATGTAAATAATACTCGTATGAATAATGTAAGTACAAGCAGCAATAATAAGCTGCTTATCAAAATCTATCAACAGCTGTAATGGTTTCCTACTCCGTCTCGTTCGATCGCAATCAGAACCGACCTCTCATCGGTTCGAGATGTGCAGTCTTGGAAGTGACAACGGACTGTACCCTTTAGGTCAACAAGTCCGGTCACACTTAGTCTACTCCGTGGTGGCTGCTTGTAGGCTAGCTAGTTCGGAGAGGAGTTTCGGTCGCGGGTCTTACGCGAGCAGACTAAGTCCGAGTTACGTAACTCAGCCACCGATTCACATGCCCGATTTACAAACGCGTCAACAACTACTCATCCAGAACAGGAAACCTACGTTACGTTAGTTCTGGATGTGATCTCTCCACAGATCTCAATTCAAAACGCAACAAAATTTAAAACCATAGGCGCGTTACCGAATCACCGACGCGGTACCAGAAAATAAGCTAAACTACCTCATGTCCAAAATAACCTACTTTAATAAAAAAACGAGCGCAAACAACGGTACCGCGGACCATAATCGACTAGAAATCAATCATCCGCAGATTATGAAAACCTAACCCTCTTCAAGACATACTTACCCTCGGGTTAATTCATCTTTCGTAGCAAATTAAAAGCAATTGACGACCAAACGATGCAAATTGGTTGCCGATGGATCCCAGCCAAACAGCTGATTGAAACAGTAGTTCGAATTCTGGTTGAAACCGGGCAGGGATTGATGGCGAAAGATTCTGAATCGTAGAAAAGAATTTCTATCGTAAAATCTTTCTGATCTCCTCATCAAACTGTATGGCATCAACTGTTTACACGTGCTACATCACTAGTTTTACTATATCTAATCTAACCTGGAATTAAGTCGCCTGCCTCTTTCACTCTGCTGTATCCGTCACTTGCAACATCTGATGATACACGATTTCGTACATTATTAGAACATCGCATTCGTTTGCGCTTTTCTCTTCTATACAGATAGGCAGCTAACTGAAGTTGCGCTTTCTCTGCCAAATCCCTTTGTAGTTGACGATTTTCCTCAGCATCCTTAAGAACGAAATCCGAATTAACTCGTCGATCCCAAGATGAGTTCCAACCTTGAAAATAAATTTTATATTGAATTAGTTTCTTGCCTCGCTTGTCGTTTGTTTCCACGAACCTAGGAACCTTAGAATCGTCCAATACTTTTGCCTTTGTTGGACCCGGTTCATAGCACAACACCCGCTCTCCTTCCGTAACTTATACCGTACGCCACGAGTTGATACCATCCGGCTATTTCGATCCTCGTCTGACATTTGGATGGCAACTGTGGGAGGCATTGCCAGATAGATATGCTTCGAAATGTATCAGTGTTTTACTACAGCGGATCACATTGACAGAAAATATTTCTCCACAAATATAAATATTTGAAGAAAAATATTTTCGGCGCAATGATGGTTGCACGAATGATGAAATCTGCTTGCACTTCGAAGTCATACATATCTGGCCGGGTGCCAGGGTTCGGGATCGGAATCACTCCGATTCCCGGGCGTAGGCGTCACATTACACAGCTTGGGTGTTTTTCGATAAGAATTAACAAACAAGATGAAATAAGTTGGGTAGACAAAACGGGGTTTGTACTTAACATACGATATGCAGCCGCACGAGTATATAATGATTGAATTCAAGAAAAACTTTAATGACATGCGCAATAAATATGTTTTTGCTTAAAAAGAAAAACCAGTGTTACTTCATTTTAACTGGCCAACATTTTGTTGCAATATTGTTAAAACCATTTACTAAGCCGAATCTTAAATGTCTTTTTGTTTTGCTATATACCTGTATTTGAAGCAAGTACAATCAAAAGTATATTGGCTGGTTTGATGGAAAGCCCATGTAGTAATCGTATTTGATTGTTATAATCGGAGAAAATTCAAACTTCTGTGCACTCTAGTAAAACTCACAGAGTAAGAGTACCTTTTAAAGAACACTTAAATCTCTACTTTCATCCAATTAAATCATTCTAATACAGGCCTCACGCCCCTCGCCCGTCACGCGTGAGGCTTGAAGTATGAGGCGTTAGGCGTGAGGTATGAGCCGTCAGGCGTGAAGCGTGAGGAGTGAGGCGTGAGGTGTGAGGCGTGATGCGTCACTCTCCTCGCTCCTAAGGGGGGAGAAGTGATGTATGCATCAGCATCTTCTAATTATAAAAACTTACTAACGGATGTAAACCGATACATTCAACAAATCCAAAATATAGAAACACCTTACCGGGAGCAGACATAGTGTCAGCGATTTTCGTAATTCATATTTTTGATAAAATGCAGATGCATATTCGGCGCGAACCCCAGTTGTTACCGAGATACGCGAGAATAACATAATTTGTTTATGCCAAAATCAATGCGGTCCTGAAAATAAAACTCTTGTCAAACATTTAAACAGAGTGTTTGTATTTAAAGTATTATATCGAGGAAGATATATTTTTGCTACACCCACCGCAAGTCCACGCAACTAGCCTGAAAATTTCTCATCATTAGGGAGCCCAGGAAACATTAAACAGTAAGCTGATTGTAGTAATCGAGTAGGTAGGGCTCAAAAAGCCAGCGTGCGAGAGTTTTGAATAAAAATAAAATATTCTGTACCTCTTCCTAACATAATGAAATCGTCTTTCATTCTGGGTAGTTCACTGTTTCGTGTTCCAGGGTTTTAATTGTTTAGAATGAGAGAAAAATGACGTTACGTTCCTACGTTGGACTGTTACGCCTTGAAGATGTCCTCCGATCGCACCCGTTTTATTTCAAAGCTGCCAAATGTGCCATTGAGATATATCTTAGACTATTTGACAAGCCTCTGGAAAATGAGAAGGCAGTTGAAGAAATTCATACGCAAAATTTGCCACCAGCTGAACTTAAAAAAAAAAATTAAGAAGTAAGCAACGAAAAGCCAAAGAAAAAGGCGGAATTGGAAAGTGCTCAAGCCGCTCAGGTTGCTGTGAAAAATAGTTCGTATGGTACCGCGGCGCTCATTCTCAAAACGATGACGATCTACGGGAAAACATTAAGTCATGTCCAATAAATTAGAGAAAACAAACAAAAATGAAGAAGAACCAGTTTTATTGTTTGGCGCAAATCAAACAAAGCATGGATTCGATTAGCCTTCACACCAAATGAAGACTTGAAAGCTGAAGATGAAGCAGTTGTTGGTTTTTTCTATGCAATATACTTATGTCAATACCGTGACTAATTCAGCTGAGAAAAGAGACCCACAAAAACATCTATTACATGCTCGTGCCAACATTAAAGTGGGTGAAGTGATAAATGAAAGTGGATGAAAGAAAAAATATTTTTTTCCGATTCCCTTTCTAGTTTAGTTAATTATGTTGAATATGCTTGGGGAAGATCGATAGCGGTCGAGGTAGTGGGATTAGGACCAGTTGGTTGTTGCGGGTGCTGTTGCCGAGAGATTCGGGAGTCGGCTCGGGATTGTGCACCAGCGCGGATGCTGTTGGAAGGGAGAACGGAATTTCGACTCGTCGTATGTCGCACAGTTTTTTCTTGTTTTGGTGCCCGCTAAGTTGACAAAAACATAATTTTCACGGAGAAAATCGATTCCAAAAGCTATCCCACAAACTTGATCGTGAAGTTGATAAGCCAATTTGTGGATTAAGTGCACCCGTAATTCAATTGCATCGGATCTTGACATGGGCTTGTCTCGAACGAATATAAATTATAATAAAGGTGGTCGCCTTTAAGTTGCGGTTTATGTCTAAACAATGAAGGTAAAGTGTGGTGCATTCGAAGTCAAAAAGAGAATGCCCAAGTAGTGTACAAAAGATTCATTCATAAATAAAAATTTGCTCAAGCTACTGGGGATACAACATGGCGTTGTGTGCATGTCGTAAAATTATATTGTAAAGTGGTTGTGAAACAAAAGGGAACGATTTGATAGCGAACGTCGTCATCCGCCACATTGGAACTGCATTGCAAATCGTCCAATATACGAGGTTGGAGAGAACGTGAGCAAATTTATTAATATTCAAACGGATGAGTCGTGGAAATTAAATGAAAGGTTTCTTGTATCGGAATTCGTGCTTAACCCTCTAAAAATTGAACGCGCTAGTGATTTTAATCTTTAATGCGCCAAAATATCCGATAAATCAGAAAGTAGCTCGTTTCGAACATTTTTGTAGAATATTTGATGTATTTTTAATTTGAATTTCGACAATTTCCATAATCAGGAGCTGATATATGTATTTTGAAACGTTTTTCTTGATAAAATTTTGTGAAAGTAACAAATCATGATATTATGGGTTCAAGGCTGAATTATATTATGTTAAACTTTAATTGACTGTTTTAATACTGTAAAGAAAAATTTGTACAGTCGTAGGCCCTTACCCGCCTTGAACACAAGCGCTCGTGGGAGGAGGTTTAGGGTAAGTCATATTATATAAATATATATTTTTTTTCATATTGTTGGTATTAAATCTACAGAAAAAAAGGCATATGCAAAATTGAATAATTTTAAAAATACCAACTAAACTAAATAAACAACAAAAAAGATAATTCCGTAATTATTACTATGCTACTATTATGGTTATTTTTTTATATAAAAAAAGGGGTAAAATCATTAAAATATAAAGCAAAGGCAACCGTTTTTTTTTTAAACAATGAAAAAGTATGATCTAGTAAGCTTTTGAATTCATCTGATTTGCAGCGCATAGTTATCATTTGTTTAAATTAAACGGAGAATCTTATAACAGTAATGTGTATCTATTTTAATATATTATTTACTTGAATACAATGGAGTGCTAATTTTCACACAAAATCGGTCTTTCCTTACTTTCAACTCTAACCGGGTATAGGACCCGGTACGGTGGCATGCTTCCCTCATAGAACATGAGCCAGCCGCCGGGTACAATTTAATCCTTTTTTTGTTTCAGGTGACGTCGCGGGTTGAGTGGCCCAAGCAGAGTGCCTCTTTATGGCATAGAGTTATGCAATTGAATTGCATAATTCTATGGCATAAATTGGTCACCGGCGTACTCCCCTTCTGATGGGAAAGTTTATACAAGTCAAGTTGTATGAGTTTTCCACTCAGAAGAAGAATACCTGGCCACTGCAACAAAATATGGATTTAAATCCGGTTGGGTGGGTGCGAAGGGGCTCCATCACCACCCGGTTGCCCTTCTCTCATTTGTGGGCCCTGAGCTTCATCGGGTAACGACGAAGTTGCCTTAAGTCCACCCCTTTTTACATGTTCCACTTGTTCTCGGAACAAGTCCTTTTCCTCTCGGTGTAGTTACCTACACTTTTTGCGACTCCGGTCGCCTCGTTTTAGTCTGACCACAAAATTCGTGAGTGCGAAATTTTTTTGTAGTGGGTCCTCGTGCTGGGGAAATGAACCCACCCCACGACACCGCAATGCTAGCCTGCCAGCGCATTCAAGCGTCCCCAGACGAGGGCATTCTCGGCAGATATCTCCATCTTCTTCTGCCGAGGCAGCAGAACATCGCTGCAGTCCTTCACGGACTTTTGAAACTTTACATATTCACTACATGATCACGAAAAGTAACCTCCACAGACTTAAACTATAAATCATCGCTAATAATGAAGATGTGGATAAACTACGAAAAGAAAACAAAGAGGTGAAGCTACGGACTCAGTCGCTCAACAAGCTAGTCAAGAAAGGGATTAAAATTCAGAAACCGTAGCAGCAAAAACCAGTCGAACAGGGAACGTAGGTGAAGGAAAATGCATAGCCAACGACTTTAGAGGAAATTTTAATAGCTGGCGGCACAAATGACAGTCAAAACAGCGCAGAAAGGACTGACAGAAAAAATGGGAATTGAAGAAGATGGCAAAAGTAATACTGGCTACATCATATCATAAATTTTACTCAATATTCAAAAAATAAAAGCAAGGAGAAGTAAAGTTCTGCTAATACATGCATTCAGACGGAACGGTAGGGATATGATTCGGCGATTGGCAGCAAAAATATATCAAGCAATTTTGAAATTAAAAGGGTAAACGCAAAGAAATTCAAAACAATTAAAACGATATCACTGGTTGACTTCAAGTCAGTCAAAGATGCTTTGAGTCCTATGGAGGTCTCGTACCTGTACCCCCAAAAACGAAAAAAAAATCAGACCTATCTATTGCAGGGTCTGAACTGCGGAGAGCACAAGGTCGATCTACCACAAGTGCTCAAAGAAACTGCACCAGCCATTGAGTTCATTTCAGTTAAAAACTTTGCAACAAGGAGATTGACCAATAGAAAGAAAAATTTATTATATTATTTAATGTAGTCCAAGTGCCCTTAAACAGACAAGGTACAGAAGTTTCAGAGTGGTGAGGTGAAAACATCTCGAGAAAATAGAGGTCAACCAGTTTTACCGTGCTAACGATTTGGCGATTCGGCTGTCAACTGCGCTATGCGCTACTGGTGCGTTAAATATAAATTTGGACATTCCGCATTATACCTTTACCTACGATGCCTTTGACACCAAAATGCAAACGTTAAACTGCATTCAATATAAATGGAAGCACACTGAGATATGATACCTTCTAGCTCTGTCAAGCCAGGGGTTTGATTTACACTTACTGCTAGATAACCAGCAGACAATGATGTTAATAATATGAGTAATATAATTGACAATAATGAGCTCAAAATTGATCAACAAATTGAATCTCTTTCGAAAAAAGTCCACAAGCAAGATGATAAAATCAATTTCGTATTTCAATTTTTGAGTTGGCATGGTTTCAAATAATTTATCATTCAGTCACATTACCATGGATCGGCTTCATCTCATCTCGATCAATGTTGACTGCATTATAACTCTATATTGACATGATTGTCCCCTGGACTTCATTGTCAAGCAATAGCCTAACATCATGCTTCTCACTGAAACCTACTTCAATTCATGGTATTCAATGAAGCTCAAGGATTTTGAGTTCGCAAGAAAGGACGGAGTAAACGGTGATGGGGGAGGTGATGCCGGGATATTGGCTAAAAGATTCTATTGTTTCCAAAATATGGATAAAGTCGAATTCAAAAACTTTGAATCTATTGAAATGTCCGTTATCAAATTTTTACTGCAAAATAGAGATAACCTCTTTGATATCTCGGCCAACACTGCAAATGGGACATGTGTTAAAAAAATATAAATCCGTGTAATTGTTGCATACATGGGTACAAAATTTCTTCCCAATGTGTTGGATTAGCTGTAGCAAGCGTGTTTGGTGTGTTATTATGATATACTTTAATAACAAGACACACTTTTCAAACTCTGGTAAAATAACACAAAAAGAATTTAATTTTCAGGAAAACGTACTAAAGTCATACACGCAACACGATTTTCCACACTTCAGAGTATACATAAAACGCATCAGGTACAGTTATCTTAAACGTGTTGTATTGTAAACTGTGTTAAATCCCATTGAAATAATGACTGAAATAACACGTCAGATTGCAAGTCGATTAAAAATAGAGGACGAAGGAAACATACATATAAAGTAATTCTACGAATACAACTAGCTTATTGTAATTTTAATTTTAAAGCTTTCAACTGTGTAATCAGTTATTGATTGAATAATAAGAATAGTTAGTAAAATGAAATTTGTTGAAAGCTATGATTTCTGTAAGAAATTAAAAATCAACGAACTAGTTATGTACTTGGAAAAAGGCTGATCTTTATTCTTCATCATCTTGAATGCTAAAGACGTTTTGTGTTTTGAAATTCTACTTATTTATTAAGGGATTGTAAATAGGAACACCCGTAAATTGTCATCAAAATATTAGCAAACGATAACATTTTCACCATAGTGAAGTTAATAACCAAAATTTTGAGTCAAAACTGCAGCTGTAAGAGTCTCCACTCCAACTTATGGTCGTAATAACTGTTCCATTAGAGAAGCTGAATGTTAGAGTTGATAAATCAGAGCTAACGTAATCACTGTTGAATATTCTGTGCTAGTGAGACAACTTGCCGGTCGATTAACTAAAAATATCACAGTCGTAAGATTTTGAGTTCGAATTGAGCCACATCCGTTGATGATTTTGCACCGCTTACGGTAATTACGAATCTCTCAGTCCACATTGTGGTGAATTTAGTGTCAAAGTATTGAAAAATACACTTACAATATTCAACTAACAAAAGAATTGAAGTTCTGCATTTATTTAAGCCCATAAATTTTCAGAGTAGGCTGTGCAAAATTGAGAAGACAATAGTGAATTTTATCAAAACTCCATTGTCAGCCATGAAGCTCAGTTTTGGAGTATTGGCTACGTTGATGAGTAAATATGCGTTGCTTGATAAAGAAAATACAAATCTACGTATGTATAAAATGTCTGCATTGTATTCGCAAAGTGAAATGATCGCTGATACACTCAATCAAGGTCGCGATTCTGCCACTTTGGAAGACTATTTTTGGTCAGTAATGATGAGCTTGCCATCATTGCTCTAAGGATACCATGGTTTCAACATTACAGTATTATATACCAAACAGCTTGTCAAAGAATTGATCTCTTTTGATCTAGAAGTTATTTAATCATGTAACCTCATCGTGGTGCACTTGGATTTCCGCCAGGTTCGTGCAATTTAAAGTCATTGAATTTTTTTTGTAGACTTGCGTCTAGCTGTTGGTTTATTCTAATGAATCAGTAATATGGGAGTAAGAAATATGTTTAGATGGCTCTGAATTAAATTAATTTTTTGAGTCGAAAAATACAAATAAATAAAGCTCAAATTTTTCTTTGGATTTGTGTGTATTTAGTTGAAACCGTTAAAAAATCAATACCATTAGATAAAATATGTTTTTATTTCAAAAAAAAGGTTGGAAACTACAAGTATTTCTTTTTTTCTTCCAACGCCTATACTATTGAAGTTTACGTATACATACATCAAAAAGAAGGTATACATTGAAGGGTTGAGTATACATCGCAAAGAAATATATTTTTCAAATTTTAAATTAAATATATTTTTTAAATTTTCAAGCTGAACTTTTATCTCAATTTAATATATATATTTATAAAGCATGGCGCAAGTTTCAATAAAATATATTCATTGCTGCATCGCCGAAAAATTACTGGAAATCACAGAAAATAAATATTTGCAAAGGTATTTCCTCCCTTAGAAGAGCTTATGACCAATTTCAAGAAAAGAATCAACCATAGCAAACACACTCGCTTAAAATGCTAATATATTTCAGGATATCTCAACTATTCTGTTTCATATAAAAAAAAGTTCGTTAAATACCCAATATTTATTATGTGGAAACGGCAGTTTGACTCTTATTACTTAAAAGCGTGAAATTGTTTTGATCAATGGCGGCAGTGGAAAACCGGCAATCCATTTTACACTTGGTCGTCAAAGCAAAGCCAGGTAAGCTGAACCCTCCTGTACCAGGTAGGGTGTGACATATCCCAGTTCTTCGAAAATCGTTATAATTTGAAAACTCAGATAGTGCCGCAGTTCGAGTTCTCAGTAGCTGAATTGCAACGTTGGCGTTTTGATCAGTGTTATTAAGTTAGTTCATTGAGTAATTAAATAATACTGGAGTGGACAACCACGTGACAATATGGTTGCAATAACCCCTGCGACCACTTTTTCTGCTGCTACGCTCTTGTTTAAACGATTGCACAAGCAAACATGGCTGCTGCTCAATGTAAACAAATTTTCATACCATACCAAAAATTTGTTTTCTATTTGAAAAACCTTCAGCATTGTATGAAAAACATGCAAAACATTAATATATTAACTACTCACTTGTGAAAGGAAACACGTACAGATCCTTTTCCACTATGATTTTTACACGAAGGCACTACACATTTCATTTGAAATTCCAAATTAATTTCACAATATCATACGTTAAAGTTACTTGAATCACAAACCGCAGTTCCACAGTTTTAATATCGGATAAAATTCGCGACGAAACTTGCAAATTGGTCAATTTGGCGTCCAATTTGTATGTCAAGTTGACAGATAGATCGCATATAGTCAGCTTCTGGAACAAGAAAGTGACCAGCAAGAGGCAGACGGGGAGGAAATGACAGACAGATCGTTTTGAAGAGAGCACAAACCGGTCGCATGCTCTCTCATAAATTTTATATGAGCTTAGCCCATCCAGCAATCGCTGACGATGCGTCTGGCTTTTTGCTACTTTCCAGAAAAGTTTTACGACGTTTGCCAGACGGTGTCAGTTTTCCGTGAATGTAGAATTTCGGCATTTAATGGAATAAATGCAGACGCGTATGAATTAATTTTATTTGCCCGCGCGTGTGCTGATGCATACATAACTTCCCCCCGCGTTTGACGTTGAATTCTCCTGAATTTGATTTATAATCTTAATCGTCAATTTCTTTAGATTTTGAAAGTAAATATCAATACTAAAATTATTACAAATAATATGATCATCGAACTTATGTCTATGCCTAAATTTTCACGATAGTGCCACTCTGCGTGCATATGCCCAAACTTCAATCCTCGGATGGAGGACTGGGAGGATGGACGTTGAGAGGTTCGCTGACGCGCTTACGGCAGGCGCACCGTTGCTGGGAGCTCCGCCAGGGAGTGGAGGGCCTACAGCCAAGCACTTGGTGAACTCAACTATGAGTACCATCATAGCTGCTTGCGAGTCTTCCATGCCCCGTCGGAGACCCCGACACGGTAAGCCTCCAGTATACTGGTGGTCAAACGAGATCGCCGAACAAAGAAGCGAGTGTCACAAACTTCGGCGAGAGGCCCAGCGGGCGCGAGCACGGGAGAAGGCAGACACTAGGCTAGCAGCTTACAGGTCCGGCAGGAATTATCTTCGCAGGCTTATTAACAAGAGCAAGGCCCGATGCTGGCAAGACCTCGTGGTCGATGTAAATAGGGATCCGTGGGGCCTTGGCTACAAGCCAATGGGGAAACTTGGTGCCCTACGGAAGCCTTGTATACATGACGCGGAAAAGATGGACGCGATAGTGCGGGGACTCTTCCCCGCCCATCCCGTCCGTGTTGACGCTGTCCATGGTGAAACAGCAGTCGAGTGCCCACTCTTCACACAGCTGGAACTGGAGGAGGCAGTCCTCTCCCTGAAAGCGAGGAAGGCTCCAGGTCCAGATGGTGTTCCAGCTGAGGTTTTGCAGCTCGTCTATCACCATTGCCCTGACTTGCTGCTCAGCACATTCAACGCTTGCCTACGGGACGGGGGTTTCCCGGTACGATGGAAGGTGGCGAGGCTCGTGCTGGTCAGCAAGGGGAAGGGAAATCCTGAATCGCCGTCTGCATACCGCCCCTTATGCATGCTAGACACGGCTGGGAAGGTGCTAGAGAAACTCATCAAGGGAAGACTCACTGACGCGATTCGTGCTGCTGGGGACCTATCTCCTCGGCAGTACGGCTTTAGAGCAGGACGTTCTACCATTGATGCGATTGCAGAGGTGGTGAACGCAGTCCAAAAGGCAGAGGCATATAGTCGCACCAAGCGACGGATCGTCCTGTTGGTGACACTCGACGTCAGGAATGCCTTCAACTCCGCCAGATGGGTGGATATTCTGGATACGCTGGAAAACTCTTTTCAAGTTCCAGAATATCTAATGCGGCTTTTGAGGAACTACCTAAGGGACCGAAGCCTGCTCTACGACACGACACAGGGCCAACGAAGGATGGAAATTGCATCGGGTGTTGCCCAGGGATCTATCCTTGGTCCGGACTTGTGGAACATGTCTTACGACGGGCTATTGAGACTTGCGATGCCAGATGAGTCGCGCTTGGTCGGCTATGTGGATGATGTTGCGGCTCTGGTCGCCGGACGCACCGTTGAACAAGCGCAACTTAGGCTAGGTATGCTAATGCGCCGAGTGAGGGGCTGGATGACTGCTCGCAGGCTCAGTTTAGCACTGGAGAAAACCGAAGTGGTCATCTTGACAAAAAAGAGAATCCCTAGAGTAAGGATGATCAGTATTGGAGATATACAAATCGAATCGAAGCCAGCGGTGAAGTACCTGGGGCTACTGATCGACTCGAAGATGAGTTTCTCTGAGCAAATCAGGGCAACGTCTGAGAAGGCTGCTTCGGGAATATCGGCCCTGAGTCGACTTATGGCCAACGTACGGGGACCCAGCCCATCAAGAAGACGCCTCTTGATGAGTGCTGTAGGGTCAGTGCTACTGTACGGCGCAGAGGTATGGGGCGACGCTCTCAGCAAGGAGGTATACCGGAAACGTTTGGCACAGGTACAGAGGAGAGGAGCACTGAGAATTGCATCTTCGTATCCAACAGTCTCCGACTCGGCGGTGAGAGTGATTGCAGGCGTGATACCTGTCACCCTCCTTGCTAGAGAGCGCCGCGCTATTTACCTGCGCCGAAACGAGGATGCGAGGGAGATGGTTGTCCGCGAGGAGAGACAACGCTCGCTCAACGATTGGCAGCAGTCTTGGGGGAATCGCACGAAGGCAAGGTGGACTGCGCGCCTCATCCTGGATGTGAGACCGTGGCTTAATCGAGGGCATGGTGAGCCTGACTTCTATCTGACCCAGCTTTTGAGCGGGCACGGGTGTTTTCAGTCTTACCTGCACAAGATCGGTAAGTCACGGTCTCCCGATTGTCGGTTTTGCCCAGGAGAGGAGGACAATGCCTGTCACACATTTTTTGCGTGTACCAAATGGGCCAGGCTGCGAAGGGAACTCTACAGGGAGACGGGAGAGCTCACCCCAGATAATATAGCTGCGGTGATGCTCGAATCGGTTGACAAATGGAACCAGGTGGCACATTATGCTCGGGCAGTCCTAAAATATAAAAGGGACTCACAGCAGCCGTGGGCGCTGGGGCTGGGGGATCGCTCTTCTGGCATTTCCTCTTCCCCTCTCCCCTCCCGCTAGGAAAGGGACTCCCCAGCTTGAAGGCGCCCCACGGCGTAACAAAACGAGACCTGGCCCGAAGTAATGTGCCAAACGGTTCCAGGCTAGGTTCTCAGATTGACAGGGGAGGTGTTTAGTGGGTAGTCCAAGGGTATCCTCCATGGGAGCCCCACACTGCCAGACTCGGCGGGCGTAAATGCCTTCACCTCCCTACCACAAAAAAAAAGCCTAACTTTTTGGTATAATGAAACTTTATTTCTTCGATTATCTTTGTATTTTGAATATTTTTTGTGACTATATCAGTAGGGGTAGAATGCCGATTCTAGGCCACTTTTTCTATACGAATTGAGATTGATTTTGCGCGCCACCTAGTGGTGGAAAATGGAGCTAATGGCGCTTGAAGCGGCCGGGAATGAAACTAATGGTTTGTGTCTCGGATATGTGGGTGTGTATCTTGGGTGTATGGGTGTGTATATTAGGGTGGTATCGGTGGATGCCTGAGATAAGAAGGTATGGGTCCGGGATATGTGTGGATGTCTTGGATGGTTGCGGTGAGGGGGTGGATCTAGGGTAAGGGCATAAGTGTATCGGATTAGTGTAGATGTGGGCCTTAGGTATGTGGAAATGTGTATAAGACTGGTATAGTTGGGTGCCTGGGATAAGAAGGTATGAGCCCGGAATAGGTGTGGATCTCTTGTGCGGTTGCGGCGAGGGTGTGTGCCTAGGGTATGTGGGTAGGTGTATCAGATTAGTGTAGGTGCGAGCTAGATGGCGCTCTGGGCGGTTGTTCGCAGGGCTTGAGATCCTTTAGTGCGTGACTTATTGAAGGCGTTTGGTTCGAGCGATTTACTGGGTTGCGATAGGCGGGCTGGATTTTTTTATGATGCGAGTAGCTGCATGGGGACGAAGGGAGTGGCTGCGTGGGTGACTACGTTATTGACGGGTGATGGGTCTGCTCGTCAGCGAGTGCTCTAAGGCATGGGAATTTGCTTCGTGGGTGCTTGTTTAAGGTGCGCGTTGCTCTTCGATGAGCGTCGGTGGATAAGGCGTGTGGAAATCACCGATTTGCTTGATCACGTTAGGCGTGCTGGACGTTTTTCATGGTGCGAGTGGATGCGTGGTGACGGAGGGCGCTGCTGTAGATGGGTAACTTTGTATTATGGATGGGCGATGGGTTTGTCTTTCGACGGGTATTCTAAGGCGTTACAATTTGCTTCATGGGTGCTTGGTTAAGGAGCGCGTTGCTCATCGATTGATGTCTATGGCTAAGGATCAACGGCCGCATGTGGAAATGACCGATTCGCTTGATCATGCTAGGCGTGCCGGAAGTTTTTATGACTCGGTTAGTTGCATGGTGATGGAGGGCGCTGCTATAGCCGGGTGGCTTTGCATTATGGATGGGCGACGGGCTTGCCTTTCGATGGGTGTTCTAAGGCGTGAGAATTTGCTTCATGGGTGCTTGCTTAAGGTACGTTTTGCTCCTCGTTTGATGTCTGTGGTTAAAGATGGATGGTATTGTAGATGTGATGCGCGTCGCTTGTTGGAGGAAGTAATCGAAGGTGTATGTTTCCACCGAGCCGTAGAAATTTGTCTCGTGAGCGTTTGGTTAAGTCTCCGCGTTTCTCATCAAAGGATGCCTGTCTTTAAGTATGGACGGCCTTGTCGGCGATTCGGAATGATTTGAGTCGCTTTTTGGAGGATCGTGATTGGGGTGTAGATTTGTTCGGCGATGAATGCTGTAAGGCATGGAAATTGTCCTCGGGGATGCGTGGCATGTGCAAGTGAGTTTGCTTGCTAAGTGTAGTGTTTCGTTCGCATAGACTTCTCTGTTGACGGGAGTTTTAGGGCATCGGAATTTACAGCGTGGAAGAGAAGTGGCGTGGCATCCACTGCATTGCAATATGGTTTTGCTTGATGGAGGCGGATTTTTTGTTGTATTGGTCGTGGGCAGCGGGTAACGTGATGCGCGGCATTGAGACGTGTTTTCATAAATGTCCATTCAAAGATGCGCCTGTTATAGTTTGCTGATTATTATTTACATTGATCGTTTTCAGTTTCTTTTTGCTTGGATACGTCGTTTCTTTGTTTTGTGACTCATTGCTATTGTATATTATTGCTTTTATCGGTTTCATTGTAATAGTACTTTAAGAATCGTCGTCAATGTATTTTGTTCGGTTAGACTACTATGTTGATTGTTCAAATCTATGGATGCAAGGAAAAAGATCTTAATGTTTGTTGTAATGCGTTCTTGATATTTAGTATAGTTTTAAATTTCAGTTTGCTTGTAGCAGCATTTTGTTTGTCTGCATCATCATCACTTCTTTCTTAAAGCAGTTTCTATACTTCATTCTCTGATTGTACTATTATGTAGAAGTATGGCGCTATATTCATTCATTTTTTTTTCTTTGCTATAGGATGCTCATTGGTTTTGTTCAAAAATTCTAATAATTTCTTCCAAGACGAGTTATTTTATCAAATTAATGATCTTGTAGTGCATGAGATGGTGATAATTTTGTTCGTACATCATATGATTTGTCCCTTTTGATAAGTGCTTGGGTCTATTTTTTAGATCACTATGTTGAGATGTATGTTTTGAGTATCTATTCTAAATTTGAGATTATTTATGGATGTTGTATAGGAAAGATATTACGGTTTATGGCTTCTGGAATGCTACTTTTTTATGGAGTTTATGTATGATGGATGTAGAAATCATCGTGGTGGTCCTAATGAGTAGGAATATAGACGCATTTTCATTAATTAATTTTGGGTACGTACTGAAAGGAAGAACCTAATATAGAAAAAAGTGAATGCGCTAGGTCATTGACATTAGGGGTTTGTTGGTATTATGGTATTATTCTTTGATTATGCTCATAGTGCATGGGAAAATATTTTTGGTCCTATATGATGGCATTATAGGCATGAACTAGATTGAATAAATTTTTATATTTACTCTGAATTAGGTGCTGTTATTATGGATCTGTATTATTTAGTTTAAGTAGTTTCATGAGTGTCAGTATAATACAGAGTAAAACTGTTTTTTTTATGCTTGTCTCAAATTCTACACAGTATGTATGATTTTTTTTTTTGACATTTCCGGATCTCTTTGGCCATATCTGCATTAGGAACTTGATGATGTTTTGAGTATGAGAATTTTTAATTTGTTATCTCCTTAGGAATGCTTGCATGCATGGATGATGCCATTTAGCTGATACTTTTCGGATGCATATTATCGCTTTTAGTGCCTACATGATTGCATGAGAATTTACAAACCTCATACTTTGTGTGCTTGTATTAAGCGTAAAGTCACTTCAGCTATAGTCATATACATTTTCAATATTTGAGCATTGTAAAATACGTATTTCCTACATTTTAAATATGCTAGATTTATCATCATAGCGATTTGAGGGTATACTCATTAACATATTCAAGTATTATTTTCACATAAGTAAACTATATTCTTGTTGAGTTTTTTCTTATCAGAATTTTTTTCTGCTGGATGCTTGGTTGATTTTTTATAGGGTTGCAGAAGATCTAATAAGTTTTCAACATAAAAGATATGTTTTGGGTTGGCGCACTGCTACTATAGATCACTTAGGCTAATGTTTATGTAAGATAGTTTGGTATAGATAACGATGTGTGGAAGCATATGAGTTTATGGTAGGCTATTTTTAGATCGATCTCATCGTATCTTGTATAGACAAGTAGCATATGTTATAAAGTGTTCTTGATAAGGATGGTCACGAGTCATTGTAAGATGTTAAGATATGATCATTACTTTCAGGAGGTGTTTGTCTGCTGGTAATTAGATGAACAGATGTATACTTGCGTTGAATGAACTAATGAGGGGTTTTTTTGTCTCTCATTAGATATTTTTGAATGGTAGAATTGAGTGTTTGATACTTGGGAGTTTCGGATATGCTAGGAATGTTTAGGTTTTTTTGGTTTTATTGTTTGAGGTATTTGTTTACTTGAGCCGTGTTAGATTAGTTGTTAAAATAAAAAGATTGTGTTTCTTTCTAATAGAAATAATTTATTGAGTAATGCTATTTTTTTGTCATATATATATAAATAAATTTTCATACATTTTACAGGACATCTTATATATGGCTTGATATATTTATGAATTCTAAAGCATATTGAAGGTTTATTCAGCTGCACTATTTCTGCTTTAGGGTCATACAAATGTATAGTGAGTCCTCTCACGTCTTTTTTAATGTTTATTATACAATTTATATAGCAATTCAATATCCTCAGCATATAATTGTAGCTTATGTCCCCTTCACTCTAGTGCAAACTATTGATGTTTCAATTCGAATTTCGTTTTGGTTGCATTTTATGAGAATAGTATGTTCCTTGATGAATTACTGGTGAGGATTTCCCGATACATTCTAATAGCGCTGGCCACCAGTTGGCTCTAATTTTGTTTGGACTATTTATACTATCCCATGCTATGAATTATTACTTTGTCGTATGTATGCGAGACTGCAGGAGTATGTACTGTTTTATTAGTTTAAAAATATTTCTTGTCTCTTGATCGTATGAATGACAAATGCATGTATCAGTGCCTGATGTCGTATTAGAGTTGGACCATTCACATATTTGGTAGTGTATTCCATGTTTATTAGATACTTTCTCGCCCATATTACCATATTTAAGCATATAATTCTCGATTCGTATTCGGTGTTCAGGAAAAATATCACGGTACACTTCCATGAAGTATAGGATAACCATTGTAATAGATCTTATCGCGGTGAAAGTGTATTGACCTCTGTTTTTCTAGTTTTCTTGACGTCGTTTACGTTGGTTTGCTGAATTTTAAAAACCTCATAATAATCCGTACAATTATATGTAGTCTAGTGATAGAAAAAACGACGTGCTGCCTTTAAGTTAACATACATTCATGTCCTAGTTTGTACAGTGCAGCTAAGATGAGGGTCTGTTTCTCAATATTAAATTTCAGTATTTTATAGACTCAAGAGATTATACTTGATTTCAAAGCCTTTCACAATAGTTTGTAGATTACCAAGCCTCAATTTCCAATTTCCTTATGAATAATTCCTTTAAGTGAAGTAAAACATTGTTTATAGGGTTTTTAGTATTTTATTTCATCACATGGAAAATTAGATCGTTACATAGTACTGGTATTTCATAAAAAAGCCTAGAGTAGTTTATATTTACAAATGATGTTTGAGTTGGAGTGAAGAAGTCGTTGATATCCAGTTTAAGTACGCTTTTTTCTCTGCATCTTGCACAATATTGGTCATAGTATTCCTTCACACAATCGGTAAGCAAATTGTTGTATTGCATGACAATGTTGAAAAAATCCATCAAGATGAAAAGCGTGAAGAGCTCGGGATGTTTAAGTATTAGTCTCTCTCCTCCAATAGGTATGTAGAAGAGTTCAAGAAGTCCAAGCTGATTTGCAGGGACCTCATCTACTCTATCCTTGAGATCAATCAGGTATTGGCGAAGTGAAGTCCGTTGACTGTTATCTAACTCCAACTGATTTTGTCCACTGCATCGGAAGATTATTTTCGCTTGAAATGTCAGCGGGTCAAATCCAAGTATTACTTTGCTTTTGTGGAAGCCTTCATCAAGATAGTATGTATAGTTCAGCAAGAGGTTTTTCGCATAGATTCGCTGTTTCTCTCGATTCTTTTTTAGTTTCTTCTCTTTCTTGTTCACTTTTCTGGCTGAAGTAGCCTTATCAGTCTGGCTGGCCTTTTCATGCTTCTGACTGACTGACGAAGTTACTGGATCTGCTCCGTTCATTTTAAATGACTGCTTCTAGTAGTAAAACTAAAGATGTATATTTGTTACACCAGCATATATATTCACTTCTCTGCATTTACGGATGGAGTGGGGGGCAAGTTCAATATGTGTTGACAATTCTATTGCATAAGTAAACATGTTTAGCCCTTGAATGCTGTAATGTTGCTTACGCTCATGATTTGAATTCAAAGATAAGAAAGTGCTATGGAGTTAAGATTTGAACCACCAAGCTAACAGGAGTAGGAGTCAGTAACAGGAAATGACACTTTGCTCCGTATTTCCTTTAGAATTTTTAGGAGTACTGCTGGGCTACAATAGATTGCTTCTAGGCTAATTAGCTGTCTTTTTATCTATTAAACTATCTATTTAGCTGTCACTTTTGCTGATGAGCTGTCTATCTTATGTGTAATGCTGTCTTTTAAGCCGATTCCCTGTCTGTTTAGCTGATATGCTATCCTCTTGAGCTGTCTATTTAGCTGTCACTTTTGCTGATGAGCTGTCTATTATATGTATAATGCTGTCTATGCAGCTGTCTATTTAGCTGATGCCCTGTCTGTTTAGTTGTTATGCTGTCTGCTGAGCTAACCGTTTAGCTGATAAACCCGTCTATTTAGCTGGTAAGTAGTCTATGTAGCTTTCTTTTTAGCTGATGCCCTGTCTGCTTAGTTGATATGCTATCTCTTTAGCTGTCTGTATAGCTATCTTTAGTTAATACCTTACGTTCTATCTGCCATTCGGTAAATTCATTTGATTGTTGGTAATTATCTACCCATAAAAAAATTCTTACTTTCCATACAGTTGCAGTCAGCTTTTTTTTACATTTACTTTAAATGTCATATGCACATCACGATTTACGTTAGGCCTATTGGTTACCAAGACTGCATGTTGATCATCTTCCAAGTTATTCGTAGGCATACATGGGTCAGACAAGAATCTTCACGTCTATGTTGCTCTTCTGGTGAACAAATCTTGATTAGGAGCAAGCCATTGTTATTTGCTCGAGAGTTAATTGATCTTATTTCACACTGATGCATTCTTCATAAGAATGAGTCAAGTCACCATTCTTTTTTATCTGCGTCAGTTTTTCTCTGGACCTCTGTCTATCTAATCTATAGGATCCTCTTTCTACAGCAATTCGATTTCAGTTCTCTAGGTTTTCATGTCTTCATAGGATTTGCGACCTATGGGACCCTTATTGCCCACTATAATGTTCCATTGCATTGAAATTATGTTGCTACACTTATGAACTCATCCAATATGCCCAAAAGTCATATGATCCCATGGATCAGCCATTTGAATCATTTTGTAAAGCACAAACTTGTTGAATAAATCTCTACTTCATGCAAACCTTTGCTAGGGCCTTAACATGAATTAGTTCAGCCTGTTGCTTAGTCGATGTATTAAGGGTTTATAGTGGAACTTATTAAGTATATTGAGTCATCTTGGCGTTCTCATGTATGATCAACCCTTTTGGATTATCCGGGATATACTATGACTGGAACGATTTTTTCCCTATCATTGAACAATTGAGTAAAATTTTGATACCTCCAACTGACTAAAAATCTGTCATTGATCCATTTTCAGAAGATGTTTGAATGGTTTGGAAGACTTGAGGCTGCATCATTACTCACAACATGTGAAATGATTAAATATCATGGACAAATGTGTCTACATATGTACATTATAATAGCTATCAAATGTCTATATATTAGTATCATATGATCGACTGGTCTCTTTATCATGCAAAGAGGGTTATCCACAATCACCAATCAGTTGAGCCGTCTGATACGATCATGAGTTGCCTGTTCAGCAGTTGAACTTTGGTCAACTTCACACCAATATGTTTTCTCTTTCGCACCTGCTAACCCAATTGCCTGACGAACTCAAGGTAGCCTTCTCTTTCACACCTACAACTCGAGTTGATTGGTGAGCAGAAGGTGGTGAAGGGCCTTACAGGGCTTCTACCCAGCCTACCCCGTGGCATGCATGCATGATGATCCTCGCAGAGATGCAGAATAACCTTCTACCCAGCTTACCTCATTGCCACGCAGGCATCAATGACCGGTCATCATGCGTTATGACGCGTCATAATGCATGAAAGGCTTTGAATGAATGGCTTGAGTCTATAAAATACTGAAATTTAATATTGAGAAACAGACCCTCATCTTAGCTGCACTGTACAAACTAGGACATGAATGTATGTTAACTTAAAGGCAGCACGTCGTTTTTTCTATCACTAGACTACATATAATTGTACGGATTATTATGAGGTTTTTAAAATTCAGCAAACCAACGTAAACGACGTCAAGAAAACTAGAAAAACAGAGGTCAATACACTTTCACCGCGATAAGATCTATTACAATGGTTATCCTATACTTCATGGAAGTGTACCGTGATATTTTTCCTGAACACCGAATACGAATCGAGAATTATATGCTTAAATATGGTAATATGGGCGAGAAAGTATCTAATAAACATGGAATACACTACCAAATATGTGAATGGTCCAACTCTAATACGACATCAGGCACTGATACATGCATTTGTCATTCATACGATCAAGAGACAAGAAATATTTTTAAACTAATAAAACAGTACATACTCCTGCAGTCTCGCATACATACGACAAAGTAATAATTCATAGCATGGGATAGTATAAATAGTCCAAACAAAATTAGAGCCAACTGGTGGCCAGCGCTATTAGAATGTATCGGGAAATCCTCACCAGTAATTCATCAAGGAACATACTATTCTCATAAAATGCAACCAAAACGAAATTCGAATTGAAACATCAATAGTTTGCACTAGAGTGAAGGGGACATAAGCTACAATTATATGCTGAGGATATTGAATTGCTATATAAATTGTATAATAAACATTAAAAAAGACGTGAGAGGACTCACTATACATTTGTATGACCCTAAAGCAGAAATAGTGCAGCTGAATAAACCTTCAATATGCTTTAGAATTCATAAATATATCAAGCCATATATAAGATGTCCTGTAAAATGTATGAAAATTTATTTATATATATATGACAAAAAAATAGCATTACTCAATAAATTATTTCTATTAGAAAGAAACACAATCTTTTTATTTTAACAACTAATCTAACACGGCTCAAGTAAACAAATACCTCAAACAATAAAACCAAAAAAACCTAAACATTCCTAGCATATCCGAAACTCCCAAGTATCAAACACTCAATTCTACCATTCAAAAATATCTAATGAGAGACAAAAAAACCCCTCATTAGTTCATTCAACGCAAGTATACATCTGTTCATCTAATTACCAGCAGACAAACACCTCCTGAAAGTAATGATCATATCTTAACATCTTACAATGACTCGTGACCATCCTTATCAAGAACACTTTATAACATATGCTACTTGTCTATACAAGATACGATGAGATCGATCTAAAAATAGCCTACCATAAACTCATATGCTTCCACACATCGTTATCTATACCAAACTATCTTACATAAACATTAGCCTAAGTGATCTATAGTAGCAGTGCGCCAACCCAAAACATATCTTTTATGTTGAAAACTTATTAGATCTTCTGCAACCCTATAAAAAATCAACCAAGCATCCAGCAGAAAAAAATTCTGATAAGAAAAAACTCAACAAGAATATAGTTTACTTATGTGAAAATAATACTTGAATATGTTAATGAGTATACCCTCAAATCGCTATGATGATAAATCTAGCATATTTAAAATGTAGGAAATACGTATTTTACAATGCTCAAATATTGAAAATGTATATGACTATAGCTGAAGTGACTTTACGCTTAATACAAGCACACAAAGTATGAGGTTTGTAAATTCTCATGCAATCATGTAGGCACTAAAAGCGATAATATGCATCCGAAAAGTATCAGCTAAATGGCATCATCCATGCATGCAAGCATTCCTAAGGAGATAACAAATTAAAAATTCTCATACTCAAAACATCATCAAGTTCCTAATGCAGATATGGCCAAAGAGATCCGGAAATGTCAAAAAAAAAAATCATACATACTGTGTAGAATTTGAGACAAGCATAAAAAAAACAGTTTTACTCTGTATTATACTGACACTCATGAAACTACTTAAACTAAATAATACAGATCCATAATAACAGCACCTAATTCAGAGTAAATATAAAAATTTATTCAATCTAGTTCATGCCTATAATGCCATCATATAGGACCAAAAATATTTTCCCATGCACTATGAGCATAATCAAAGAATAATACCATAATACCAACAAACCCCTAATGTCAATGACCTAGCGCATTCACTTTTTTCTATATTAGGTTCTTCCTTTCAGTACGTACCCAAAATTAATTAATGAAAATGCGTCTATATTCCTACTCATTAGGACCACCACGATGATTTCTACATCCATCATACATAAACTCCATAAAAAAGTAGCATTCCAGAAGCCATAAACCGTAATATCTTTCCTATACAACATCCATAAATAATCTCAAATTTAGAATAGATACTCAAAACATACATCTCAACATAGTGATCTAAAAAATAGACCCAAGCACTTATCAAAAGGGACAAATCATATGATGTACGAACAAAATTATCACCATCTCATGCACTACAAGATCATTAATTTGATAAAATAACTCGTCTTGGAAGAAATTATTAGAATTTTTGAACAAAACCAATGAGCATCCTATAGCAAAGAAAAAAAAATGAATGAATATAGCGCCATACTTCTACATAATAGTACAATCAGAGAATGAAGTATAGAAACTGCTTTAAGAAAGAAGTGATGATGATGCAGACAAACAAAATGCTGCTACAAGCAAACTGAAATTTAAAACTATACTAAATATCAAGAACGCATTACAACAAACATTAAGATCTTTTTCCTTGCATCCATAGATTTGAACAATCAACATAGTAGTCTAACCGAACAAAATACATTGACGACGATTCTTAAAGTACTATTACAATGAAACCGATAAAAGCAATAATATACAATAGCAATGAGTCACAAAACAAAGAAACGACGTATCCAAGCAAAAAGAAACTGAAAACGATCAATGTAAATAATAATCAGCAAACTATAACAGGCGCATCTTTGAATGGACATTTATGAAAACACGTCTCAATGCCGCGCATCACGTTACCCGCTGCCCACGACCAATACAACAAAAAATCCGCCTCCATCAAGCAAAACCATATTGCAATGCAGTGGATGCCACGCCACTTCTCTTCCACGCTGTAAATTCCGATGCCCTAAAACTCCCGTCAACAGAGAAGTCTATGCGAACGAAACACTACACTTAGCAAGCAAACTCACTTGCACATGCCACGCATCCCCGAGGACAATTTCCATGCCTTACAGCATTCATCGCCGAACAAATCTACACCCCAATCACGATCCTCCAAAAAGCGACTCAAATCATTCCGAATCGCCGACAAGGCCGTCCATACTTAAAGACAGGCATCCTTTGATGAGAAACGCGGAGACTTAACCAAACGCTCACGAGACAAATTTCTACGGCTCGGTGGAAACATACACCTTCGATTACTTCCTCCAACAAGCGACGCGCATCACATCTACAATACCATCCATCTTTAACCACAGACATCAAACGAGGAGCAAAACGTACCTTAAGCAAGCACCCATGAAGCAAATTCTCACGCCTTAGAACACCCATCGAAAGGCAAGCCCGTCGCCCATCCATAATGCAAAGCCACCCGGCTATAGCAGCGCCCTCCATCACCATGCAACTAACCGAGTCATAAAAACTTCCGGCACGCCTAGCATGATCAAGCGAATCGGTCATTTCCACATGCGGCCGTTGATCCTTAGCCATAGACATCAATCGATGAGCAACGCGCTCCTTAACCAAGCACCCATGAAGCAAATTGTAACGCCTTAGAATACCCGTCGAAAGACAAACCCATCGCCCATCCATAATACAAAGTTACCCATCTACAGCAGCGCCCTCCGTCACCACGCATCCACTCGCACCATGAAAAACGTCCAGCACGCCTAACGTGATCAAGCAAATCGGTGATTTCCACACGCCTTATCCACCGACGCTCATCGAAGAGCAACGCGCACCTTAAACAAGCACCCACGAAGCAAATTCCCATGCCTTAGAGCACTCGCTGACGAGCAGACCCATCACCCGTCAATAACGTAGTCACCCACGCAGCCACTTCCTTCGTCCCCATGCAGCTACTCGCATCATAAAAAAATCCAGCCCGCCTATCGCAACCCAGTAAATCGCTCGAACCAAACGCCTTCAATAAGTCACGCATTAAAGGATCTCAAGCCCTGCGAACAACCGCCCAGAGCGCCATCTAGCTCGCACCTACACTAATCTGATACACCTATCCACATACCCTAGGCACACACCCTCGCCGCAACCGCACAAGAGATCCACACCTATTCCGGGCTCATACCTTCTTATCCCAGGCACCCAACTATACCAGTCTTATACACATTTCCACATACCTAAGGCCCACATCTACACTAATCCGATACACTTATGCCCTTACCCTAGATCCACCCCCTCACCGCAACCATCCAAGACATCCACACATATCCCGGACCCATACCTTCTTATCTCAGGCATCCACCGATACCACCCTAATATACACACCCATACACCCAAGATACACACCCACATATCCGAGACACAAACCATTAGTTTCATTCCCGGCCGCTTCAAGCGCCATTAGTTCCGATTTCCACCACTAGGTGGCGCGCAAAATCAATCTCAATTCGTATAGAAAAAGTGGCCTAGAATCGGCATTCTCTAGCTACTTATATCATCTAAGGTTAATTTTGTTTGAAAATTTATAATCTCTGAATCTGGGTAAGCAAATCTTTCGTGAGTTTTTTCCTGAATATTTGAAAAATAGTGATTTATGACTGACATTGTACAATTATTAAAATGTATCAAAATATTTCGTTTGATAAGACCATTTGAAGTTGGATGCTTATGAATTCTACTGGAATTTTAACAGCAAAAATTAAATCATCTTTTGATTTGTAAAATCCAACTTTTACAAATTGTAGTTAATTTACATCGATGCAGAAAAGGTATTGTTGAGAATTTGTTCGTAATTATTCGTCGGTCTTTGGTTATGTTGTCTCCTTGTCCTTTTATCGTGTCGCTTCAGTGGCGTAGATAGAACTTTGTCAAGGGGGGATATTTCCGGGGGCCTGAGGAGTAACTCTAAAACTCGCATTTTTAGTCAATCTAGAGGCATAGTGGAACTCCATATGAATGCAAAATAATTGAGGCGGACATGGGGTTGCCGTGCGCATACCGGAAGCGGGCACTGTCTCTCTTCTAAAGAACGCACAGAACACAGGGTTGGGAGGTTTGATGTTTTTTTACTTCATTCTTAGAACTGTTCAATTTTACTTAGTTGTTTTGTGTTTCCCGTACGTTGTGTTGCTTTAAATAAAAATACCATTCGTTGTTGATTTTGCTTACGCTTGAGGAAATAACTTCTTTCATTCCATAATAAAATCATTAGACTACTAATGAAACTGGGAATCTAAAAATCAATTGTTAGTCCATTTCTCTCCCATTTTCTACTAGCACACTGAACACTGAAATATTGTTTTAGAATTATATTGTAAAAAACATTTTACAAGTTGTATCATTTATATTTGAAATGCTACGAAAGCTTATGTTACCCTATGGTTTGTTAATTTTCCATTAATCCACAGGGTAGGTAAACTATAATTCTAAACAGTCAGTTTGTTTAGAAGGGAGTATGGAGCAGTTACTATTGAAAATTATCACTCATTAATAATTACTTTAATTACAGCGAAAATAAAATTACATCGCTTCAAATAAACCTTGAATAACAAATTATTTATATTAAGCACTTGTAATACAAATGAGTGTTATAACAAAAATATGATAAAAACTGAAAATTCGTTACATCAAAATGTTATACGTTGTAATGTTGTCTTGTCTTTATGTCACAATGCAAAAACATATGTAACAAATCAAAGTTAAGGTAATCATACTATTCATAGTAAAAATAACAACGCTACAAATACCTATGATTGAAAAATTACTTTAATACTTGTTACTCAAGCTTCCAGTAGACTTGGCCTTTAAATAAATTTCTTTAAATTTAATTCCTGGATTGCACATTCAGTACTCTATATGCACTCCTTAAGGTCTAAAGATTCCCTTTGGTACAGCTTATAGAGTGGTAGCCTGTATCCAAATACTTCACTTGTTACAAATAATGCTACAAAAAACTCAAAGTCCATTGTGTTCATTAAAATCTTTGCATCAGCCGATACCGAGTCATTCCACAACGATATGGTGTCTAGTGCTTCATGAACATTTGGAAGAAGTTCTATGAAATCGTTGATTGCATCATATTTCGATATCCATCTAGTTACACTAAGCCTCCTTAGTAAACAAGCTTGAGGCGTATCATTTCTGTTATCAATGGTGTCCATCAGAACTGATTTTCCCTTATGAGTGTTAAAAAATACAAACATTTTCTCAACTGTACCCAGACAATTTCTCACAGATTGTATTTCACTTGCCTATATTACCTTGGGATATTTCTCCCGTACCGCAGCTTGCAAACCATTAAATTTTCCCGCCATATTTCCGGCACCATCATATCCTTGGCCTATCATATACTCGCAATCAACGCCACAAGAAGTCAACCCGTTAATGATCGTTTCAGCTAAGTCTCGGCCTTTCAGTGACTCAGCTTCAAAAAATTGTGAGATGTCTTCTTTAATTTCATGATTTTGGTTAATATACCTAACAAAAATGGCAAATCGCTTAGTTGTTGAGATGTCCGTAGTTTCATCTGATAGCTCTGTAAAACATTTGGCCTCATTTATTTGTGTTACGATATGATTTCGAATAACTTAGTTGCAGCATTCACTGATTTCTTTTTGAATTGACGGACTTAAATACCCTTTTCTTTCGCCTGGACCTTCAAGCATTTCGAGCAAGTCAGTAGCACTGGCAGCCCTGTACTTCAGGATTGCCCTAAAGTTTCCTTCATTTGAGCAAGAGGGTTCATCGCGATTGTCTATTTCAATTTTACTGCTATCTTGATGACCCCTCAAAGCGATTCCTTGCCGAACACACAACACTACCGCTTCAATAACCGGTTTAAGATTTTAACGGTTTTTTTAAATTTGTGTCTCACGATCTTTGTCAATTTGATTTATTATGAATTGACACATGTTGTTTTGGTAATTTTTAAAGTCGAGTGCTTTTGATACACTGTCAGTAGGATACTTGCAAGTGTTATGTAGCCTGAAATAGTCTGTCGCTTTTTTCCAGTGTTCAAATTTTGTTTTTACCAAGTGACCCAGAGGCCTCCTGTTTGCGCAAAAGCAACACAGTACTTACAGTTAGCATCTTGATCATTCTCTAAGTATAGGAGCCATTCGTGGTTGTCCAACCACTGACGCTGGAACCTAAGATAAGTTTTTTATCCTTATATTTGTCAATTAGAGGAAACACATAATTCTTTGGTGGTATCCACGGATTATTTAATAATATTGACCTGTCATCATCGTTTAATGTCCAACATACGAAATTTGAGACGTCATTGAAGTGTCTCTTACATTCAAACGCTGTTGCATTTGCAGCTCCCGCTCTCACTTGCTGTAGTTTGTGATGTAGATGTGTTCATAGTACAGGAAACGGCGGCCGTAGTCCCATCCGGGCAGAGGGCAGCGGTGGAGGCAGCAGTCCTATCTGGGCAGGGGGTGGTGGTGCAGGCGGATGTCCCATCCGGGCAGAAGGCGGCAGCAAAGGGGCACGCAATTTTGTCGAAGCACAGTTTTTCACGCCACTATTAACACCATTACTCTCGCGCAAACACCGTACCGGTAAAATTCAGTAGTCTTTCTACTACTATTTGTTAGTTGTATACAATAACAACATTCTAAATATAATTTTTCAGTGCTGCAAACATCGTTTTTGTTACTTTTAAATATGATACAGTAACAGAATTTTTTTCTTAGTCAAAAATCGTAATCTTGATTTCAGAATATATAGTTTTATTTGTTTACACATTATAGGGCCCAGGGGGGGGGGGGGGATATATCCCCCTGATCACCCCCCGTATTTAGGCCACTGTCTCGCGTAAATTTCTATTTATTTGGATTTGTTGATTAACGTTTGAAATCAGTCTTTGTTCTTTCTGTCTTGGTCGTCCATTGTTCCAAAGAGCCATCTATGTGCGTTTCCTATTAAATTTATAAATCCTCTTTTATGTCTTTTGTCTAGTGGTGTGAAGGTTTTTACTTTGTAAGTCAGATGGTCGAGTTCTGTTAAAACAAGGTCTTTGTGTTGTCCATTTAACTGTGCAGCATTTATTTTCAATTCATTAATTGTATTCAGAATTTCCGCTGGTTTGATTACGTGTAGAATGATTCTTGATTTTGTGGAAATTTCTACTTTGTTTAGCTGTATTTGGGTGAACCCTGAATTTCCTTCGATATTATGCACCGTCAACTGTCCGGTGACTGGAGTCAGTACTAGGAGTAGTATAGAAAAAAATGTAGCAATAAGCTGAAAAAAGTGGGGAAAAAAAGAAAAGGTTGAATATTTTTCCTGTAGAAGTGTCCTTTTATGAAGGATTAAAGGAACAGTTTGCCCTGAATTATTTCAAGTATCATTTTGTTTCTAATATATGGAATATTTTCATGCATGAAGGAGATTAATCCACTCCTGGAAATATTTTCTGCGATTCTACAGCTAAAAATGCCGCAATCACTTCCATTGTCTTGTTGCAGTGTGTCTTTTAATTCTATTTTCCTGAAATCTGCAAAACCAATAGATATTTCTCACTCATCATTCGATTCTTGCTTTACTTTAAAAAGTCAGCTAAAATAATTGCCATCAGAGGATTTGGTGCTCCTAATGAATTATACTGATTGTCAAGTGGTTTTGGTTAATGTGATTTGGTATTAGCAAAATGTCTAGATCGAAAATATTGATTTTACGAGCCCATCTTTTAATAGCCTGGTAGTCTGCATTTAGGAGTCGTTTTGTAAAGAATGTATTCATTGCGTATATTTTGGGTAGATTTCCTGTATTATTATTTTCGCTACGTTCCACTATGAGGTTTAGGTAGAACTCGATAATTTTATCATTAATCCATTTTTCAGCTCTTAAAGTTTTGATATCTCGTCGAGTGATATCTATACGAAATTTGGTTGTCTGAATATCATCATCTGATCTTCATTTATTGTAGTATTGATAATTGACTTTTGTTCCTCTGTGAATTCTAGAAAGTCTGCCTTTTTGTCTATGGTTATATTCTCGTCGGTGCATATATTATAGAGATGGGTCAACTCGATTTAACAAACCAAGTTAACTCGAGTTGCACTTAAATCGAGTCAACTCGAGTTAGGCTACTTCCAACTCGAGTTGTGGTTCTTAGTCATCGCTCTAACTCTGGGCAAATTCGTAGCATATGATTTGTGACCAAGACAGCTCGAGTTGCGGTTAAATCGAATCAACTCGTGTTAGGCTATTTCCAACTCAAGTTGTGTTTACGTTATCGTTCTGGTTTTTTGGAAGAAGTCGTTGCATATAATTTTTGCTTTGTTTAATGCGCGTTCGTACCCAGCGAAAAAATTTGAAACACTTCCTAAAGAATCAGCTTTGAAGCACTCTGTTACCATATCCAAAGAGAAGTGCTTACAATCGCTTCACTTTAAGCTACATTAGATCATGTCAGCTTCATATGAGGCACATTTGAAGCATGCATGCACGGTCTTCCAACGTGCTTTTAAGGAAGCTATCTGATAGCGTGCTTATTTCTGCGGACATCTAATGTTAAAAAAATATGAAGTATAAGGGACTTTGGGGCACTTCATTGCTTTATGAAAAGCGCTTCAGAAACACTTTTTGAGTGCTCTATTTTCCACTCGGGAGTTAATCTGCGCAACTGTATTGCTGACTTAACTCAAGTATGTATACTGTTTAATACCTACCTATTGCGGAGTTGCGGAGTAATCATGAATTAATAGAAAGTTTATTTTTTTTTTAAACTTGAAAAGACTGATTACTGGATTAAGTGTAAATCTCATTGTGTCTCAAGACTTTGACCGTATAGTTTGTAATTGAAAGTCAAGTAAAATTAACTCTTTTCTGAATCATAGTTTGTTTTATTTTTTACCTACGGTAATAACTATTTTGTTAATCATTGTCTAGTGTTACACAAAACACACAACAAAAGAGAGAGTGTTGAACTCATCATTACACTATCCATCCTACCCACTACCCAAACATCCATTCAACTTAAACCGATTTCCCAACCACGCAAGCATTAGATTTTTCCTACTTATATCGGTTTGGCTAACTTCTTGAACTCAGTTGAGGCAAATTTTAACTCGGTTAATTCGATTTGGTGTAAACCCGAGCTCACCCATCACAACATTCTTTCTATCTAACTCGATTTAGTCAACTCGGTTTGAACTCGGGTTAGCTAAATTGTAACCCGAGTTAACTCGATTTAACGTAAACCCGAGTTCGCCCATCACTAATATATTATGCTTGACGGGCTTTTTTATTTTGCTCGGATGTAAATTTTCCAGTTTACTCTTAATGAATTTGGGTTGGTGTTTAAGCCTTTTTGCCTTATAATTTTTGATAAATTCTATCGTTCGGTGTTCATCATAGTTTTCATGTTTTTCGTTTAATTTTTGAATCCATTTGTTATTAGCTTTCTTTAAATTTTGTTTGATTTTATCGAATTTTACTTTATGAAAGTGAACATTTTTTGGTGCACATTTTATTGTGGAATTGTACCTCTCGTTATAGCTTCAAACTGCTTGCTGCATCATTCTCCTAATCGAAATTTTCCGTTTTTGATATGTAAGAATCCTGAATTTTTCAACGATCGTGCCGTGAAACCTTTCAACATCTGCAATCCCGGTACTATTATGAGGTTTAGTTAGACGTAACTCTACCTGTTCGTTGTTGAAGAATTCTTTCATGGGAATATCGTTCAACTCATTTCCTGCTATGATTTTTTGGGGTTTACCTGCTCTTGCGAAACGTTCTTCAAATATTTCAATCAGAGTTACATGATCCCTGTCAGTAATAAAATATGCCAATCCGTATTTCTAAAATTTATCAATAGTCGTGAGGAACGATTGCTTCATAATTATGAAGATGTCCACTTGAATTATTGGATTAATATCTGTTGCTATTTCTCACATGTTAAATTTTGCTTTGATTCGTTTTCAATTGCACTTTACTGCCTAGCATACATCACATTGGTTTATCAACATGTGAATTAATTCAAACAGTTTTGGGTAGTATATTTTGAATTTAATTTTGTTAAACGTTTGTTGGATGCCCGAGTGCAGGCTCTCTTGGACATGGTATATTGCAATCCGTCTAACAGCTTCCATTCGGTTTTTACGTCTTGTGCCCTAAATTAACATTTTGTGAATTTGATTTGTCGATCATCCGAGAATAATTCTCGAAGTTTTTCGTGCACAATGTTATATTTGTGATCGGAAAGTTCTGAATAAATCCCAGTTGAACCTTTTTTAATGAACCTCCTAAGAGTATCACAAACATTCTCAAAATCATATTCGGCTATATATATTACACGTTTCTTATGAACAAATTCGAGCTCGAAAGCTTTGTTATTGATGAGGATGATTTGCATGTTATACTTATTCACAATTTCTTCGTTAATCGGAATGTGGTCCTGAAGTTCTTCGTCAGCTGAATGTATGGTTGCTATGGTGGCGTCATCGTTATCTTTTTCCATGTTTAATAGAATTCCAACGTCTGAAGATGTATTTGCTCCAGTCTACTTAGAAAGTCTGCCACTTTGTTCTCTTTCTCTTTAATGTACTCAATGTACAATTTGTTACCCACCTATTGCGGAGAGCATCATATATATATATATATATATATATATATATATATATATATATATATATATATATATATATATATATATATATATATATATATATATATATATATATATATGGGGTATAACGAAATTTGTGACCACGCTAGAGGTTGCAATTTTGCTCCGATTTTCACCAAATTTACAGAAAAGGTGTATTGGGCAAATATCTCGGTTAAGTTCGTGAACCAGCTATATCGGCCGGGCAAAAACAAAATGGCCGCCATTTTAGACGAAAAATCGTGATTTCTGTTCTGACCAAAGTATAGCTCCGATTTGGATCAAATTTGGTACAAAGGTTCACTGATGTATGTGATGAATCTCACAATAAAAAATACAAAGTCAAAATGGCAGCCACTCAAAGGTCCGAAAACATGCAAAATTTTATTGTTTTTCATGAAATTCGGCATTTAGATAGAAATTATATGTATCTAAAGAATAACATGAACAAACTGGATGTCAGGTCACAAAAACTCAAAAGTTGAAACTCAAAACTTCAAAGGATTTTGATCCGACATATATGAAACTAGGTTTCAAGGTAGGCATCACTCAGATCTACCGACTTTGATATCTTGGTGATCGTGCATGTGCAAATTTCAAAATGGCGGCGTTTTAAATATGCGTTTTTTTCAGGTTTTTGTGGCCCTCTAGCGGTCACATTTTTCAGCGGATTTTGATAAAACTTGAGATTATGGATCTCTGTACTATGTTCTTGTATTATGCAGAAAATTATTAAAATTGAGTGAAAAATAAAAAGGTCGAAAATTTAAAACCCAATATTTTTAAGCTGCCATTTTCACTAAAAATTGAATTATTTTGCCCTGTCTAGAGTGAAACTCCGATTTGAACGAGATTTCGCATATTGATTGATGAGGTCCTAGCCCACAAAGACTTAAAATTGTCCAAAATCAAATGCATGCATTCAAAATGGCGGCCCCAAAAGGTCAGGAACAAGCGCAATTCGCTATTTTAGTAGCAACTGAAATAATGAATTTTTTGCATGAAAACGTTTTAAATGACTTATCTTGAACGTATTTGTAAATCAGAATATTTTTTAAATATTGTAAAATATTTTTAACAATACCCTTAAAAAATTATAAAATCGCGACTTGTCTGTCTGTCCGTCCGTCCGTTTGTTCGTGTGTCACAAGTTTTCTCGCAAGCTACATGAGCTAGAATGAGGAAATTTTCTACGTAGGTCAAAAGTGGTGCCTCTTAAAATTTGCAGTGTAAGAACATATTTTAAAATGTTTAAGGGGGTCTCCCCATACAGGGGGGTGACATAAACATTTTTTTTATTCTGTAGCCCTCTAGCAGCCAAGTTTCTCAACAGCTTCCGATAAAACTTGAAATTATAAGTTATCTAGGCAAGCTAATTTAACTGAAAATAGAAAAAAAACAGCTTCCTTTTAATTTTGTGTACTTTATTTATTTTTATCCTCGAAATCGATTTTCGACCGTAATCGTTCGGTCTTCTTCAGCGATTAATTTATTTTTACTCACATTCCTGCTTATATACTAGCTATGTGTAAGGAAATTTACTCTAGATCATTAAAAAGTAATTAGGGAAATTTGCTTAAGCTAATAAAAGGTAGGAAAGGTAATTTACAAAAGGGGTAGTTATAAAAATATTATTTTTACATGATTCAGAAAAGATATTATTATTTAATTAATTTGAATAGCCATGATCTGCAGTTTCCGTCATCCTGATTCATCAACTTTTTCCTTTCCCGGGTAATTGCCAGGCTTTCCATCACATCCAATTCACGTATATCTCTAGCTTTCTTGATGACTACAGCGTCCTCCATTGTTATCTCGTGTCCCTTCGTGATAATATGTTCCGCTACCGCTGACTTGAAATTCGAAGTTCTTTCTTTCTTTCTTGCCGCTGCTGCTTCGCCTAGATGCTCCTTGATTCGCGTGCCGATGAGCCTCCTCGTTTGACCTATGTACACTTCTTCACAAGTGGGACATTCGATGCGATATATACCAGATTTCTCGTGTGGTTCGCGCTTGTCTTTCGTTGATCCGAGAACGTTTTTGAGCTGGTTCTTGCTGCTTGATTCGATTAACCGTACAGAATTAAGCTGATTTATTCGCCGCTTGATCCGATTGCTGATGCCTTCGTGATAAGTTAGAGCCTTCCAGTACGTTCTTTCGGTATTCGCATTTGATAATGTTGATCGTCCCTGACGCTGTCTATTAACCTGGATCTTCTGTGCCGTTCTCGTAATCGTCGAACCCTTGAAGCTGTTTAGTTTAGCTGTCTCAACAATGTACCTCATCTCCTTTTCCTTAGCTTCCTTGCTTAGCGGCAAATCGAGCATCCTGTGGATCATGGCTCTGTACGGAGAAACCTTGATTTGCTGCGAATGATTTGATGTATTTGGAATCGTTCTTTGTGTGTGAGTTGCTTTCCGGTATACATCGAAAGCTATATTAGTTTGAGTCCTCCTTACTACTATATCTAGGAACGATAGTTTACCGTCTTTCTCTTCCTCCATCGTGAATACTATATTTTTGTGGGCTCCATTCAGGTCAGCAAGGACCTTCTCCACGTCACTCCTTTTCACATATGCAAACACATCGTCCACATATCGGACCCACTGTTTTGGTAACTGGCCTTTCTCCTGCAGTCCGTCTTCCGTCCGTCCGTCAGTTACCAAAACATTGGGTCCGATATGTGGACGATGTATTTGCATATGTAAACAGCAAATGTGAGAAGGGCGAAACGAGTATAAATATGTTTACAACAATTTATTACCCGCCGATTTTCAATATGTGATCCAAACGTGTGCAACTCAATTTAATTAGCAAAATATTTGCGCCTCTATGAAGGGTCTCCTAATACGAACGGTGGCAGATCCTTTCTGTTAATAAATACCCATGTAGTGCTACAAAAATTGCAGTAAGAAGTCCAGTAGTAGATAAGCGAATTTCTTTTTCGAAACCTTACGCTACATACGAGAAATTTACCTTTCCGGCTGGTGCTGCCAACGGGGATTTTATGTCTCGGAGAGAGGTTCTTGCCTCTGTATTTTGCGTGCAGATATGTGATGGGCTTGTGATCTGTGCGAATCTTAAATTTATTTACGTGCAAATATGGTCTAAAATATCCTACGGACCACTTGATGGCTAAAAATTCTTTGTCAATAGCGGAATAATTCCGTTCATGGCCATTCGATGTCCTGGATGCAAAGCAGACAGGGTGGCCTTCTTGCAAAAGGACAGCGCCTATCGCATAATTTGAGGCATCCGTGGTGAGTTCAAACGGCTTACTAAAATTGGAAAACGTAATATCGGGTGAGAACTAATCAGAGTTTTCAGTTTTTCAAACGCTTCGATATAATTGGGGTCTTTAATGTTAATGCTGCAATCTTTCTTGAGGTACTTGGTCATCGGCTAGGCTACTTTAGCGTTATCTCGAATGAATTTACGGTAGAAGCCTGTAAGACCTAAAAAATGTTTATTTGCTTTTTGGTTTGTGGTAATTTTATGCCTTCGATGATTTTCATCTTTTCAGGATTGGGTTTGATACCTTCTTTTGTGATTATATGGCCTAAGAAACTTGTTTCACGTTGCAGAAAGATGCATTTGTCTATTTGGACCTTTAGCTGATTTTCTTCGAGGACTTTGAATATTTGTGCACTGGATGTAATATGCTCCTCTAGTGATGTGCTGAATATTTGAACATCATCCAGATAAACTACGCATGTTTTATTTATAAATTCTATAAGAACGTCGTTCATCAGCCTTTGGAATGTTGTTGGCGCGTTCTTTAGGCCAAACGGCATTCTCGCGAACTCATACAGACCATGGAGTGTTACAAAGGCTGTTTTGTGTCTATCTTCTTCTTTTACTCAAATTTGGTGATAACCTCTCGCAAGGTCAATCGTAGAAAAATATTGGGCTCTGCCAAGCTTATCTAATAGTGAGTCGATATTTGGTAATGAATATTTATCGTCTATCGTAACTTCATTAAGTTTACGATAGTTGATCTCTAATCGGAACTTTTTACTTCCGGAGTTGGCGCTTTTTTGGGGGTCGATAATTAAAGAGCTTGAGTATTTTGAACTACTTTTCCGTATAATTCCCTGTGACTCTAGTTCGGCAATTTATCGTCGGACTTCCTCTTCGTGTTTTGGGGGATACCTGTAGAGTTTAGAATTTATTTGGGCATCTGTTATTGTTTTTATTTCATGTTCCACAACAGGGGTACTTGATAATTTATCTCCCTCTTTAAAAAAAAACCATTTAATTTATTGATCACTTAATAATTTTTGAGTACTCTTCTTCGTATAATTGATCTAATTTAAGTCTTTTAAGGAAATCCTTTTCTACAAATCGTTTTTTCTTCTATATCAATTAGTGTGTCAAGGGTATTTAGGAGATCCATACCAATTATAAATTGGTATTTTCTCCTTTGCAAAGATTTACCATTCCATCTGATCCTTGCAGCAGATGGCAGTTTAAATTCCATCGGAGCAACTGTATGTACTTCGTATTTGATTACGTCTTTGTTCGTTATTGTACTAAATACGATAGGGTTTATAGGAGCTTTTTTAAAATAATTAATGGATTCGTCGATTATGGAAAATGACGATCCGGTATCGATAAGAGCGACGTATTTCACTTTATTTATTGTTGATTTTGTTATGTTATCATTGGCAGTACGTCTGAGACTAGTTTTGAAAAAAAACATGACCTCTTAGTCAATATTATTCATTTCTAAGGGGTCGTGATTACAATCGCACCATACTGGAATGTGATTATTGTCTATGGGGCCACCCTATGCAAAACTGTGTTTTCACTTTTTTCAAGCATATTTAGCCCCGATTGCCGACGCTGACCAGAGTTTCTATTAAATTGAGGAGTTGCATTTCAGAAGTTATTATTTTGTGATCTAAATTGACCGGAGTTGACATTAGATGGATCGTTATTTTGTTGATAATTTAATTGCTTATTATGTACGAGTAACTAGTACTAAGGAAAATAAAAGTCATTTACCTTTGTACCTAATAAATTATGTAAAGATTTACTGCCGTTAACAAGACATAAAGTAGTACAATTACCTTAAATTCATACACCGGTAATTTGCAATTGCAGCAAGTAAGGATAATATTCAATAAATATTAAAATGTGAAATTACTGCCACTTCAAGCAAATATTGAGTCAATCAAAGTTCAATTTAAAAATATTGAACTCGCTTGAAATGGGAATAATTCTTTCCACGCGCCAGCTAAGAATTTATGCAGTTAAAGCGAAATGTAGGCATAAATTAAGACCGAGCGGCAACGATAAACCATTGCTAGTCAATCAATTGCTAATTGTGTTTCATTACTTTTTTCACGCAGGAACATATTGAACTGGTTATTATTTCGATTCATGTCACGGTTTTGCTGTCTATTTTCGTTAGTTTTTCGTCTAAATTGCCCTCAATTATGTTCATTTACTGCATCATTCTTTAAATTATTAGGATTAAAACTTTTATGGTCACTCCCGAACACTCTCTTTTCATTTTCACTTTTCTTTTTCTCGCATCTACACTCATATCTAATACAAGCATTTTCGACCCTCTGCTAATCATTTTGCCTATAATGTCATCAATATCATGCATCTCTATTATCTTATAAAGAAGTATTCCTTGCGTATTTCCTTCGCAGTGTTAACCAAGATTGTTTTAACATTACTGAGGTCCACGAGCAAGGGATCCTTATAGACACTTAATTCGTCTAAATCACTGAATGACTTTCTGTATTAATCCTTAAGTTGCTGATAATCCGGTATATTTCGTATGGTTCGATATCTCGCTTGTACGAGTACTTCAATTGAAAAGCATTTTTGATCGCTTCCCAGTCATCTGGTTCAGGAACGTTTATGATCACATCCCTCGCTTTTCCTTGCATTTTTTCGAAAAAGATATTTCTTGCTGCAATCCGCTTCCTATTTGGGTCGTCAATACTGTTTAAATAGGATTCGGTGCTGCATAATTAATTAATCGACACTTCACTGGTTCCTGTGAAAATGCTCATTTGTCGAATTTCTTTTATTATGTTCTGTGCTTGGTTTAGTGCGTTGTTTTGCGGCAAACGTTATCCGCTCAGTATTTCTGCTAAACGATTAACCTGATCGTTGTTGTTTTGATTTGCTACCAGTTGCTGGACTGCTGTTGCGGGTTGCGTAGATTCCGCTTTCTTTATTAAGAGCTCTAGCTCTAGCTTACTAACCTTGGCTTCCATATCTCTACCTCTCGAAGTTTGATGCAGGACGTATCTTCTCTCCTTTCTGCTGGTCTCTACTATTATTTAATTCTTTTAACACTGAATGTTAATTAAAAGGCAAGATATCCGGCAGCCTCACCGGGGATTTCAAACAGCTTAAAGGCCTTACTTATGCTGTTTTTGCCAACACTCACGAGTTATTAAAATTTTTGGTTATTTAAATGAAACCACTTTATGATTTTCAAAAGTCGATTTGGCTTTAATTAAGAACACTTTAGTTGGCTGTATTTGAGTTTCGATTTTAGTTTCGTGTTACTTTTTCGTTTTAACCAATTAAGTCGTACCAAGCGGAGAAAATTAAAAAAATAAGTTTCCAAAGAGTCCACGGGAAACTAGTTAAAATGAAAGACGAATTTATTCTTAATAACGGATATATTAGTTTATTATATTAATATGGAATACAAGTACTTCACTCAAGTGAGAGATACGCGCAACTAGGTGAGAAGCTTGTCTTTCCTGGTTTTTAATGATTTGCAAGAGCTGACGATGCATCTGCTGATGATGCACCTGGCTTTTTGCTACTTTCCAGAAAAGTGTGAAGCGTTTACCAGGCGGTGCTAGTTTTCCGTGAACTTAAAATTTCTGTATCTAACGGAACGGATATAGAGGCGTGTGAATTAATTTTGTTTTCCCGCGTGTATGCTGATGCATACATAACTCGCTCACTAGCAAGGAGGGCAACATGTAACAAGACCATTCTGGACTATGGATTGAGTGATGGGCAAACTACCAATCCCTGCAAAATCCTACAATATTTCGAAACCTGCAACAGAGCCTCGAAATGGATTGGACCTACGGCAACGACCTCGCAACCGAAAGAAGGGCTATGGTATTGGATCTTAGGGTGTCAGATCACTCAGTTACCCTGGCGCTGTTAAGGACCTTTTACAACAGGCCAGTCAATATAAATTAAACAAACTGGCAATCCAGGAAAAGAACTCGCCTGGAAGTGATATTCAAGATATGAGATTGCACACAATATTCAAAAGTGGGAAGCCCTGGAACACGAGATCTTGGAGTGGCCTTCATTGTGGATAGGGAGTTCAACTTGCACATTATTGATTTCAAGGCCATCAATGAACGAATGTGTGCCATTCGTATAAAATTTGGCTGATGAACGTCCATACCTCGATTGAAGAAAAGGATGAAGGAAACGTTCTACAATCACCTGGAAAGATTAGCTGACTCATTGTCTGCAAACAAAACAAAAATAATTCTGGGTAACTTCAATGCTAAGATTTGCAATGAGCTATCTCATTCTAGAAAGACTGGAGGATATAGCCTCCACGATGAAATAAGTGACAACGGCCAGTGCCCGATTGACTTTGCATCTAACAGAAATCTAGTCATACGTTCAACTTGCTTCCCACGTCGACGCATACATAAAATGACCTGGCAATCACCAGATGGTAACACACAGAAACAAATCGACCATGTTCTGATGTAAAAACGTTGCGCCTCGAGCAAACTTTACGTCCGTACTTACCAAGGAGCCAATTTTAACTCAAATTATTACTTGATCAATTTATCCTATCGACATATGCCAAAGATCAGCCCTCTACAAATATTTGACATTACAAGGCTTCAAGCGAAGTTTGTGGCAAAAAAATTCACGCAGACCCTCAACAACTAGCTGACTCCCATGCTACTAGATACATTGCAGAAAGTAAGTAACGAGCTCTGGATCAAAGTGAAAGTGACAATTGAAAACGTAGCAGAATAGACAATCGGACATCAAATTCGGTGCAAAGGAAACGATTGATTCATCACTGATGAAAACAGGATTCAAAAAGTTGGGGCATTATATTTCAAGAACCAGGTACCGAACATCGGAGTCTATAGGTATTCCCGGAGAGATTCTATTGGCTCCACCTACTCTGAATGAAGTTTGTTCCATCATCAAAGCCTACAAGAATAATAAAGCGCCGGATACCGATGAGGTTCTAATGGAGGTAATTAAATATGCTGATAGCGGTGTTCACAATGCCATTCATAAAGTCATCCATTAGCAACAAGAACATATTTTGACCGAGCAAAGCCAACCAATTGTATTCCCTACCCGCATAAAAGGTGACGAGCAACAGTGCAAAAACTTTAACGGCATATCAATACTTTGTACGGCATACAAAATATTTTCAAAAATCTACGAAAATAAAATTGAATCATTTGCCAATAATATTATTGGGGAGTATCAATGCGGCTTTAGAGTAGGTACATCAACGATAGACCAATTATTTACAGACAAGCAGATACTTAAGAAATGCTGGCGGTTCAACATGGATGCACCGCAAATTTTCATTGACTTTAAGCAAAGCCAAGCTCCAAGTTTGTATATAAATCCGTGATAAGACCTGTATTATGCTATGGATGTGAAATATAAACCCTAACCCAAGCATTCGCAAACATATTTAGAACCTTTAAGAGATGGGTCCTGAGGTAAATATTTGGGGCGGAGCTACACGGGGGCCAATGATGGTACAACCATAAACGACCATGAACTGAATGAAATTTTTGGTGAACAGGAGGTCCCAACGATTGTCAAAAGTAAAAACTGCAATGTGCTGAGCATGCGAATCGTAGGAATGAACAACGAATACCCAAAAAGGTATTCGTTTATAGAACTGAAGGGTGACGAACAGTGGGGAAACCGAGAAAACGCTGGTCTGTCTCGGACAAACAAGACAATTCGTCGCTGCTCGGATTTGGAGGGCGCAGTCAACCGACCAAGACAGTCGAAGACGATATTTGCAGGAATCAAGGGCCCGATGGGGGCTATAGTGCTAAGAAGAAGAAGAAGAAGAGGTCATATCAAGGATGTAGTATTCGCGTTTGGATGCTGCAACAAAGTACGATCGGGTGCATTGTCTAGAACTTAAACGCTTTTAAACTCTAGAGCTTTCTCTTTCATGTGTAGTCTCAAACATCTGGGAGGAAACATGAGTGGAACCATTTTGTGAAAAGGATGGTTTTCTCCCAAGCTATTTATTCATCATCCAATACATAGGTAATGTGGTGTAATGAACATTTCTTGGTAAGCGTGGTACTTGAAATCGATTTTCCAGTTATGGTTTCAACATGCAATCTGCTGAAGCATTCCTTGGCTCCCTTGAAGCCACTAGCTATGTTCCACACTTCAGTCATGTACGTTCGACTTGGGTTGTTTTTTCATAAGAGACCAGTTACATCCTTATACCAAACTTGGTTTGGAATGTAACAACCATCTTTAATGTCCTTTGCTAGTTGTTGAGAATTATGATATTATTATTTAATTAAAGGCATTTCACCCATCATATTACTATTAACGTAATGTACATACCCATACAAAAGTGCATTGAAGTATCCTATACAATTTATTGAACTCTAATTTGTTTGCGTGTCCCTTTTTCATAAGTAAGCATTTTTCGTTTCATTGAATTTCATGAAAGCTACTGAAAATGCGTGAAATGTATTTATGCGACAATAAACATTTTTTGCCTGTTTATTGAACTCTGTTCGGGTGGTTGTACTTCGATTGTAAATTTGATGATTAAGATGTATTGTGTTATAAATATGTAGGAAAAATTTGGAAACAAAGGGTCTATTCAGTGATCAATAGCAGAACCGCACGGTGTGGTTTATTTGTTATCACAGTTTTGGTGCTGAGATTAACAATACCCAACATTTTTTGGTCCGTCGAGCTGGATAGCAGATTGAATATTTATGGGTCCAGATAAGATACTATTGGATACCAGCAGCAGATTGTCGTGTACAGATGTAATTTGGCCCTGGCTTATAGTAGATGAAAGACCATTACTTTGGTCCCGTTGTACGAAACTAATAAGTGCCAGTGCTGAATTATATCCAACTGAGGATCTCTACCAACATGCCGGAAACAAGGGGCGAAAAATCAACATCAGCATCTGCTGCGGCGAGAGACGATAAGGGAACATGTCGATTAAGGTCACACAATACGACAACTTTTGCAACATTGCGAGGCTGAAGAAGAACTTCGGGAAGGATAGCAAGGATCGCCATAACCTTGGCTATTTCGAGGCGAGTTTGCAACAGCTGCAGGATCTATGGACAGCAAATCAGGAGCAGCATACTCTTATGCTCGACGAGACGGCCCACAATCCTGAGTAGCGCAACTTGTATCTTGAAGATTTTGAGACTATATGAACTATATGAGCATTCAAAGGTGGCAACAGGCAGTATAAGGATGCATCGAGCACTTTTTTTAGTGAGCCTTTCGCATTGGGAGCTAAAAAAGTGCGATTAGTAATTCCCAAGTTCAACGAGAGTTGCAGGTAATGGTGGTTGTTCATCGATTTGTTCACCTCGATGCTACATAATAACGAGTCATTATCTTCGGTAGAGAAGATGCAGTATTTAAAGACTCACCTTACTGGAGAGGCGACACGTGTCATCCAGCATATGGATATCAACAGCGAGAATTATGAGGTTACATTAGAAATGCTTCGTAAATGATTCGACAACAAACGATCTATAGCTTGGAGCTACCTGCATACGTTTTACAAACTGCCGGCAGCCAAGGAGGAACGCGACTCCAACATCAAGCAGTTCATTGACACCACGGCTGAACTCATTGACAATATAAAGAGCATTATTGTACACACTAAGCATTGGGACACATTGATAATTTATTCGGTCACACAAAGACTAGACCATGAAACACGAAGATTATGGGAAACATCTTTTGGAGCATCGTCAGAGATACCCACTCTAGCAATGTTCATAGAATTCCTCACAAATCGTTTCAGGACACTAGAAGCAATGAATGGTCCTAAGAAACTCCAAAAGGTGGATGCACTTACTGTTCGTGGCATACGTGCAGCATTTGCAGCGAAAGTTATCACATAAACCAATGCGATACGTTCAAGGCAATGAAGTTGTAGCAGCAGCAAGAGGCTGTGAAACGGCATAAACCATGTTTCAACTGCTTGAGGAAAGGACATGTCATCAATAAATGTCCATCTAACAGCAGATGTCGTACATGCTCAAAACAGCACCATACATTGCTCCGCGACAACAATACGAAAAAGTCTATGACATAATCTACCGACGCGAAGCCATTTATACCAACAGCGAATTCACTTTTTTCTGGAGAAAATCATCTTTGCCAGCCAGTGCTATTGGCCACAGCCCGAATCAAGATTGAAAACGCTTCACCGGAGTTGGTGACATTGAGAGCACTAGTTGATTCTGGTTCACAGCGGTCCTTTATTACGGCATCGGCTGCTCGATTGCTTGGACTGAAGCGCAAATATGCTAAATTTAAGATTTGTGGTCTGGAAGCAACCTCAAAGGTTCAAACAAAGGGGAGCGTGCTGCTGAATATCAATCCAAGATTTGAAGCAGCTTTGGGGAAATCTAATATCACTTTGTATCATTGGTCAGCACTGAAGAAGAAACAGTCCAACTGGTTAAATGTTTCTGGGATCTTACAGAAGCACCAGTTAACCCTATCTTAGAGCCCGAAATAACTGCTGCTGTGGAATGGTACCAGAAAACAGCCAGACGGGATGGCTCTGGAAGATACATTGTAAAGCTTCCATTCAAGGAGAACGTTGAGACTGCAAAAACTATACACGATTCTCAACGAAACGCACATATTGTATTAGATTTTCACAGCTAGAAAGAAAACCAGCTAATGACGAAAAGCTAGGGAAGGAGTGAATAGATTTTATGGGAGAATACATGAGATTAGGGCACATGGTAGAAGTATTTTCTCAAGGGAAATACTCGAAGTACAATTATTATTTGCCGCATCATCATTTAAGGTGGCGTGCATAACTACGATACTGAGAGTAGTCTTCAACGCGTCTGTGAAAACACCATCAGGAAAATCACTCAAAGACACACTCTCAACTGGGCCAAGCTACCAAAATAACATCATTCACATACTCATGAAGTAGAGGACATACAAATATGTGGTAGCTGCTGAAATTGAAAAGATGTACAGACAGATAGTCATAGAACAATGAGGTCAAAACTATCAGCCCGTTCTCTGGCGAAGTCATCCTTCACATCCAATGAAGCACTACAAATTGACAACGGTTACATATGGAACAGCTAGTGCTCCATTTTTGGCTATGTGTTCGTTACATCAACTCGCAGATGATGAGAAGTTATTCCATCCTCAGGTGTGTCATTCAATAAAACACGATTTCTACGTAGACGATGTACTTAGCGGTAGAGATACGGTTGATCAAGTGAAAGGCGTTCAACAAGACGTAATCACAGTGTTTTCTAAAGTAGGTTTCAACTTGTGCAAGTTGACTGCTATTGACGACACTCTTTTGAGTGGTTGTTGACCGAGAAACCAAAGCACTGCTTAATATTCACGAGGATGCTTATATTAAGACACTTGATTTGCGATGGCATCCAGTCAGGGACTCGTTTTCATTTAAGGTGAACCTTAAACCAATGAGTGACGATCCACCAACTAAACGACAGCTCCTGTCTGTCTGTCTTTGACCCTGTGGGATAGTTGCAGCCCTGCATCATTTTCAGAAAAATTACCATGCAACAACTGTGGCTTGAAGGAATGGATTGATACGAGCCCATACCAAACCAACTTGAAGAAAAATGGCGAAATTTTCGTGCTCAGCTGTCAGCAATTGAAGAGATTTCAATTTCCCGCTGGCTTAATTATACCAACATTGGATTTTGTGATGCATCAGAATCGGCATTCGCAACAACCATTTACTTACGTGTTCAAGAGGCTGGTGGGAAATCACTCGTTAAACTTATCACGCCAAAATCGAAGGTGGCTTCTTTAAAGGTACGATCAAAACCACGTCTCGAACTGCGTGGTGCAGCCTTGTTGTGCAAACTAATGAACAGCACTCTGAAAGCGCATGGATGGGATTGTATCAGACCTTGCTACTGGACGGACTCCACAATTGTAATGCAATGGTTACGTCCGCCGGCAACTAAATGCAAAGTCCTCGTAGCGAAGGGTTGGAGAAATACAATCACATTCAGGGCCAAAAAAGTGAAGACATGTGGGTAGCAAATCAAATCCTGCAGACAACGAATCCTATGGAGCACTGCCTCAGGCTCTTGTGAATGACAAGTTGTGGTGGAATGGGCCAGACTGGTTGAGTGAGGACCCCAGTAAATGGGAAAAAGAGACTTTTGGTTACCAATAGTGCTATGATAGACATTGAAAGGTGAACCAATGACTCGTGCTTAATGAGTTTCTCAGCTCAAAATGTCATATCCGAACAAACCGCCGACATCTTACAAAAATGCTCATTCTTTACGAAACTGACTAGAGTAATCGCATATTGACGTAGGTGGAAAAACAAAAATGGCAGTACGTTTTTGACCAGTGATGAACTGAACGAACCGGAAATAATTTGCTTTCGTATCGCTCAACAAGAAGCGTTCCCAGACAAAATCGAGCAACTGAAGAATCAAAAGCCATTGCGTAAGTCCAGTCGCCTTATAAACAGCGGCCATTCCTGGATACAGAAAGACTGCTCAGAGTAGTTGGAAGGACACAACACAGCACAAGCATCAAATTATTTTGCCTAGGGGACACCTAACGAATCTAATTATCAAACACTATCATCATCTTACTTTGCACATAGGTCAACAGCTGGTTCACGATACAGTCCGAATGAAATTTTGGATAATTAACGGAGCAACAGCAGTTAAGGCATTAACTAAGAAATGCGTGACATGTTTCAAGGTTAACACGAGACCTAGCCAACAGCTAATGGGTAAGTTCCCATATGAACGAGTTCAACCCAGCAAGTCGTTGGCTCGTACTGGAATTGATTATGCTGGACCCATTACCATTAAAAAGAGTAGTGGTAGAGGCAGCAAAACAACAAAAACTTATATTACCGTCTTCGTATATCTTTAAACAAAGGCAGTACATTTGGAATTAGTGAGTGACTTAACGGCAAAGGTTTGCATCGCGGCTATAAGGAGATTCATTGCTAGAAGGAGCATGTGTCACACATTGATAAGCGACAATGGCACTAATTTCATCGAAGCGAATAAGTTACAGAAAGAAGCTGCCAAAGAAATGATTAAGGAGGTGCAACAGACACTCGTTGTCAATAACATTGACTGGGAACCCATTCCGCTAGGAAGCCTGCACTTCGAAGGAATTTGGGAGGCAGCGGTGAAATCTATGAAGCAGCATTTAACGAAAGTAATAGGATCACACTTACTCAATGTCGAAGAGATGTATACATTGCTTGCCCAGATTGAAGCCTGCTCAAATTCACGACCATTAACACCAATAAGCACTAACTCAAACGATCTAACTGCTTTAACACCTGGATATTTTGTAACTGGAGGAAACTTATTCAAATTACCTGACAGAAATATAAAAAAGCCCAACTAAGAAATGGTAACTCGTCCAAAAACTTAAACAACAGTTTTGGTAACGACGGAATTTAGAATGTCTGACGCAGCTACAACAATATGCAAAGTGGTTTACCGAAAACAGAAACTTAAAGGTTGATGACCTTGTGCTTGTCAAGCTTGAAAATTGTGCTGCTATTCAATGGCCTCTGGGTAGAAATTTGGCTCTCCATCTCGGAGAGGATGGATTAGTGAGGGTTGTAACAATAAAAACGAGGGACAGAACTATGAAGCGACCCATATCGTAAATTTGTCCGCTACCAAAAGATGAAGGACACAAAGAGTCTACAATATCCCAACCCTCCACAATCGCGCCTCATTCTTATGTAAGGGAGCGAAAACCTGTTACTACGAAGAAATCATCAACTCTATCAAAATTTGTAGTCAGTTTACTTGCAATTCTAGTTTGCATAATACCAACCAAAGCAAACTTCACTAAAAAACGTCCCGAGGCTGGTCTATACATAGAGCATATCGGTCAAGTACACTTGATGAAAATACAAATACGAATGGACATTCACATTTCCCCTGAAGAAATTAAGCAGTACCTTTCCATTTTCAACAATTACGTTGGAATACATCTTACATTTGCGATGAAGGTATTTGACTTCATCAGGATACACGAATCAAGGAGCTAGTGGAGTGGCTGAGCTAGGTAGTTAATGGTGCGTTTGAATCAATCGCCTCGTGGATCCAAAATCGATCTCGGCATGGAATTCTGGGAAACATACTGCAAGGTATATTCGGAGTGAACGATGAAGTCTACACAAATATCGACAAATTAGGTGAAAACCAGAGACGTCTTATTGATACCATGCAACATCAAGGACATTTTTTGTTAACCACGACTGCTAGAGTCAATGATACTCAACATATATTAATAACCAAATTAAATACCATTACTGAGATATTCAATCAAGTTTCAAAGCGATTGACCAAAATGGCCTCACGGTACAGATCCATCGACCAGAACCGAATCAGCATTGATTTCTTAACAACATATCAATTACTCTTTGAATGACTAGAAAATATTCAGAATCGTTACAACAGCTTGTATAAGATTCAATCAGGAATTGGAAGTCTTGCAGAAATATGCTCGCCAACCACCATGCACAAAACACTGGCACTAATACACTGAAAGTTAGGAAAGGGATTATTCATCGAACCGAGGGAGGTAAAGACGACACAAATTACAAAAAATGGAAATCAGGGTTTTTCCCAGCAGTCGAACAAAGGGACTTCGAACTTATACACTGTACTGGCATTCCACACAGTTTAAACTATGGAAATTATTCAGTTCCTGACGTCCCCACGAATTACATTGCAGTAAATTATGATGTTCAACTTTATTTTGAACTAAGTCCTAAACAATTTGACCAATGTGAAAAAGTTTCAAACGATAGGCGTCATTGCTCAGTGAGCACACTTCAGAGCATTAACGAGAATCCTAACTGCATCTAAGATGAGATTTTTGAGCGAACAAATAAGATGCTTTGCCCACTCAACATATTACACGTTAAGAATTTGCTATGGAAGCAGCTAACCCGAACCAACAACTGGTAGTTCTTATCCTCTACAGCGCCATCAATCGCCATAATATGCAATGGACATCGACAAGATGCTAAAATTCAAGGAGTGGGTCTCATAGAAATGGGTTCTCATTGCAGCATCCAAAGTTCAACAGCCATTATACGCGCTAACTCCCAAATATCGGAAACCGTGAATGTACCATCAACTTATATTAAGCCCATACGATTGATGCAAGACAACGCTACCCAACACTAGTTCTTGCGTTTAAACTTTGGTTTTTAAATTGTGGATATCATATTGTTTTAGAAAATCTCGTATCCACTCTGTGCTTCCACAAAAATTGTAGCTATTTGACAAGGCAGTAATTCCTATCTGTATTTGTTTGATTTGGGCATACATTCTTAGCATTTTTTGCGTGATAGCGATTCCATTTACGGGTAGCGTTTTTGAACATTTTCTTCTATCCACGCAACGAGGGTTTTTTTTCATTTTTTCTTCAATGATATCTCTACTAGAGGATGATGTCTTTGCACTTAATTTTATGCAAACATACTGAGCTCTTCGTACTGGCTTCTTGTGTTTTGGATGTTCTTATGATAGCTTCATGCACAACTAAAAGCCTACCAACGGATGTTGCACTTAATCCGGCTGGAAGGTGATCAAAAATTTAAATTTTTTCACCAAGCTAAATGGCATTTTGACTCCGTTTTTTCATCGGACTCATTTTAATTTGACTGGAGTAAAAACAATTTTAGGTTATTCGAATTATAAAGCCACAAAAATTCTTAAATCAACTTAACCTTTTAGTTTTCACTTTTAAGATGAGGCTTGATGATGCATTTTTCAGCCTTTTAAACGTTTTGCTTTAATGCACATCGTTAACGTCCTCATAAATTTGTTCTGAACTGAAGAGCATTCTGCCCAAAAAGTACCCCATTCATGATTCCTTAGGATAATTCTTGTAGGGAAATTACCCAGAGAATATATGCAATTATTCTTAGAATATTTATTTGCTCTCATCAAATTCAAACCAATTATAATTATTTTACTATGGTCTTAATATCCCAAGATTTTCATTTTGTCAGCGTCGTTAATTCCCTACATCTTTCATTGTCTCCTCAAGTGGATTATTTTCTATCTGAACATATCTTTCCCCAGGTACCTGCCAGATAACACTGAATGTTGCGCAGGAATGATCAAGAAAACAAAGGAAACGAAACAGCGTTACGACAAAGAATAAAATAAAAAAAACGTGTCTACTCGTTGACGGTCAAAAACAGACTAGTTTACTGTGTACTGAACTGAAGAACATGAGATGACTACGTTATAGAATTCAAACAAAGAAAATAGATCAGAGAGAGTAGAGAACGCATACATTAACACTCCCACTCGTTCCTTATCTCTCAAAAGAATACAAATTATTTTATATTTAAAGTATTACGTAGCTTCATAAAGGTTTCACGATTAAGTCCTTTGGTGAATAGATCTGCAAATTGGTCTGAACTACCAATCTGCTTAATCTTGATTTTGTTGTCAACAACCAATTGCCTCGAATAGTGAAATTTGACTTCTATGTGTTTCGTGCGACGGTGAAATACTGGATTCTCTATTAATTTCTTCGCTGCTACGTTGTCAGTATACAAGATAGTTGGCTGTTGTTGCTTACAGCCTATAGATTCTAGAAGTAATCTAGCCCAAATTACTTCCTTTGCCGCATCGTGAATAGCTACGTACTCGGCTTCAGTTGTCGATGTCGCTACTATTGTTTGCTTCAGTGAAGACCATATCACGGGGCTGCCATTAACCGTTAAAACTACACCACTGACACTTTTCCTAGTGTCTAGGCATGCTGCATAATCAGCATCACCATATGCATCCAGTCTGCATACATCGTTGCCCCTAAATGACAGTCCGATGTCCAAAGTACCTCGTAAATACCGTAGGACACGTTTTGCTGCTTGCCAATGCTCCATTGATGGTCGTTCCAAGAATTTTGATAACGTGGAAACAGCGAATGTAATATCGGGGCGTGTACCAACAGATAAGTACATCAATGCACCAATTAGTTGTCGATAGGGTACATTTGCGACTTCTCCGGTATTTGCCACAAGTTTCGCATTGCTTTCGAATGGTGTTGAGATCGTCTTGCAGTCGGACATGCCAAATCGTTCCAAGATAAGTTTGGCATATGCTGACTGAGATATTCGAATAATAGAATCGGTCTCCTTTTGGATTATCTCAATACCCAGATAGCAGCTTGCAATATTGCTTTTAATTTCGAATGTATTGCTCATTTTTAGCAGCAGATCTTCAACGTCAGACTCGAGTCGACCACATACAAGTCCTTCGTCGACATACAGCACCACCAACAAATCGCCACCTTTGCCAATGTATACACATGGGTCAGCAGATGACTGCATCAACCCAGATTGCTTCATAAAATGATCGAATTTGATATGCCATTGTCAAGGAGCTTGCTTTAAGCCATACAAGGCCTTCGGTAAAAGATGAACTTTGCCTGTTCCATCGTCAAAACCATCAATCTGCTTCACATATATTTCTTCTGCTAGTTCACCATACAAGAACGCTGTTTTGACATCGATTTGGAATACTCGATACTTTTTGGCTGCAGCAACTGCTAACAAAGTACGAACTGATTCAAACCGTGCCACCGGTGAAAACGTATCATCGTAGTCGATTCCCTTACGCTGACCGCAACCACGCACAACTAAGCGTGCTTTGAAGCAATCAACAGTTCCATCAGGGTGTGTTTTGATACGATACACCCACCGTGTTGAGATAGCTTTCTTACCACTAGGCAATTCGACCAATTGCCCAAGAACACCATGATCGCTTAATGAATTCATCTCGTCTTTCATACAAAGCTCCCACTTGTTAGCATCGGCACAAGACCGAGCCTCGGATACGCTGTTAGGAATGACAGTATCTGCAATGAAAGCACAACCGGCATTTAGCAGTTCTGCCATATTTACGGAACGAACATGGGATCTTGTCCTTTTCGAAATCGGAGCTTCCTCAATAGATCGACTTCTCGTTCGAATCGGTGAAATATTCGGTAGATTATTGTCATCGTCAATCGCATTGTCAATATCATCAATGTTTGAGCCATCACTGACTCTGATTGGTTCGTTGATAATATCAACGGTTTCTGGCGTAGTACGCTTCGCAACAGTTTCCGCATTTTCGCTCGTCACATATTGAGTTTTCCGTAAATGAGTATCTTCTTCTACAAATACGACGTCACGACAAGACGTCACGACAGTACCAGGACGCCACAATCGATAGCCTGCAGGCGCATACCCAACTAAACGCAAAATTTCCGCTTTTGGTTCTAGTTTCGACCGCTTCGATTCATCAATCAGAGCGTATGCCTTGCAACCAACTTTTCGTAATTTTGTAAGCTCTGGTTTTCGTCCGTACCATACTTCAAATGGTGTAAGACCGCGAAGACGATTGAGCGGTATCACGCAGCGTAAGTTAGCTGCAGTTGATAAAACTTCAGCCCAAGCTTCGTATGGCAAGCCATTACACAACATTGTGCGTGTCGATTCTAAACAAGTTCGATTTTGCCGTTCTGCACGACCATTCATCTGTGGACAATATGGAACTGAGTTTTCCATTTTGATCGAATGCCGTAAAAGTAAATCACGCATTGGTTTCCCCGTAAATTCACTCGCGTTGTCGCATCTGACCCGGCGAATATCATGTCCGACAGATTTAGAATTTATGATCAGTCGTTCAAGCGCGTCGACTACTCTGTCTTTTGTTTTTAAAGGTTCGGCAAAAACACTTCCACTATAATCATCAGTAAATAAGACCGCGAAACGATTTCCTCCCCAAGACGGCACTTTCATCGGACCGATAATATCGAAATGGATAAGTTCTGCGCACTTTGTTGCTCGCTTCTCATTTTTTACATATGGCAGGCGATGCATTTTACCTAATATGCATGACTCACAAAATGTGTTTTCGTTCGCGTCGCAGGTAGAATTATCATTTTTACTGTCTTCTTGCCCTTCAACTTTAATGTTTCCGAACAAATTTCGTTTCAACATTTCACGAACCGCGCGATAATTCGGATGACCCAATCTTTCATGAAGTTGTCGAACACTTACAGACGCGACACATGCATTTGACGGTTGAACTTCTTCATAGTCCATTTCAAATAGGTTGTTGTTTACTTTCCAGGCACAGCCGACTATTTTACCATGTAATTTCAATACGGCTTTAGATCCTTCGGCTTCGTATCTAGCACCCTTCTTCGAAATGAACGAACCTAACGACAGAAGTTTTCGTTTTAAGTGCGGTACATGATATACCTCTCTGATCGTTACGAGACCAGCCGACTTAGATACGAATTGTAGCGATCCCTTGCCAACTGCATAAATTATATGATCGTTTGCTACTGCGATAGGTTTCTCGTCTCTGCATAGCGGCACATAGTTGAACATGTTCGAGCAATCGTTTGTCATGTTGTCTGACGCTCCGCTGTCTAATAGCCATTTAGAGTTGTTGTTGTGTGTGTTAGATGCATTGAATACAACATCTTCAGTGATTGCACATTTCGCATCCGCGCTGTTAGTATTCTTCTTGTTCTTTCGGCGATAACAATTTTTAGCCATGTGGCCCAGTTTGCCACATTCAAAGCATTTTATTGCTTTACGTTTAGGCTTGCTTGCATACAATGCTTCGTTTGGTTCGACGTTGTTGGTACCTGCACCTGGTTGCAGTTGGTTTTCGATTATCTCTAATTGTTCACGCAACTTGTCAAAGGATAACGAAACTCCTGATGCGGCCTAAATCATGTACGTCTGCTTGAAAGTGGTGAATTTTGCAGGTAATTTGTTGATAACCTTGGCTACCATGTGTCCGTCGGTTATTTCATCGCCAGCTGTATGTAGCCTTTGTTTCAAAACGGACAATTCAGAGCAAAAGGCACCGACACTTTGGCCTTCTCCGAATTTCTTGCCCATAAATGCCTGAGCCAACAAATATTTATTTGTTTCGGTTTTCGCTTCGTACAGCGATTTGATTTTTACGAACATTTCTCTTGATGTCGTACACTCACGAATAACCGCGTGATCATTCGCGTTCAGGCCTGCTGATAATATGCGTCTTGCTTTTGCATCCCACATCTTCCATACTCGGAGATCAGCAGCCACTTGAGGCTTAATTACGACGCCATTAGCAGCCTCGTCAACACCACACATTTCCAAAGACGCGTTGACTTCGAAAAGCCACTCTTCGTATGTCGCCTTGCTGAGTTTCGGAACAGAAATCTTTTCTTCTTGTCCAGCCATTATCAAATTTAAAAAACAAAAGTCTAACACAAAAGAAACCACAATGAAATACAAATGTCACTATGTCCGTAAAATACGATCCCGATTTTACACTTATTAAACTTTCGATTTTTGCACTAGAACTGGGCCCATAACCTGTTGCGCAGGAATGATCAAGAAAACAAAGGAAACGAAACAGCGTTACGACAAAGAATAAAATAAAAAAAACGTGTCTACTCGTTGACGGTCAAAAACAGACTAGTTTATTGTGTACTGAACTGAAGAACATGAGATGACTACTTTATAGAATTCAAACAAAGAAAATAGATCAGAGAGAGTAGAGAACGCATACATTATCACTAAAAAAGAAATATACTATGGTAAGAAGCCTGCTTCTTTGGAAGGTATCCTTCAGGGAATCCGTTTTATGTACTTACTTAAGATGACTTCAATTAAGGTCGCAACTTAAGTCATCTAAGCCTTAAATTTAAAGATCTGCTCCAAGCAAGGCTGTAATATTTGAAAAATACGAAGCACTCTTGAAACAATGATCAAAACTCTTTTTATTTGCTGATTTAACTTAGACTTATAGTATATTTTTCAAATGAAACCAATTCATTCAAAATTCTTTTCTTCGTTAATTTTGAAAGCAAGATCAAAATATTGATAAATAATACTCATAAACTATAAAAATTCAGTGCAAATGAAACGTGTGAGCTAAAAATAATTACGCAGCGAAACAAAAAGTGTAAATACTAATGTAACTGTTGATAAAATAGATGAAGTTGCGCTATTTTTGAACGTAGACAGCCAGTTCACGTATTTTTCACGATTCTCCGTCACCCATAGCAAGTTGCTTTCAGCTCGGCTCTTCATGTTGGTCAGCAGTGTGGAGTTACCAAGCACACCAGTTCGTACTTCCACTAACAGTGCGTTGAACTAGAATCATACAAATTAAAAATTAGCGCGAATTAAATAATTATTTCTACAACACATACCTCATCTACTAATTCTTTAGAGTAAACCCTGGAGGAAATGCTTGATAAAATACTGACAAGGGGATTAGTGTCCATGAAGCCTGCGGATCCCAAAGAATAGTAGGCACCGTGGTTTTCTTTAAGGAATTTCATTGCCGTCTGCAAGCCAACCTTATTTTTGTCAATTATTGCGCTTAATACGTTGATACGCTCTTGAATGCGATAATTAAGCTCAGAAGAGTAAGCTGTTGAGGTCATAGCGAATTCCATGAGCAGAGTTTCATTCCTTGAGCATCCCAACGCAGGCATGAGTTGACGGCGCTCAGCTTGATCGGTTGAGGTTAGGATACGTTGGAAAATGTAACGGAACTCTGCCTCTCCTCCCTTGAGTAAGGCATTGCAAAATATCGCTGACTTCAAGCTAGGTTCCACCTCTATCTGTTTTGTTATAACCTCTTCAAGTCGTTTGTAGGTTTGCTCGATGCACTCAGTAACCTTAGCCCTACACGCCCAATTTATTGCGATGTTCCTCGTCAACTTATGGTGTACTGTATCATTTCCTCCTTCTTTTGCGCCAAGTTTTTTATAAATTGGAGTCACCAGCTGCCTGACATAGTATTCTAGTACATCGAAGTTTGCATCTCCGAGAAAATAGGTGCTCAGAGCATTGAAAACGTTATTTGCTGCTGCCCAGGGAGCGTACTGTTCTTCATTCTCGATGTATGCTAGCAAGTTTAAAGCGGTTGCTGGATCTAAGCGACCTGCAAATGCGAGTCGAATAGGGTCGTCGACAAGTTGAACGCGATTCATAACATGTATTTTTGTGTGATCTTTGTGAAGTTGCTTGGCTAATAAGTCCCAATTCTTGGCATCGTAGTTCACTCGATAATATCCCGTTACATGTTTATTCAACAGAAGCCATTCATTTGCGGTGTTCGATGAGCTCATACTGTCTACTGTCACACTAGGTACCTTATTCAAAAATCCATCAGGACTTGTGCTGGTGAAGTTAGGATTGTTACCGTAAACATAATTGTAGGGTACAACCCACAATGCATTTGAAGTAGGCTTATTGGTGTTGTCGAAAAATTCTTGAGAAATTTGGAATGATCCCGATGAATAATTACGGGTGACAGTTAGAATTGGATAACCTCCTTGATTCGTCCATGATTTGAAGAAAGATTCTAATGAATTTGCAGGCAGGCCAGCAATTCCACCGCCGGCAGCAGTGCTCAAATGTTTGAATAAATCATCCTCGTCAACCACTTTGTATGAACTTGGAAAGAATAATGCAATAGTTTTAGAAACCACTTTTCTGAAACGAAAAAAAAACTTACTTCTCTTTTAAATAGCTACTCAAAGCCATTTGAAATTTAGCTGGACCCAACACATGTTGGAACATACGAAGAACACAGCCAGCTAAAACCAAAAGGCGAAGAATTTTGTTAGTATCAGTGTGTGGATGTTTATCATTTTGTGGTTTTAAATTAATTGTAAATAATCAAAAGAGTGGATGATTTTCACTGAAAAATTTATTGCTCAACGAAAAACAAGTATGCCATTGATCCGGCTTATTGTCCTCGCATACAGCTATGTATATCTTTTGATACATGAATCGCTGCATATTAGGGCTTTGTGAAATAATTTTTCAAAAACCTACAAAAATCGCGACCTGTCTATCTGTTCGTGTGCGACGGTTTTTTTTCTCGTCAATTATTGTATTTAAGCTAGAATCATCAAGCTTTGTATGTAGGTATTTATTGGACAAAATGGGAAATTCGAAGATCATACTGTTATTAACAAAGTTGAGCGAATTTTGACTTTTGAGGTATTTGTTATGGTTGGATTCATAAATATCTCCCTTAATTATTCTTTTCAATGAAGCAAAAACTGTCAGTTTAAGAACTGTTTTGAAAAGCTCTCATAAAGACTTTTCATTTGATACTCATATTGGCTACCTTTGGTTAATTTCTTTTCAGGGGCCACTCCCCTGTGCTGTAATTATCGATTCATGGCATCAGAATTTTTTTTCGAATCCTAGAATGGTTACAAAACTCTTCTGTCAGGAGCTCTCTCCTGCCTCCACAAGTTATTAGTATTAATTGAAGGTACTCATCATCAATCATTCATTAAATTGAATCAAATGTTAAAAGCATGAACCTTAAACGTTGAAGTTGGGGAAAAATAGCTAACAATTATTCAATCTTCGCATTTGAAGCAGCCAGTATTTTGTGTTACGATTACTGATAACACTAGCTAAACCAATTCTCAAAGGTATTCATGATACCTATCATTCCTAAAACTAGCAAACCTGTAGTGTCTGAGTCGGTAAAAAGCGCATATTGTTCCATTGCCATATGTTTCCATAGTAATACAGCACATATCGCTGCATAGTAATACAGGAAAATTCAAACCGCTATAACTTTGTTAAATACCATTCGATCCTTATGAACCTTGCAGGACAGGTCAATCTTGTATATAGTCATTAGTATACCAAATATGGTTATGATTTTATTCAAGAAAATGTAAAATCGATAAATCATACTATTACTAGCAAAGTTGAGTGAATTTCGACTTCTCACGTATTTGTTGTGGTGGTACTCATAAAGGCCTACATTCATGGTTTTTTTTCAGATTTTTCGGATGAAAGATGTCCAATCGCGAGGGGGTACGTGAAACGTTCGTACATTTCCCCTGCCCCTCGCGGTACAGATAAGGCAATTTTAAGACTTGTTTTGAAAAGATCTCATTGAGACCTTTCCAACAACACCCTACTTGACTACCAACGGTGAACAAATTTTTTGGAAGGGTTACCTCCATATATGGGGAGACCCCCCTTAAACCCCTTTGAAAAATATTTCCACCCCAAAACTTTCAAGAAGTCGCCACTTCTGACCTTTTCACAAAGTTTTATGGCTGTAGCTTCTATAGTTTCGGAGAAAAAGTGCTGTGACATCAGACGGACGGACGGACAGATGGACACAGGTCGTGATTGCAATAGGGTTTTGTATTTTAGTACAAAACTCTAAAAGGGTAGCCAGTATGGGTATCATATGAAAAGGCTTGATAAGATTTTTTCAAAACAAATCTTAAATTAACATTTTCTGCGTTGGGGGTTGCCACAGGAAGGGGAAACACATGAAAAATTTGTGTCGAACACCCCCGCGATTGATACCTGTGGTCTGAAAAAAATTATGGAGGCAGGTGTTCATGAGTACAACAGCAACAAATACCTTAGAAGCAAAATTCGCTCAACTGTGTTAATAATAATATGGACTTCGAATGCCACATTTTTTCTAATAAAATAGAATGGATACCCTTAAACTCAAACTCGATTTAGGTAGTCTTGTAAAAGGAGCTGATAATCTGTAGTTTGGTAAAAATTGAAACTCATTCACGGCAGTTACAGCCATTTGAAGTTTCTCCAATTAAAAAACTGTTGCAAAGAACGATATCAAAAAAGTACAAAGAGACATCTGTTGATAATTATGTAAACTAAACTGTCAATGTCAAGTGCCCTTTTGTCCTTTTTCTCAATAAATATAAATAGATAGTTAGTCATTACCCTGCAATAACGTGTTTTACTTATAGGCTATGGGCCCAGACCCATTTAAGTTGTAAAAACAGTTTAATTGTAGTATTTTTTCGGGTTGTGTAAGTTAAAAATGAGTTCCAGTTATCTCGCTAATGTGCCAAAGTCAAAACTTCGCGAAAGCTTCGACGATTGGGCGTTCAAAGTTGAGAACTTTCTAATTTTGTAGGGCGCCGACAAGTACCTAAAGCAAGAAGAAATGGATGAAAATGCAGCAGCGGCAGATGCAGAGGCATACGCAAAAATGATTTTGATGATTAATTCATCGCTCTTCGTGCACATAAAGGACACAACAACCGCGAAGGAATTGTGTGTGTTCTCGGAGGATTAACATACGTTGCTTCGTCATCTCATTTCTATAAAGTAAGAAAACTGTGAAAATATGACGAATTATCTGACATAAATTGTTGAAACGTCTCAACGTTCAAGTGGAACAGGCTTCGCTTTAAATGATGAATGGATTAATTCATTTAAATTTCAGTTAAATTTCAGAAGGATCAATTAGTATTTAACAAAGTTATGCTCATTTAAATTGGTGCTGCACCATCGTCAAAAAATATTGATCTTAGCAAATATCGATATTTGGATTAAAATACATCGATGTCAATAATAACATCTATTTCGCAATATATCGATGTTTGTTTCAATTTTTCTGGAATGAAAACAAGACCTAAGTAATAGAGTGAAAAATTAACAATATTCCACGGATGGAAAGAAAGTTTACAATTTAAATTATTGTAATTTATTGAGTTTATTCAAATTCAGAAGTTTTACCGTCTTCTTCAAAATTAAATATTTTGCACGTTCATTTATACTCTTGAGGAAAAGGAGCTAAATCAAGGCAACTGTCTTATTATCTTGATTCTATGTATCGCCCCTGAAGGGGATTACGTGGTCAATACCACACTCAGCTACGGTAAGTTTTGATTTTGAACTAATAGGTATTACAACTGAATAGGTTTATTCGAAACAAATCTCGTTCTCACCAGCAGAATTTGAACCAGAGACTTTCGGTTTATACAGTAGGCATCCTAACCACTACACTATTCTGTAAACGTTGTTTGGTACGTTGGAGTCATTTGTAGGAATCACGAAAATGGAGCGGAGTCTGCACCATCGATAAATTAGCAGCGTATAGATCAATGGTACAGACACCCCACTCCATTGCAATGACTGCTTTTAACTATCCCAAGGAATTAAACGTGACATTGATACACTGATTACATGGTATAAACAAAAACAGGAACACCAACTGACTAAATGCACAAGAATCGACCAACAGTGCCTACCTATGTAGGCATGAGACGTCTAAACTATCAAACTTCCTAAGGAAAAACAAAATGCAAACTGCATTCAAAACTAACAGGAACGTTAGCAACAAATAAAATCTAAACTGAATGATACATCAATATACAAGGACAATGACATATACAAACTGACATGCATGGACCGCGACATGGTATACATAGGAAGGACAACACGGGATTTTAACGACAAGATACAAAGAGCACCTAAAATCTCTCTTACACAACAAGGCAGACTCCAACCACGTGACGTATCTGCATAACCACGCACACAAACTAGACGCTTTGACAAACTTAATGACATTGTTACACAAGCAAAGCAAAAGACTAGGACTTGGTATCCTAGGAAGACTTGAAACATATAAATAAAAAATATAGACGGTAACCTTATCAGCGAAGAATTTATGAACGATTCCCACGTAATTTTCTTAGTACTAGACCATACTTTCCAACGAAAATGGAAGGCGATGAACCAGAACAAATGGGCACCCAACAACCCAAAGAACAAAAACCAATATCATTCTACCTGGCCTGACCTATAACAGCCTGAATGTCATTTACGCACAAAGGGTGGGACTTCCACGCTCACAAGTGACTGAACTATCCACTAAACACCTCCTTTGTTAACCCGAGAACCCAGCCTGGAACCGTTTGGCACATAAGTTTGGGTTAGGTCTCATTTTGCTACGCCGTGAGGCGCCTTCTAACGGGACGGTGGACGGGAAGAGGAATTGACTGTCAAGCGATCCCCCAGCCCCAACGCCCCCGGCTGCTGTGAGTCCCATTTATCTTTTAGGACTGCCTGAACCTAATATGCTACCTGGTTCCATTTGTCAACCGAGTCGAACATCACCGCGACCATATCATCCAGGGTGAGCTCTTCCATCTCCCCCTTGAGATCCTTTCGCAACCTGTCCCATTTTGTGCACACAAAAATATGTGGCAGACATTGTCCCGCTCTCCTGGGCAAAACCGACAATCGGCGGACTGAGACTTACCAATCTTTTGCAGCTAAGACTGAAGACACCAATGCCCACTCAAATCTTTATAACCATTCGAGGGTTTGAAAAAATTTTCTGATGTCATGAATCGATGATTTAAATTTTTCACCCAATACTTGTATTAGAAATCTTTCAAATTCACCCAAAAGATGCAGAGTTTCATTTATAAGTACATAAAGCTTTTGTCCCAGCTAAAATAATTTTTCTGAATGCTTGGCTCATTGGACATATTCAAGTGAATCATTGTTCTTTAAATTTTGATGAACATCCGAAGCAAATAAGGGTGCCATGGCCGATTTGAAATATACGATATATATTAACTATCTACATGTGCTGTTGTTGTTGTAGTTCCATACAATTGCAATGGCGATAACTCACTTGATTATGATCTGAGTTCCATGAAATTTTGTAGGCACAAGGGTCTTATATCGACATACATAAAGTTTAAGGGCACTGTTTCGGTTTTTGGGGGAGAATGTAAAATTTACAAATCATCGCATTACTAACAGAGTTGAGTGAATTTGATTTCTGAGGTTTTTTTTGCCCTTGGACTCAGATGGACCTTTCTTCGTGATTCTTTTAGATTTTCGACTCTAAGAGCGCTAAGTCCTTTCATTTAATCCTCTTCTTGTCTACATTTAATGAAAAAATTGATAAAAAATCGTTATAAGGGAGACCCATTAACAAATTTTGATATATTTGATATGACCTTAAAATTTGAGTGGCCACCACTTTTGACCTTTTCACAAAGTTTAAGCTTTGAAGCTTCTATAGTTTTGGAAGGAATTTCTTGTGACGCACGGAAGATGGACAGATGGACGAACCAACGGACAGACAGACGGACGGTTGGACAGATAGGATAGGAAATTAGCAGGTTTTTGCAAACTTTCTTTCAGAAAGCCCTTAAAAATCATGGAGCTAGATCTCATAACAAAGAACTTAGAGGCTGAAATTTTTTGAACTTTGCTAATTATAGTAGGATTTAACATTTTAATCAGTAAAACTCTATTAGTATCATCAAATTCTTCAAAATAACTTCTACAAATTTCAATAAAATTTACCGACGCTACAGGCATCTGAATTTCCCCCGATTACAGGAATCATATACGATTTTTGTACTGTGTTGTTATTTGGAAATAAGCCATGAACTCTGGCAAACAAATCCGAAAAGGCAGTGGACATATTTGGACGCAATATGCTCCAGAAAGTCTGCGGCCCAAATAAAAAAGGAACAGAGTATTTGACGAGCCATTTGCATCTGTTTGCGAAAAGTAACGCAAATTACAATGGGTGGGATATGTACAAAGAATGGGAGAAAACCAGGTACCCAAAACAAGATTGAAAGGCAAAGCACAAAGTAGACGTCGAGAACTCGATGGGAAGACACGATAGAAGCTGAAAACAAATTTTTCATGGGAATGATCAATTGTTGAACGAGGTTGCAAAACCGTGACGATTGGAGAAGATTAATCCTGAAGGCCAAGGCCTGGCTTGGACTGTCACGCCGTAGATAATGTATAGACTAATTATCCGGTGTATGCTGTCGTAGTCTTAATCAGACTTTAGAGTACGAGTGTACCTACTTATCTTTATATTAATTGTTATTTCGTTGAAATTTATTGGGAAAGTTTAATGTTATGACATAGTTGACGCACTCAACATGTTTTCTGAAAGAAATACTCTTGGAGGCTAGCATCTTTTGGGGAGTTCCGCCCCCACGTACCCGAGGAAATTCCCGCAGGGGGAACGCCAGTCGACAAGAGCACTTTTGGAGGCTAGCATTCTTTGGGGGGTGCCGCCCCCACGGACCCAAGGATATGGGGGTGCGGTGAAGCTCCCTCCTGGGATGACAGGTAACGACCCCGACTGGATCTGGACTACGCCTTGGACAACGAACTGGAATTCATGCTTTGGGCTGGCGGATATGATAGGTTGGACCTAGTTGCTTTGCAAGGTAGTGCCAAGGTGACACTCACGTGTGAACGGCTCCAATCCAACTATTATGCCGTTTCCGTCCCAGTAAAACCTTGGCAGGCCTCGGAGTACGTTCAAAGTTCGCACCATTGGGTTGGTGGTGTAGGTTCGGTTGAGACAGACTCCCGATTAATGCTTTGAGCACTTATCCCCATAAGGGCTTGTGCCAACCCTCGCATGGCCTCCCTGCGCTGCAAAGATAACCATGGGCCCAAAAAGGCGACTATACACACAAACGGAGAAGGCGGCTCCGAGTGGGGACCCAATAAAACTGGAGCAACCAAAAACCCTTAAAAAAATTAAAAAAAAAAACAAAAAAGAATGCAAAAATAACAATAACGACGACGCAACAAGCGATACCACCCACGATATTAACAGCACATTGCGAGCAGTACTAACGATGACAAAAACGCCGATTAATACAAAGACAGTGAAGACGGGCAAAAAACAGAGATTAACCGACATTCTGGTCTAGATTCAGATTCCTGCGAAGTTCGGGTGCAGCAAAAAATGTTGGGAACGCCAGAGCATCGTATGAAGCAAAAGCGGGAAATTCTACAGGGCGCGCCAGATGTTCGAGCGGTGGAGGAAAATGTAAAGTAACTCGAGAATTCGATGATCACTGCTGCGATCGCCACCAAAGCAATTGAAGCAAAGGTCGTAAACCCGAATTAGTCAAGAACCATCCTAAATTCATCGAGAAGATTATGGCAGGAAAAGAAACAAGCGACCAGGCAAATAAAGCGACGATGTATGATTGCATCGCCAACGTCGAAAGGTGGTGGAACTACTGTATTCGGAAGCAGAAGCTCTCGCAAGGACGATGGCGGCAAAGTACGATTGCCGCCCAGCAACATGAAGAAGAAAGGCTATTTCGAAAAGCGGGAGTTGTTCTAAAAAGAATACAAGCTGCATGCGACTCGCCAAAAATCAACAAAGCAGTAAAGATTGGGCTCCTTGAACTAGAGGAACTCCTCAACCGCATAGGGCACTATCAGAAGAGCTGGTTAAAAGCCGAAGAGGGGCAAAAGGCTAAAGAAGTGCTGGGGGCGAAATCAAGAGGGCATGTGCAGACAGCTCCACAACTAAAAATTAATAAAAGAATGGCGTCCAGCCCAATCGAAGGATATTGGGATGAAAGAAGGTAGGAAGAGGCATTTGATGGGCGTAGAACACCAGATCACGGTTCCCAGACAGTGCTTACAAAAGGAGCGAAGAAAGCCGCAAAGAAAACCCTTCACAGAATTCCTGAAAGTAAAGTTTGCGCGGACGCTCAAGAAGAAAAAGACCCGATGCAAACAGGAGAGAAAGAAGCCCCAACAAAGACCCCGGCAGCAGGCACTACTCGTAAAATCCCAAGATGGTTGATGCTACGCGGAGGTGCTGCGGGACGTCAGGGGGAACGTAAGGCCTGAAGACACTAGCACTAGTATTAAAGCAGTACGTCTATTGCGGTCGGGCCACATACTGGTCGAATTCGGAGCAGAGGCCGACAATAAGGAAGCATTCTGTGACGTAATAAAGATAGTCCTCGGTAAAAGCGCAGCTGTAGCCTCACTCGAGCCGATGGCAACGATCGAAATAAGAGACATTGACTGCGTCACGGATCTGGCCGAGGTAAAAGGGGCCATCAAAAGGGAGTTCCTTAGCGTGAGGGGATCAAAGCGAGGGGACAACGCATGGCCATAATTGAATTGACCGAAAAGGACGCTAACCAATTTCTGAACAAGGGCAAAGTAAGAATATGGTGGGTTGTCTGTCGGATACGGCGAAGAGCAATGCCTCTTCAATGTTTCAAATGCCTTGGCTATGGTCAAACCACACAGGTATGCAAAGGATCCGATAGGAGTTGTCTATGTTACACGTGCGGTGAAACGGGACATAACAGAAAAGAGTGTGCGAAGGAGGCACTCTGTATTCTTTGCAAGGATTCTAATCCAAGACATAATTTTGGACACTTCTTGGGATCAGGAAAATGCCGGGTTTTCCAGGAAGCCCTAGCCAAGGCAAAATTAGAACTTCGATGGCCCACATCCCGCAGCTAAACCTACATCGCAGTTCAACCGCCCAAAATCTGCTTTGCTGCTGAGTGAGCAACATCGTGATAAAAGTTCAGCATCATGGTATCTTGATGAAACTGGTACTAACGCGATCTGGGTTCGAAATAGTGATTTCCAGGCGGAGAACTGTGGACTTGGGGATGGTTTTGCGTGGGTTCGGTGCTCAGAGACCACCTTCTTTAGTGTGTACCTAGCACCGAACGAATCGATATCATATTTCCAAGCCAAGCTTAATGCTTTGGAGGGCGCTGTCTCGAAGGCAGACGGGAAGGTGCTCGTTGGAGGAGACTTCAACGCGAAAACAATCGAGTGGGGCATGCCTCGAACAGATTCGCAGGGAAAACGAGTCCTAGAAATGGCAGCCAGGATGGCACTCATCGTACTAAACTCGGGAAAGACGCCGACTTTCCACCCTATTGGCTGTGAAAGAACCATATCGATACACAACTGGAGAGTATTAGAGGACTACTCAGCGATTAATCATCAGTGCATTCTGGTTGGGATAAGCGTTGTTGTCTCCCGACATCCGTTCTCTCGGCTTTCTACAATTGGATGGAACATCGGAAGGATGGACGTCAAGAGGTTCATCGAGATTCTCACAGCAGGTGCACTGCTGCAGGAAGCTTCGAAGGGGACGGAAGAACTGGCAGCTCAAGACGTGGTGAACTCAGCTATGAGCATCATCATGACTGCTTGCAAAGCTTCTATGCTCTGTCAAAAGCCCCAGACCGGCAAGCCCCCAGTGTACTGGTGGTCAGCTGATATCACAGAAAACCGAAGGGAGGGTCACAAGCTTCGGCGTGAGGCCCAACGGGTACGAAACTATGACGAGGCAAGCAATCGGGCAGCAGCATATAATTCGGCCAGGAAATGCCTTCGCAAACTGATCAACAGTAGCAAGGCACGCTGCTGGCGACATCTAGTGGGCAATGTGAACAAGGATCCGTGGGGCCTTGGCTACAAGCTAGTTATGCGCAAGCTCGGTGCCCCACGGAAACCTTGTATACATGACGCGGAAAAGATGGACGAGATAGTGCAGGCACTCTTCCCCGCCCATCCCGTCCGTATTGACGCTGTCCATGGTGGAACAGCAGTCGAATGTCCACTCTTTACACAGCCGGAACTGGAGGAGGCAGTACCTTCGTTGAAAGCGAGGCAGGCTCCAGGTCCAGTTGGTGTTGCGGCTTGTCTACCAACATTGACCTGACTTGCTGCTCAGCACAATCAACGCTTTCCTACGGGACGGGGTTTTCGTGGTACGATGGAAGGTGGCGAGGCTTGTGCCAATCAGCAAGGGGAAGGGAAACCCCGAATCGCCGTCTGCATACCGCCCGTTATTCATGCTAGACACGGCTGGGAAAATGCTAGAAAAACTCATCAAGGGAAGACTCACTGACGCGATTCGTGCTGCTGGGGACTATCTCCTCGATAGTACGGCATTAGAGCAGGACATTGTACCATTGATGCGATCGCAGAGTTGGGGAACGCGGTCCGAAAGGCAGAGGCATATAGCATTTTGGAGACACTCGACGCCAGGAACATCTTCAACTCCGCTAGATGGGTGGGTATTCTGGATACGCTGGAAAACTCTTTTCAAGTTCCAGAATATATAATGCGGCTTTTGAGGGACTACCTTAAGGACCGAAGCCTGCTCTACGATACGACACAGAGCCAACGAAGGATGGCAATTACATCGGGTGCTGCCTAGGGATCTATCTTTGGTCCGGACCTGTGGAACTTGTCTTATGACGGGCTTCTGAGACTTGAGATGCCAGAGGAGTCACGCTTTGTCGGCTATGCGGATGATGTTGCCGCTCTGGTCGCTGGATGCACCATTGAACATGTGCTTAGGCTAAGTATGTTGATGCGCCGAGTGAGAGACTGGATCGTGGGTTCAGTTTAGCACAGGAGAAAACCGAAGTGGTCAGCTTGACAAAAACGAGAATCCCTAGAGTAAGAATGATCAGTATTAGAGACCTAGTAATCGGGGCTACTGATCGACTGGAAGATGAGTTTCTCTGAGCAAATCACGCAACGGTTGAGAAGGCTGCTTGGGAATATCGACTCTGAGTCGACTTATGGCCGACGTAGCGGGGCCCAGCCCGTCAAGAAGACGCCTCCTGATGAGTGCTGTAGGGATAGTGCTACTGTACGGAGTAGAAGTATGAGGAGACGCTCTCAGTAAGAAGGTATACCGAAAACGCTTGGCACAGGTGTAGAGAAGAGGAGCACTGAGGATTGCATCTCTGTATGCGACAGTCTCTGATTTGGTGGTGAGAGTTTTTGCAGGCTTGATATCTGTCGCCCTTCTTGCTAGAAACGAGGATACAAGGGAGACGGTTGTCCGCAAGGAGAGACAGCGCTCGCTCAACGATTGGCCACAGTCTTGGGTGAATTGTACGAAAGGAAGGTGAACTGTGCGCTCTATCCCGGATGTCAAACCGTGGCTGAATCAAAGGCATGGTGAGACTGACTTCTATCTGACCCAGCTTTTGAGTGAGCATGGGTGTTTTCAGTCTTACCTGCACAAGATTGGTAAGTCACGGTCCCCCGATTGTTGGTTTTACCCAGCAGAGGAGGACAATGCCTGCCACCTATTTTTTGTGTGCAAAAAATGGGTTAGGCTACGAAGTACAGGGAGACGGGAGAGCCGGATAACATAGTTGTGGTGATGCTCGAATCGGTTGACAAATGGAACCAGGTGGCACATTTTGTTCGGGCAGTCCTAAAATATAAAAGGGACTCACAGCAGCCGGGGCGTTGGGGCTGTGGGATCGCTTTTCTGGCACTTCCTCTTTCCCTCTCCCCTGCCGCTAGGAAAGGGCCCGAAGTAATGTGTCAAACGGTTCCAGGCTGGGCTCTTAGGTTGACAGAGCAGGTGTTTAGTGGGTGGTCCAGTCGCCTTTTTCCGAGCATGGGAGTCACACACTCTGTGGATAAATGGTATTCACCTCCCTACCACGAACAAAAACATGTTTTTCTAACATCAACTCTAACAAAAAATATTTATAGATCCGTAAATTTTATATGGTGTGCGGAATTAGACAGTGTCGTTGCTTGTGGGCGTCTCTATATTATCTTGTACCTCAATGGCTTCATTTAGAACAAACTCTTTGCATGACTTTTTGTGGTTGTACATCGTAAAATTAAGTTTCGAAACTTTGACGCCATTGCCTCACATTGGTCAACTTGAGCGAAGCTATCCTTATTCGCTTTATTATTCTTGAAGTCTATATTACGAAGCATTGTACAATATACTCGTATAGCGGTATAGAGAACTTAAATTTTAAGAAATTGAGTTCAACTGGAGTGCTTTGATCCAGACGCCAGTACATACCCGGCTTTGTTGGCCAGCTATTTCAAAGCTTGTTGATAATATTGTCGCGTGTTATTGGTTCGAGTAAATTAATGAATGGAGTGACGTCACTTGCAGATGTTGATCATGCTTGTTGGGTTCTCGTGGGTTCGAGTAAATTCATTTGTTGACGTTCTTAATGATTATGAAAACAATTGCGACAGTAGCTCGCAGAATTATTTGTACATGTAATTATTTGTACATGTAACACTGCCCCCACCTCAGTTCTTTTCGCCCCGAAAAGATGTATCGCTATTTGTAGTCAATTCTCCCTGGGTGTAATATGGGGCAAGATGGTCCAGATGCACGATTTTCATTTTAGCTCTCGGCTTACGATGTTCCTGTATTCGGTATACGACGTCGTTGAGCTGCCTATAGTCGACACAAAAACGAGTGCTACCATCCTTTTTCTTTACTAGAACTACAGGCGCGGCCCATGGACTGACAGAAGGTTCAATAACGCCTTGTTTTTCCATGTCCGAGATCAGCGCGCTCACTTCTCCTTGTTTGGCTATAGGGAGGCGTCTGGGTGCTTGTCGAATCAGCTTGGCTCCCTGTGTATCTATGACGTGCGTTATCAGGCTCGTTCGGCCTTGGTCATCCGGGCTTGTTGAGAAGATGTCACTGTACTTGGTAACCAGATCAGAGGCTCGTTTGAATAGCCGCACTGGCAATTTGACCTGCTTCAATATTGCAGACGTTGATTCCCGGGCTTTGTCTGTGTCTTGCCTCCTTATGCAATGATGGTCGTGAGTAGCTTCCAAAGAGGTGATGGTGGAAACAGGCTGGCAGCTGCCGATGACTTCTCCCGCTTTGATGCTCGTGGTTGAATCTGCGGTGTTAAGGACTCTAACCGGCACATATCCGTTCCTTATAGATCTTACAAGGCTTCGCCCTACAATCAAACTGCGCAATGCGGACGTCTTCGTTGGCTCTATCAGATAAGATCGGTGGTCTCCAGAATCACCATCAAGCTTGGCCCATACAATGCTTTCGGAAGAATTCGGTACATCAGTGTCAGTACATACCACTACATTCATCTTGGGGATTTGGACTCTGGGATCCTCCATCAGTACTTCAGCATTCTGCCATTTCAATACACGTTTTCCCAAGTCCAACGTGATTCCATGTGGTCGGAGAAAATCCATTCCGAGAATGCAGTCATCCATAATGTTCGCGACCAGAAAATTATGTCGGAACACAAGATCTCCCAACTGTATCTGGAGGTTGACCTCTCCATGAACAGGTGCAGTTTCTCCCGTAGCTGTCCGTGGTGAGAAAATTCTGCCCTTGTGAAGTTGTTGTTGTCTAACTAGGCCTGGTCTGATAATCGATCGGGTTGCACCAGTGTCGATTGTTATGGTGCAGTGTTCTCCGTCAATTTGACCCGGAAGGCATAAGTCCGCCTCTCCACGATGTAGTCTTGACAGGTGATGGTGGTGCTGCGGACGTCGATCCTCCTAGCCAACCTCTGCCCCACGAAGTTGGCTCTTACATGTTTCCCGACCCCTCTGTTTGAAGGGCTTCCATTCTGGGCTCCTGACTCGGTCTGGATCTCCTCCTAGCTGCACACCCTGGACAATAGCTCGGTTTTCTTCGCTTCTTGCAGTCTCTTTGCAAGTGCCCCTTCTCTCCGCAATTCCAGCACCTAGGCGCACCATTTACATGCGGGTCTCGCTCAATTTCCACGCGTTCACACCTGCACTCGTCTGTCACTACTTCACGAACCCGGGCAGTGGTACGAGTCACATTTTTCGCTGCCTCAAAGTTCAGACTGTAAGCCAATGTGTCCTTAACCGTTTGCTTTTGAGCTAAACGCACGGCTTGTTGCAATTCCGGGTCCTTTAGTGCGCTGATGAATGCCTCTGTCGCTGCATCATCTCGATGTTCTGGGTCGTAGGCTGGGTAAGCCAAAAGTGCTAGTCGCTCAATGTCTTGGGCTAGCTGCTGTAGGGTTTCGCCAGACTTCTGCACCCGATGCCTTAGCTGTGACCGATAAATCTGCTTTAGATGATCATCTCCATAACGCATGTCGAGCGCATTCATTATAGCATTCGAGTTTGAGTGCAATTCAACGGGGATCGTCTGGAACAGCTCGGCAGCTGGGCCTCTTAGAGCAAGAATCAATGCAGTTGCTCGTTCCTGCTCATTCCAGTGATTTATGCGAGCGGCTGCTTCAAACTGGGTTTTGTAAATAGTCCAGACCGTTTGCCCATCGAATATTGGTGCTTGTACATTTCTAGATGAGCTTTGCGCTGCGGTTATAATTGGGGCTGGTGGGGCGGTTACTACTGCCTTTGCTGCTTCCAATTCCTTTTTCATGTTTTCCATCTCATTGTTGATTCTCTCCTCGACCTGGCTGACCTTTTCCTCGACCTGGTAAACCTTTTCCTCGACCTGGTCAACCTTTTCCTCGACGCCTTTAATTTGTTCGTTCAGATGACCGAGCTCCGCTTTTATTTCGGTTGACTGTTTCTCCAGCTTCTGTGTGATATCTGCCTTGATGTCTGCTTTGATTTCGATTGCTTGTTGGTCCAGCTTCGCTGATTGTTCGTTTAGCTTCGCAGCTAAACTGGATGTCTGTTCATTTAGCTGCGCTGATTGTTCGCTTAGCTTCGTTGATTGTTCATTTGACTTCGCAGCTAAACTGGATGTCTGTTCATTTAGCTGCGCTGATTGTTCATTTAGCTTCGCTGATTGTTCATCTAGCTTCGCAGTCAGACTCGATGACATCAGCATTAACATTTGCATTAGCGCATTTTCTGGCTCCTTCGATTTTGATGTTTCTACTTCTCCACCTTCTGCGCCTTTTTCCGCATCTGAGAACTCACCCGAATCCAGATTCACGCCTTCCGACTCGATCGCGTCACGCAAGCGTGCAATCAGTGTGGTCTTTGTACCTTGCGTAGCCAGGTTTCGCTGTTCCAACTCTTCCTTAAGCTCCGACATGGTCAATTCATTAATTTTTAAGTTTAAGCTTCGTGGCATTTTTAATGTTTCTTTAAATTTTACTATTGTGCACTATAAAAATGTTCAAATTTTCACTTTCAAAATTTTTCTATCCCACTTCTGACACCACTGTCGCGTGTTATTGGTTCGAGTAAATTAATGAATGGAGTGACGTCACTTGCAGATGTTGATCATGCTTGTTGGGTTCTCGTGGGTTCGAGTAAATTCATTTGTTGACGTTCTTAATGGTTATGAAAACAATTGCGACAGTAGCTCGCAGAATTATTTTTACATGTAATTATTTGTACATGTAACAATATTCTGAAAACTAAAGTCCATTAAACATGATCTAATTTACAAAACCATACGATGAACGTTCGTCAAAAAAGATAGTTCGCCGGTATTGTAATATCTCGACTTGAGTAGAATCCTTATAATTGGAACATGTGGCAACAAGTTTTTGACCAAATATTCTATATACTAAAGTTTTATTGTGGTGCATATACGAGCTTTGACTTCATCAACATAGGTCAATTTGAAAGTTTCAGGCCCACCGGCAATTTACACGCAAGGAAATTTCTATGTTCTTGAAAAAAATTATCGAAAAAACAAATCTTTATGAAAACTGTTTAAGTCCGGCTAAAATTTACCTTATCGTATCTTTTTCGATATTGGCAACGAAAGGAATGCTCAAAAAAAATGAATTTACAATGAATCATTTAATTTGCTGGGTAATACTTGTGCTGAAATTCTAGATTTTATTCCGAATTTTGGGTACTTCACTTATGCAAGATATCAAAAAAATTTAATAATGTTCTGGTTCCTTCTACTGCATATTGCAAGTCTATTTTATGTGAACTATGTTACTGGTATACCAAAATCAACGAATACTTACATTTGGAATAGCTAACACTATCAAATAAATTGGAGATTTCGGTTGGGGTATCAACATTAGTAGACATCGCTCGTGGATTCTTCTGTCCATCATTTAGCAAAGCTCTTAAGTAATGAGACACAGCAAAATTTTGCATTATATTGTGCTCAGGATAGATCTGTAATACAAAAAAGTTGTTTACTATTCGGTTCTTTATTCAACTGCATATATTGACATACAGAAACAAGTTTATTTTAAAGAAAGTTTCTCTTGACAGAAGTGTTTTGTAACGTATCCAAGAAATAAATTAATAGATATTACTTCGTAAATCCTTAGGATCGAAGAGATTTCCATAAAAAATAAAACTTGTATACTGCAGTGGCGGGATTTTAATTTTTGGGAGTGAAACCCACCCTTTATGACAAAAACTACGAAAACAGTAGATATAACCTTTTCTAATCTTTAAATTTTGTACAAAAACTTGAAAGAGTTATCTTTACATGGTCTTTGCGACTGAATGCCACTAATATCGATCGGGGGTGAAAGAATTAAAACAAGTTGGGTAGACAGACCTACGCTTATGTCAGAAGGGTTTTTTACTCAACTTACAAAATGCAGTAACCAGCAACTTAATAGACGAGAGAATAGCGTTAGACAACTTGAAATTGCAACTATTGCCGGGACACAGAGCCTTGATAACAAACGATATACAGCACTTCAGTCAAGCGTACGCCGTACTAAAGAGACAGCCGGAGTTTATGCATTACAGAAAGGACTGCCCACAAAACGCTGGATTTTCCCATAGACGAGACCAGAGACCCATGTTGGGGAACTCTCCGGATTGTGCTCAGCAAAACCAAAGCAGGCTGATTCAACCAGCAAAGTTTGAACCTTCAAACGATAGGCATCAAAGCTATAAATAAATAGAAGGATTTGCGAGAAATATACCAAAATATAGCGACCAAAGGAGATACGAGCCACCAAGACAACAAATCTACCCAAAAAGTTACGACTTTCAAAGGAGGGATAATTATTTCAATCCGCGAAACCACGGAACACAAGTTTCGAAGCGAGATACAACAATGGTATCCAAAATTGAAATTAATTGGAATGAATCTCAACGGGAAATCGAATATCTGCGAGATCAGAATGATCGATTGGTGGAAGAACTACGACAAATAATTTTCAGCTTTCAGCCTCGGAGTAGCTGGAGAAAATGTGATGTTTAAATTGCCACTTATAGTTACAAATATAAATGGGTTTGACGCAAAAATATTGATTGATACAGGAGCAACTACAACTTAAATTGAAGAAGGTTTTCCTGGGATCAAGACTATGTATGAAATCACTCCTTGAATTTTAAATACTGTGACTAATTCAACTAAGTGCAACAAAGCAACAAAAATTAAAATACCGCAAATATCAAGTGAATACATTGAGTGTATTTTAATACCAAACAAAAACACTAATTTTAATGTATTGGTGGGAATGGATATTTTAAAAAAGTACGACATGACAATAAAACCTAATATTGGTGTTATAGTGAATAATAAATTAATGCCATTTCTGTGCAATGAAGGTATTTACAATCCTTAGTATGTGAATTTCATTCAATCACTGCAAAATGAGGCTGTGAAAGAACACTTGTATCGCGGATTAAATTCTGAGGAATCAAACAATATGGAGAACATATTAAAAGAACTTAAAGACATTTGCTATAAACAAGGTGACAAATTGTCGGCCACAACACAAATTAAACACAAAATCCCAAATGCAACGGAAACACCGATTCACGCTAAAGTCTACAAAATTGCAAACATTTATGAAAAGGAAGTTTCAAAGCAAATTCAGGAAATGCTCAATCAGGATATCATCGTAAAAAGCAATTCTCCAAATAATGCATGGGTTGTCCCAAAAAAGCCAGGACCGGATGGAAAACCAAAATGTCGAATTGTAGTCGATTTCAGGAAACTGAATTTGCTCACAACTCCTGACAGGTACCCACTTCCTAATCAAGAGATGAATCTCGCTAAGCTAGGGAACTGCTCGTATTTTACAACAATCGATCTCGCGAAAGGGTTTCATCAAATTGAAATTGACGAGAAAGATCAACATAAAACGGGATTTTCAACACAATTTGGCTACTATCATTTCAAACGCATGCCGTTTGGGCTAAACAATGCACCAGCCACGTTTCAACGGATGATTAACAACGTATTACATGGACTAATTGGTGGAATATGTGTCGTGTATTTAGACGACGTACTCATATTTGGCTCATCGTTACAAGAGATCGAAGCTAATACAAGGAAAGTAGTCAATAACTTTGTTTATTTGATATCCGCAGGCCAATCCTCTTTTTTTTTCTTTAAAAGCCGTCGGGCCTTGCTTAGTTGTGTGAGCAGACGCGTTTCGACTACTTTGAGTCATCTTCAGTGTCTAAAGGATGTGTTGAAGGGAGCGACTTTATATAGTCGTAGGATGGGTAATTAGCGAATAGGTAATTAGCGGATGGGTAATTAGCGGATGGGTAATTAGCGGATGGGTAATTAGTGGATGGGTAATGAGGTAAGGAAGTTAATTACTCAATTATACCAGGTAGGGGGATATTATGTTTTTGTTTTTTTGCTTGTTGGCTGTCCGTTTGTTCTGTTTCATCTCGTTTCCGTTTTCGTCTAAGAGTGTGGTCTAGGACTGAGAAAATTGCGTCGGAATTGGTAACAAGTTGTTCGTTGATAATGTCACCGTCTGTCTTTCTATGTTTATAAATTTCAAGCCTTTCTAGGATGTCAAGTCTCGGTCCTTTGTTTTGTTTGTGTAGCAATTTCATAGAGTTTGTCATAGCATCAGGCTCATGTGCGTGGTTTTGTAGGTGCGTCGCATAATTGGAGTCTGCCTTGTTGTATAAGAAAGATCGTAGGTGCTCTTTGTATCTTGTCGTTAGTTTTCGTGTTGTCCTTCCTATATATACCATGTCGCAGTCCTTGCATGTCAGTTTGTATATGCCGCTGCCTTCGTATATCGATGTGTCATTCAGTTTTGGCTTCAGTTTGTTTCCAATGTTGTTGTTCGTTTTGAATGCAGTTTGCAATTTGTATTTCCTAAGGAAGTTTGATAGTTTGTATGTCTCTTTGCCTACGTATGTTAACGATACCCACTGTTGGTCGTTCTTATGAGTTTCCGTCGGTTGGCGTTCCTGTTTTTGTTTGTACTGTGTGACTAGTTTGTCAATGTCGCATTGTTTGTATCCGTTATTATTAGCTATTCAGTAAATGTTGTTTAGTTCGTTGGAATAGTTAGTAGGAGTCATGGGGATGGAGTGAAGCCTCTGCACCATTGATCTGTACGCTGCTAGCTTATGTTGTGCGGGGTGGTTAGATGTGTCATGTATGGTATGATCAGTTGTGGTTGGTTTTCTGTATATTTTGTAGTCCAATCGTGTTTGTTCGCGTGTCACAGTTAGGTCCATATAGTTGAGTTGTCCGTTTGTTTCTTTTTCCATAGTGAACTTTATATTCGGGTGAATTTCATTCATATAGGCAAGTAGTTCGTCTTGTTTATTTTCTTGTGAGTCAATAACAATGAAACAGTCATCCACATATCGTCTGTAAAATATTACATTGAATCTTTTGACAACTTTGGGTATAAAGACTTCTTCCAAAGATTGTAAGAATATTTCTGACATTATTGAGGACATTGGATGTCCCATACCCAGACCGTCTTTGGCAATGTATGTGTTGCTATTGAACTTAAAATAGTTCTGTTTGATTGTGGTCTTTATGAGATTGAGTATTTGATCTGTGAATCGTCGGCTGTTGTTGAATGAAAGTTTTTCTTTTAGTATGGCCAGTGTTTCATCGACAGGGATAGACGTATAGAGGTTGGTGATGTCTAATGATAAAAGTTGACAATTTTCAGTCAATTTCAAAGAAGTGGTAGAATTTGCTAGCTCGCGGCTGTTCTTTAATGCGTATTTGTCGTCAAGGTGCACGATATCAGCCATTATCATTGCCAAGTACCGTGCTAATTGGTATGCAGGAGCTGGGCGGTAGTTGACAACAGGACGGATAGGAATATTGGGTTTGTGGAGCTTAGGTTGTGCTTTAAGGGGTGGTGTGCATGGATTTGGGTTTATGTAGCGTTGCTTAGTATTAGGAGGAATAATTAGTGGGGATTGTATAATGGCAGTACGTAAGTCCGCTTGGAACCTATTGGTGGGGCCTTTGTTTACCAGTTTGTAGCCGTTGGCGTTAATGAAGTCTATTGTTTTTTGTACATAGTCCGTTGTTTTTAGGATCACCGTTGTATGTCCTTTGTCAGCCTTCGTCACTGTTAGTAGGTTATCCGTTAGCTTTGTCTGAATGTGTCTTAATATCTTATGGTCTTCGTGGAAATCCGTTTTGTTTATGCTAGTGCGTATTTTTTGTAGTATGTCTACTGCAGTATGCCTTGCATGTGTCTGTTGTTCCTGCGGCAGTTTGTTAATGGCTAGTTCAGTGTCGATTACTAGTTGTTCTAGGTCTTTGTTGCGGTTTGTATTATGTAAGTTGTGTTTCAGTCCCTTATTTAACAGCTCCATTTCTTGTGTCGTAAAAGGCGTATCTGATAGGTTTACAGTCCGTGGATAGAAAGTTCTGTTCGCTGGTGTGGTCATTTTGTTTTGTTTTTTCATCAATTTGTCAAGTTTTTTCGTCATGGTCTCATATTTAGTTTTGAGCTGAATATCAATGTTTTGCCTCACGTCATTATAAAACTGTAGAAAGTTTTCAGTTTGTATAGTGTTAGTTAATTGTAAGTGTGAGTGTAGTAGTTGTCGGTTGATTTCGTCCTTTTTTATGTACAGTGTTCTTATTTCGTTTTTAATGCGGAGCATCTGTGCGCTACGTTGTGTGTTACGTGCAGCGATTGTGTTTTGTTTTATCACGATTCTTGCAAATGCTGGTGTAATGTTGTTTTTCAAGCACTGTTTGTTGAACCATATGTTTGCTATTGTTTGATGAAGTTTCAGGGTACGGTTATGGAATGAACGCAACAGTTTTGCCTGGCTGGCAGTGTAGTAGTCAATAACTTTGTTTATTTGATATCCGCAGGCCAATCCTCTTTTTTTTTTCTTTAAAAGCCGTCGGGCCTTGCTTAGTTGTGTGAGCAGACGCGTTTCGACTACTTTGAGTCATCTTCAGTGTCTAAAGGATGTGTTGTTGCGACATTGACAAACTAGTCACACAGTACAAACAAAAACAGGAACGCCAACCGACGGAAACTCATAAGAACGACCAACAGTGGGTATCGTTAACATACGTAGGCAAAGAGACATACAAACTATCAAACTTCCTTAGGAAATACAAATTGCAAACTGCATTCAAAACGAACAACAACATTGGAAACAAACTGAAGCCAAAACTGAATGACACATCGATATACGAAGGCAGCGGCATATACAAACTGACATGCAAGGACTGCGACATGGTATATATAGGAAGGACAACACGAAAACTAACGACAAGATACAAAGAGCACCTACGATCTTTCTTATACAACAAGGCAGACTCCAATTATGCGACGCACCTACAAAACCACGCACATGAGCCTGATGCTATGACAAACTCTATGAAATTGCTACACAAACAAAACAAAGGACCGAGACTTGACATCCTAGAAAGGCTTGAAATTTATAAACATAGAAAGACAGACGGTGACATTATCAACGAACAACTTGTTACCAATTCCGACGCAATTTTCTCAGTCCTAGACCACACTCTTAGACGAAAACGGAAACGAGATGAAACAGAACAAACGGACAGCCAACAAGCAAAAAAACAAAAACATAATATCCCCCTACCTGGTATAATTGAGTAATTAACTTCCTGACCTCATTACCCATCCACTAATTACCCATCCGCTAATTACCCATCCGCTAATTACCCATCCGCTAATTACCTATTCGCTAATTACCCATCCTACGACTATATAAAGTCGCTCCCTTCAACACATCCTTTAGACACTGAAGATGACTCAAAGTAGTCGAAACGCGTCTGCTCACACAACTAAGCAAGGCCCCACGGCTTTTAAAGAAAAAAAAAACAAGGAAAGTACTTCAGAGACTTCGGGAGCACAACTTACGAGTAAAAATTCAGGTAGAAAAATGCAACTTTTTTTCGCACGAAACGACATATCTTGGACATATTATTACCGAAAATGGAATAAAGCCTGACCCCAAGTATTTAGAAAAAATTAAAAATTTTTAGGCGTAACTGGATATTATTGGAAATTCATCCGCAACTATGCGAAAATTGCCTTGCCATTTACCAGCGCGCTTAAATTAAATGCCAAAATTGATTCGAGGAAACCAGAATATCTGCAAGCATTCAACAAACTTAAAACTGTTCTCACTGAAGATATTATATTGAAATGTCCTGATTATAATAAGCCGTTTGAATTAACAACGGACGCATCAAACTGCGCCATTGGAGCAGTATTGAGTCAGAAAGGAAAACCCATTGGATACGTAAGCAGGACTTTAAATAGGGCGATAGAGAAAGAGTTATTAGCTATTGTTTGGGGATGCAAACAATTTCGACATTACATTTTCGGAAGACAAATCCTGATATCGACCGGTCATAAACCTCTTATTTGGCTTGACCATCACAAGGATAGCCACTCTAGACTATTTCGATGGAAGTCGCAATTATCCGAATACAACTATACCATTAGTTACAAAAAAGGAGCTATTAATAAAGTAGCAGACTATTCAAGCTGATTAAAAGACGAGGAAGTAAACGCAGTGGAAGAAGTCATGCATTCAACGGTAGGAACAAGGCATACATCACAAGAGACAACATCACCGTACATATATACTTCGCAAGGTCCAGTGAATATTTTCAAGACACAAATTATTATAACTAAAAATGAGCCGATGAACTGAATGGCAAGAAAATTGTTTGTATCAAAGAATCCCTACTTAACAACGAATCCAACCTAGTTGAATTTATAAAGGATCATATACTACCAACTCACAAAGTTGGGATGTTCAGCGAATCGAACAATATGCACATGTACAATAAATTGCAAGAGGCAATTAGAAAAGTATTTAATGCAAACGACATATAAAAGTTCACAAAATGCGTGCAAAGGCTAAAAGACTTCAAAACGGATCGTGAATGCAAGGAGATTGTAGGCGAGCTACATAATGAATCAATTCATAAAGGAGTTTGGGAAAATTACGAACGCTTCAAACGAAAGTATTATTTCGCAAATGCGAAACGGATAATCGAAGACAAAATTAATAACTGTCATACGTGCAATTCAAATAAATATGACAGGATTTCACCAAAGTTTAAATTGGAAAAATTAACTATTTCCAGCCAACCGTATGATGAGTACGCAGCTGATATATTTTTTATTGAAACTATACCATATTTGACAATCATTGATCGATTTTCAAAATTTTTGAGCTTTATCCCAATACTAGATCAAAATTCGAGCACATTGCTGACCCACGTAAAATTACTGTTTGCATCAATGAAAAAACCGAATACAATGGTTACGGAAACGGATTTTGATAGCAAGCCTATTAGAAAGTATTGTCAAGAAAATAATATCCAGATTCGCTTTACAATACCAAATAATCATAATGGAATATCAGATCTAAACGCAGCACACAGAACGATCAGCGAGATCATCCGCATATTACGATTCGAAAAAGATTCATTAGATACGACAGAGCTCATAGCAAAAGCCGTTGAAACTTATGACAATACCATTCATCGAAGCCACAAGGAAAAAACAAAGGACGTTTTCTACGGTGATTTAGATGTTCATCTGATAAGAGATGGGTTGAATGTGTACAAAACATCCTGCAATAACTATACAGAAAAACCAAATGTAGAAGGCAAACAATATATACTACATAAGCCAGGAAGGGCGCATAGAGACAAGAGAAGACCAGAAAGATATAAACTTAGAAACGTCGATAGCAATTTAGTGGTTCGAGAGACAGGTGACAAGATTCATCACCGTTTTATAAAACCGCACCGGAAATTCACGAAAGAACCATACGAGGAAACAGTTCCAGGAAGAATACGACGTAGATTGCATTTCAACATACCTGAAGAAATAAAAGACACACACACTTCATCATAAATGATAAGATAGTTTTTATGATTAGAAATATCCACGTTTACGTTTTATAACAGAATGAATCCTTTCCACGGACCGTTGTAAAGATTAGTTTTATGATAGCCATGAGTTACCATATGTCCGAAAATGGGATATTAGTTATGTAAGTATGTACTAAGGAATGAGTTTTAAATTAGGTAGTCGTTAATAAAATATCGAACAAGAAGGACATCTTTTCCCTTGTCTTTAACTCATGTTCATTTTGATACCGAACTTGGACTGCGTAGATGTCAGAGAGAATGGATGCAAAATACATCAAGAGAGTTGAAGTATTTTATGAAATGGCGGGAAGTTCGCGCGTTATCAGCTGTTGGTTTGAATTTCAAATAAGTTTGACGTGCAGTCTCCTACAAAGTTTCACGTCCTTTAACCAAATCGATTTTCGATGCGACAATTTTATTTTTTTTGTGTGTTTGGGAGGTGAATGGCATTTTTGCACAGAGTATGGTGCTCCCATGCTCGCAAAAAGGTGACTGGACTACCCACTAAACACCTCCCCTATTAACCCAAGAACCTAGTCTAGGACCGTTTGACACATTCGGGCCACGTCTCGTTTTGTTACGCCGTGAGGTGCCTTCAAGCTGGGGGATCCCTCTTCTAGCAGGAGGAGAGAGGGAAAGAGGAAGTGCCCCATCACCACGATCATATTATCCAGAGTGAGCTCTCTCGTCTTCCTGTAGAGGTCCCTGTGTAGCTTCTCCCATTTTGTGCACGCAAAAAAAATATGGCAGGCATTTTCCTCCTCTCCTGGACAAAACCGGCAATCGGGGCCGTGACTTACCAATCTTCTGCAGCTAAGACTGAAATCACCCATGCCCACTCAAAAGCTTCATTAGATAGAAATCAGCCTCACCTTGCCTTCAATTTAGCCACGGTCTCACATCCGGGATGAGGCGCATGGTTCACTTTCCCTTCGTACAATTCACCCTAGACTGCTGCCAATCGTTGAGTGAGCGCTGTCTCTCGTCATGGACAACCGTCCCCCTCGCATCCTCGTTTCGGCGGAGGTAAATAGTGTGGTGCTCTTTAGTAAGGAGGGCGACAGGTATCAAGCCTGCAATAACTCTCACCGCTGAATCAGAGACCGTCGGATACAAAGATGCAATCCTCAGTGCTCCTCTTCTCAGCACCTGTGCCAAGCATTTTCGGTAAACCTCCTCACTGAGAGCGTTGCCCCATCTGCTGCGTACAGTAGCACTGACCCTACAGTACTCATCAAGAGCCGTCTTCTTGATGGTTTGGGCCCAGCTGCATTGGCCATAAGTCGACTCAGAGCCGATACTTCTGAAGCTGCCCTCTCAGCCATTGCCCTGATTTGCTCCGAGAAATTCATCTTTGAGTGTATCAGTAGCCCTAGGCAGTTCATCTCTGACCTTGATTCGAGTAGTATGTATCAAATACTGATCAACATTACTCTAGGGATTCTCTGTTTTTATCAAGATGACCACTTCGGTTTTCTGCAGTGCTAAGTTGATATCTAGTCTCTAGCCCCGAAGCTCCTACCTGGCCTCGGTGTATTAGCATACCTAGCCTTAGTTGGGCTTCTTCAACGTTGCGTCCAGTGACTAGAGCCGCAACATCATCTACATAGCCGATCAAGGACGACTCCTCTGGGATTCCCAGTCTTAGTAGCCCATCGTAAGGTACTTTTCACTTGTCTAGAACTTGAAAAGGGTTTTAAAGCGTATCCAGAATATCTGCCCGTCCACCCCCTCCAAAAATTTTTGAAGTGTTTGATAAGTATTAAAATTTTAAGAGACCACCTTTTCTGACTTTTTGACAAAGTTCTAGCTTTCTAGCTGCTATAGTTTCTAAAAAAGCTGACGTATGGTACAAAGGCAACAAGTACCAACGACATCTAAATGCACTCAACTTTGTTAATAATAGCATAATTTGTGAATTTTATATTTTCCTCATAAAATCGAAATGGTATTACCCTTGAGTTTCTTAAAATTTCATAGGTATGTAAACCAATATAAGGTTTTCCGTCCATAAAATCACATTAAAATTGAATTATTTTCAAGGAAGAGGTTGGCGTTTCAATTAGAATTACAACAATAATAAACAGTATTGGTAGTAGATAATATTTGAAATTTCAAGAATAGAGTCTATTTGAAGCATGTCTAGTTTGCCGAGCATTCTGAGAAGTTACAACTTGAACCAAATGGCGGCGGTTCTGTGTTTGTGGAAAGAATTTTCTGTCTTTTGGATATACAGGTAATTACACTATTTTCTATATATACTCGTACAATGGATTTATTTCTCATGTGATCACTTCATGTCATCACAAAAGTTGTATTGAACTTTTCAACGGTTACAAAGCCTTTCTCTTAGGAGCGATCTCCTGCCTACTTGACTTTTTTTAATTAATTTCGTTCTTTGGAAAATGAACTATCTTGCTATCTTTTGTTATTTTTTTTGTACGTTAGTAAGGCGAACACGACATAGCATGTAACTATAGAATCTGTTGACTTCCTTGACTCGTATATTTATTAGCACTTCAATGTGGCTGGTTTTAAAATGCTCGTTTTTGCAATTTAATGTGTTTTTTTTCTTTTTAACAAAAGCAATTCAGCTTGAGCTCTTTTTACTATTTAAAGCGTCCTAACTTGTAAACAACCTTAAATCGGTGATGATTTTGAAATTTATTTAATCCAATTTACGTTTAAGATATGGTTAATTATGTCCATTTAAAGGTCTCTCCAAAATCACGAAAAGAAAATGAAAGCCGTACAATGAAAGTATTAGAGGGTAGTATCAGGGAGGCTTTCGAACTGGACGGTCTACAATCGAACCAATATTCACAGTTAAGTAGGTGCTTGGAAAGTGCTGGGAATATAATTCCATATAAATCGACTTTTTATGGGCTCCAAGCAAGCACATGACAGTATCGACAGAAATGCACTGTACAAAATAATGCTTAAATTTGGCGTCTCAACAAAACCACATGGTCAAAGTCACGATGCTGAACACAGACTCCCATGTCAAGGAAAACGACGACACCTTCATAATGGAGTCAGGCTTGAAATAAGAGGATAGGATTGTCCCAATGCACTTTCATATTGCCTTAGAACACGTCATCAGGAAAATAATAGCTGAAACCTCGGGTTTACTAATATTCAAGTCCATACAATTGGTAGCATAAGCTGATGACGTCAATATTCTCGCATGACAAAAGAGAATTCCTGAGCTTAGAGTATGAAGCAAACCAAACTAGCCTACGAGTTAATGAAACTTAAACTAAACTCATGACTCAAACTAGGAAGAACACTCCAGTTTGACCTGACCGTAGGAGACTATAACCTTGAAAGTGTGGATAATTTTATTTATTTTGGAGCCAACCCAAACAGAAGTCGTGCCAAAAAGGACCAAATTGGATGCCACATAAACGCCACAAATAAAGCCTCTAAGGCTGTGCTTCCTATTCTAAGGTCCAGAGTTGCGTACATGCAAAATAAGCTCCGTATTTAAAAATCACTATCAAATCAGTACTGTTATATGGAAGTGAAACATGAACCCTGATGAGCCAAGCCGAAAAAGCAGTGAAAATATTTCAATGAAAAGGGCTCCGAAAAATCGACGGCCCAATGAAGCAAGCAACAGAGTGGAGACTTCATTAAAATGGTGAGTTGTGTGAATTATTTGACAAACCACCTGTATTTGTTTGCGTGAAGTTACATAAATGGCAATAGGTGGGCGATGCAGCAAGGATAGAAGAAAACCGGTTACCAAAAAGAACATTGAACGGTAGAGCACGAGGTAGACATCCAGCGAGAAGACTGATGAATCGATGGAAAGACAGGGTAGAAGCTGACAGCAGATCCTTGCTGCGAGCCGTGATGATAAGAGGAGATTAATCGTGGAGGCCAAGGCTCGGCTTGGGCTGTCGCATCATAGATGATGATGATGATGCGAAACATACTTTAAATCTAACTTTTTATAATTAATTGGAGAAAAAAAACTCTCTCATAAAAACATATTTGATAAAGCCTGTCAAATTTTGAGTTTCCATACCCAGATAAGCGTTTTAAAATCCTCAAGTTTATATAGTACATCACTTTCTTTTTCATCAAGGCCACTTATAACAAAATCTAATCTTAACTAATTAGTGTGTTAATTTGTATTTAGGGGCCATTAGTGAAAATCCATTGAAAACGGAGTGCACCGTTTAATTAAATATGCTGATAACAGATCCTATCTTTTCTTTATCTTATCGACATTATCAGCACATTCTTTACCAATCATTAATTCAATTGCTGTATTTTACACACAAGTGATTATTTGACAAGCTTAGAAATGGTTTCTGTACTCTAATGCTTTAGCGTCCAATGATTAATACTATCAGGAGCCAGATAATAGGCATTTTTTTCATTTATCTTGCATAATAGAGTTTGATACTCACTATATGTCATGTTATTTATGTATTTGTTTGAATTTATATTTAGATATTGTGCTTACTTATTAGTAATATATTTTTCAACAAACGTTGAAGTTTCTATTTCATTTTCCTAACTTTTCCAACGAAATTGCCAATATCAATACACTGAAAAGAAATTCGTATCATTAAAGCCAAAATTCCCTCTCAATATTGCCGCAATGATGAATGCAGAGAGTCACGCCAAGAGTTTAATTCAATATCAAAACGGGTTCGAGCGAAATACGAGTAGTTAGATAAAATATGAGTGACTAGACCAACTGAAGTTATATTTCTATGTTAACCATACAAAGTTGAATCAACCAATCTAATATCTGTTTTTATATTATAAAATAATTTAAAAAATCATTCAGCTTGATTGGTTATTTGAAAATATTAACGCAATTTAATTTTTAATTTGCATACAAGTTAAATATGCTTTGATTTTATTGTAAAGGATGATTCAACCATAATGCTCAATGTTAATTGTGAATCATACCTGAACGTCAAGTTTTTCGCCAAACTTAATTTGATATTTCTTTGTTTCAGTGTTTGACGAATTCAGCCATGGAGAGCTACACAATTGAACAGCGCGTTAAGGTTGTCGAAGCGTTCAAATCAAAATCCATTTGGTGCACATCGTGATTTTTTTGGTCAGCATAATCGACCAAATATTTCCACAATCGGGAGAATTGTGCGCAAATTTCAGCAAACCAGGTCTGGAGAAAATCACCTGTGCATGCTCGCCCAGTTCGTTTTGCGGAAAACATTGCTGTTGTTCGCGATAGTGTGGCAGAAGAGCTGTCAACCTCAACTCGTTGTCGTGCCCAACAAATGAATATATCACGAACATCACTGATGCAAATTTTGAATGAAGATTTGAATTTACACACTAACAAAGTTCAATTGACTCAAAAGCTTAAGCCTACTGACCATTTCAAGCGTGGGAAATACGTCGAATGGTTGGTTAAACAGACAGAAGGGAATGGTGACTTTACAAAGAGAATCATCTTTAGCGAAGAGGCACACTTTCACCTCAGTGGGTTCGTTAACAAGCAGAATCGCGGCATTTGGGCAAAAGAAAATTCATGAGAGATTGTTAAAAAGCCAATGGATCCACAAAGAGTGACTGTAAGGGGTGGTTTATGGGCTGGCGGCGTCATCGGGCCGTACTTCTTCGAAAATGAGCACGGCCAAGCACTTACCGTGAATGGTGTTCGCTATTGCGAGATTAGAACGGACTTCTTGAGGCCAGAAATTGAGGTTCTGGACCTGGACGATATGTGGTTCCAACAGGATGGTGCCACTTACCACGCAGCCAACGAAACAATGACTTTTTTGCGCGAGAATTTCAATGGCCGTGTTGTCTCACATTGTGGCGATATTCATTGGCCGCCACGATCATGTGATTTGACACCGTTGGACTTCTTTCTCTGGGGATATTTAAAAGAAAAACTGTATGTCAATAAGCCAAGAACAATTCAAGAGCTAAATGATGAGATAATTCAGCATATTAACGACATTGAACCTCAATTATGTCTCAGAGTCATTAAAAATATGGACCATCGGATACAAAAATGCCATCATAGCCATGGCAAGAATTTGGGCGATATTTCGTTTCACACATAATTGCCATAGATCCTTCTATTATCCTTCTATTATTCCTCTATTATAATATATCCTTCTATTATAATGAAAACTTTTTGTTTTATTTTCAATTAACATCGTGCGTTTGGTTGGACCATCCTTTATTATCCTTAGGCTCTTCTTCTTCATAGTACTACAGCCCCTCTCGGGTCTTTGCTTCCTGCAAATAGTGCCTCCAACTGTCTTGGTCCGTTGAACGCGTCCTTCGTATTAGCACTACAGCCCCTCTAGGGCCTTTGCTTCCTGCAAATAGCGCCTCTAACTATCTCGGTGCATTAACCGCGTCCTCCAATTTCGGAACCCGAGCAGCGATGAAGTGTTTGCGCCGACTGAGTCAGACCAGCGTTTCCTCGTTTCTCTCCGGAACACATGATTCATGTGTCCAGCCTATCGCTCCAGCACGTCAAAAAATTTTATAGGGTCTTATCACAGATTTGTATACTTCGATCTTTGTTTTCGTGTGTATGCAGCTGGTCTTCAAGATCGGTCCAAACTGAATAAAATATTTTATTTGCGAGCTGTGTTCTTCAGCGTATTTCGTCTCTTTCATTACCCGTTTTCATTATTTTGTACCTTAATACACAAATCCACCCACATTTTCGATACTGTATTCGCCAAGTGTGATATTTTGTGTATTTAAGGAATTTTTCCTTGACTGCGTAATGAGCTTTGTTTTACTTTCGTTGATTTGTAGCCCTATTAGTTTTGCTTCTCTGTCGGGTTTCAGGAAGAGTTCTTTGGTGGTTGCCAATGACCGTCACAAGATATTGATGTCCTCTGCATAGGCTACTACTTGGCTCGACTTGTATAGTAATGTACCTCGTATATCGACAGGTAGCTTCCTTATGGCGTACTTCTGAGCCAAATTGAATAGCAATGGGGCTAGCCCATCGCCATGCTTTAGCCCAATATTTGTGTCAAAGGCATCGGTGAGTTGGTTGGGGTATGATCCGATTGTGATATGCCTCTATAGTTTTCGCACTGTAGCTTGTCACCTTTTTTGTGGTCAGGAAATATAATTGGTTGGCTCCACTCTTCCATCAAATATTCTTATTGCCAAATGTGCTGGATGGCATTTTGAATAGCTTTACGAACACTGCTGTCACCATATTTGATGAGCTCCACTGGAATCTCATCGACGCCTGGCACTTTATTATTCTTTCGGGCTTTGATGATCGAACGAACTTTATCCAGAGTTGGTGAGGCCAATGGAAGCTTTCTGTATACTCGTATATCTATAGGCTCCAATGTTCTGGAGCTGTTCGGGGGATTAAAGAGGGTCTTAAAATATGATGCCCGTCTTTCCTTAATCTTGGTTTCATCAGCGATGATATTTCCGATTTCATCACGACAGAGCGTGGTCTTGGGCTGACAACCACGTTTCAGGCTTCCTTTTATCTAACGCATTCTGGCACTCATTATCAAACCAATCATTTCTCTTGCGCCGGGCTTGATGTCCAATCATCTGTTCTGCCTCGGTCTTAATAGCCACTTTCACTTCCATCCAGAGTTCGTTGCTCATCTTTAACGATGCGTATAATAAGACGGGAGCCAGCTGGTTGGCGGGGGTCTCCCTGAAATTTTTGTTCACAGACGCCGTTTGGAGCCTTTCGATGTCAAATTTTTATAATGCGCTGGTCCTCGCTGAATATGCCTTTGACAAACGATATCGATAAATTAATTTGATCAAGTAATGATCTGAGTTACAATTGGCCCCTCTGTATGTACGGATGTTAAGTATTCTCGAGGCCCAACGTTGTTGGCTCAGAACATGGCCGATCTGGTTTTGTATGTTGCCATCCGGGGATACCCAGGTCATTTTATGAATGCGTTGTTGTGTCGAACGTGTGACTAGATTTCTGCTAGATGTAAAGTCAATTAGGCGCTGGCCATTGTCATTTATATCATCGTGCAGGCTTTATCCTCCAGTCGCTCCCCGATAAGATTTCTCATTGCAACCTTAACGTTGAAATCACCCAGAATTATTTTTGTGCCGTTTGTATTTCCAACAACGAGCCGACTTGTATTTCCAGGTAATTTTAGAATAAAAATCTTTCAATATCGAAACACTTTTGCTTTGCTTTATGTAGGTAGGTATGTAAAGGCAAAGTCTGTGAAAGAAACGAATGCATAAATTAATACCATCAAAGACAATTATACAGCTCCTGATGAATGCACAGCTCCATCAACTAATAATACTCAAGATTTGAAGTGTTTGATTTGGGTTATGAAACGTGAGCTGATTGGCTTTCATTGTGGAATCACTCTTAATAAGAGGAAGTCACGAAGTGTAGAATACTGCTTTTGCACAAATATCGAAATAAAACAGGGAGATGGGCTACAAGATGTACTTTGTCATACAAGTCAATGAAATCAATATTTTTTCACGATCGTTAACAACCGCCAAAGAACTCTTATCGAAAACAAGCTGGCATTGAATCCTATAAAGACAAAATACGTTATTTTTAAACAGAAGAATAAGGAAGACATAGAAATTGACTCAAAAATCAGCGGCGAAAAATTGCAAAGAGTGTTTGAAATTAAATATTTCGGAACGAAGCGCCTTTATAAAAATGTCATAAATAAATCCATATAATTGAAGAAATCCGAACAATTTTGTAATATCTTACGCTAGAACTGATCGACTAAAGAACGATGTAACGAATGATGCTCTGCGTGGATACAAAAATCTTCCAGAAACAGTAAAAAATGCAAGGTCATTATTGGTTTTTAAGAAAAGACTTAAGGAACATCTAATAAATTCAAATTAATGATAAGTCCGGAAGATTGACAATGTAGTATCTAAGGGCATTTTACTCGTAGACCCTAACGACGAGATACTTAAAGACATCTAGTTTTTATGAACTCAGAGGCACACGTAGGAATCGACGACTTGTGAAGTGCAGATTGCCCGAGCGCTGTGCGACGATGAAAGAGTGATGGAGAGAGTGGTAGGGAATGGAGGTATTGAAAAAAAGGGATCGGACAGGTAGAATTAATATGATGGGGGAATAAAAAATAAAGGTAAATGGAAAATGCTAAAAAATAAATAAACAAAGAAAAAGGTATGTGTGTCCAAAAGAAGGTGGAGATGATAAGTAGGCAATTTGAATTTGTGAATGGGGCCCAACGGTATTGAAAACGGCGTGTGCCTTCGCGTTTTCCCTGCAATTTCTATTTGAACAACTACAACCGAGCAGAAGAGTAAAGTGTGGGACTAAGTGGTTTGAAAGTAGAGCAAATGCTGACCCCTTTAAATGGTTGCTATTTGCAAATAAACAATTATTGATTAAATTGTGGGCTCAGGCTTGGAAAAGGAGGTAAACGGACAAATGCAGCGAGGGCGATCAAAATTCATGGGATAATTCGAGTTCCATTGCTAATTCAAGTAAAAGTGCACTTGGTGGAGATGACTGGAATGCAACAGGTGTAGCAGCAGAGTGGAGTGGAAAGTGCACTAATTCATATGGCGTTCAAGGGACCTAGAAGGCTTTGGATGTTGTATTGTTGCATCGATGACGGCGCAACAGAGAATTTTTGGACAGAGCTTTCTGAGCAAAGTAAAGTGAACAAACTTTAGCAGCGCTCGGTTGCAGTATCTTTTGGTGCTGTACGCTTTCAACGTACGTGATAGTGTTTGAAATTCCATTGAATTCTGATTGATCGAATCTCAACAAGAGTACTATATAAACATAGGCTCTGCACTGCCCGAGAAGGGAAACATTAATGAATGGGTGTCGTATCTTCAATGGCAACAAGAACAAGTTGGGTAGACAGACCTATGCTCATGTCAGAAGGGTTTTGTACTTAACTTACAAAATGCAGTAACCAGCAACGAATAAAATCATGAAACATGTCAAAGACGATATTATTCGAGAAAATGTGAAATTCAAGGTTCATACTATTATTAACAAAGTTCAACGCATTTTGACTTCTGAGGTATTTGTTATAGTTAGACCCATAAATATCTCCTTTGATAATTTTTTCAGATTTTTTAAGATCACGGGTGTCCATTCGCGAGGGAGGAAACACATTTTTCATGTATTTCCCCCCCTGTGCCCCAACTGAAGCAAAAACGGTCAGTTTAAGAACTGTTTTGAAAAGCTCTCATAGAGAACTTTCAATTGATACTCATATCGGCTACCTTTCATGAAATTTTTTTTCAGGGGCCACTCTTCTGTACTGTAATCATCGATTCATGGCCTATTTTTTCGAATCCTAGAATGGTTACAAAGCCCTTTTGCTAGGAGCTCTGTCCTGCCTCTTGGACTTGTTTCAATTGTATGTACTCATCTTCATGATATCTATCACTCCTGAAATTTTCATGCAAATTCTAGCAAAGCTGTAGTGTCTAAGTCGGTAAAAAGCGCATATGGCTCCATAGCCATATGTTTCCATAGAAATACAGGGCATATTGCTCCATAGTGATACAGGAAAATTCAAATCGCTATAACTTCGGCAAATACCATTCGATCTTTATGAAACTTTCAGAAAAGATCAATCTTATAAATAGTCATCTGTTTACTGAATTTAAGGGTTTATTGAATTTAAGGGTACCATTTATATTTTATTCAAGAAAACATAAAATCGATAAATCATACTATTACTAACAAAGTTGAGTGAATTTCGACTTCCCGTCTATTTGTTGTTGTTGTACTCATGAAGGCCTACATTCATGATTTTTTTCAGATTTTTCGGATGGAAGGTGTCCAATCGCGAGGGGGGGTACGCGAAAAGTTCGTACATTTCCCCTTCCCCTGCCCCCCTCGGTACTTATAAGGCAATTTTAAAACTTGTTTGGAAAAGATCTCATTGAGACCTTTCCAACGACACCCTACTCAACTACCAATGGTGAAATTTTTTTTTGAGGGGTCACCTCCCTATATGGGGAGACCCCCCTTAAAAACCTTTGAAAAATTTTTTCACCCTTGAACTTTCAAGAGGTCACCACTTCTGACCTTTCGACAAAGTTTCATGGCTGTAGCCTCAACAGTTTCGGAGAAAAAGTGCTGTGATATACAGACGGACGGGCGGACAGACGGACGGACGGGCAGACGGACACAGGTCGTGATTGCAATAGGGTTTTGTATTTTAGTACAAAACCCTAAAAAAATGATTGATTCGTTTTGTGGTGATGTGTTCAGATGCGAGTAAAATTATTCTCTAGTTAAGTTCGAAAGGAAATCATGTTAAAGTCAGGAATTCTAGATTCGTTGCCACGCATGGTGGCTAATAGTTTTAATGAGTCTTGGACATACTAGTAGGGTGCTACTTGAAATATAAAACTTGTTTAATAATGCAATTTGCGGTAAATTCTTAAACGTTAATTACTTAAATTTAATTAAATCTTAAATTTATTTGATTTGCTGGGCGTCCTGAGAGAGTTTTTTTTGTTACATGTGGATATAACATCCTTCTAGTTGTGCAAATTTGTAATTTAATAGAATTAATGCATCATCACGATCGAAAAATTAATAGAGTTTGTGAAGTTTAAGGCATTGTCAGTGCTCATCGAAAGAGTGGGTAAGGACCCTTTTTCTTTGTTTTTGTTATGGTTGATACATATCAATAATATTTAACAATTCTTAATAATGGACAATTCATTGCTAGGCAAAGAAAAAAATATAAACGAAATCATTGAAACTGAAGCATCCATGAAGTATTGGCCCTAAAAAAGTTCATTTTTGCAATCTTTATGAAATTATTTAACTAATAATTGTTCAATAACTTATTTAATTTATACATTTTTTACGAATTATTCAATGACATTTATAATTGATTCATTGGCAAGACAATTTATTATTTATTGAAACTACTCCCTTGCGAAGTGTCCATTAATGTGTTGAGTTCTCAGGTTGACAGGGGAGGTGTTTAGTGAGTAGTACAGTCGCCTTCTTGCGAGCATGGGATGCACTCTCTGTGCATAAATGGCATTCAACTAATAAACACAAAAAAAAATTTTTTGAACTCGCACCGGATTAAAATAGTTACATAGGAAGGTTAAGGGAAAATGTTCAGTCTTTCCTTTGAACGGGTATGGGACCCGTCATGTTAGCTGGGCCCTCCACTCATGAGCTAGCCATCGGGTAAGCTCTCCCTCCTTTTTTTGAGTCGCAGGGGCTCTCACAGGGATGCTTGGCCTTCCACACTCGATATTTGCCAAACCATTATATTGGAATTCATGATCCGATTGAGAGGGGCGCGTGGAGACGTGGACCATGACCGTTCTTGGCAAAGACAAACTTTCCTTAGGTCTCGGGCGCGGATAACTGGGTATTCATTGTCGCGTTTCATATTTAGTCACTTTCCGTTTGTTACCTAGGCCTTGACGCCTATGAATTTGGCGCCTTACCCTGACTCTAGTTACCCAAGTAATTCGTAAGTATGAAGTTTTGTAGTGGGAACTTGTGCTAGCGGAAAGAACCCGCCCCATGACACCGCTTACGCGTCGCCAGGCAAGGCCAGTTCTAGAGTAGCACTAATTTTTCACTCGCTGTGGCAGCAGACCACCGCTGCAATCCTTTACGGACATTATATTAATACCCATGTAAACACTACATTCTTTTTGACAATGCTCTATACTCGTAGAACTAAAAATTAGTTTATCCTTGAATATTATTTTGAGGTTTTTCTTAATGCACAATTCTGTCAATTAGCTCATAGTGCATACTATTATATGTAAAAAAATAAATTGTTTCAGATAGTTTTGACCAGAATGGGAATAATACAATATGCAACATTTTGAAAGTTTTCATAATATTTGAAATTTACTTACAGCATTAACAGTCAAATATTCGTAAAGCGTTGCAAATCCCTCATTCAGCCACAAATGTTGCCACCATTTTGGGGTGACCAAATTTCCAAACCATTGATGAGCCAATTCGTGAGCGACTGTTATAGCGATGTTCAGTTCGGTATTTACAGATGACTTAGCTCGATCAAATAACAAAAATTCCTCTCGATATGTGACGAGACCCCAGTTTTCCATGGCACCTGCACCAAAATCGGGAATAGCGACGTTATCAAGTTTGGGTAGGCCATAAGGTACACTTAAGTAATCTGCCAAGTAATTGAGGGCTTTCTGGCTTGTGGTTAATGCATACTGTTGCATATTCTTAGTTTCTGGCGTCGAAAAAACTCGGTGCAAAACACTACCTTGTTGGCCTTGAGTGCTTTCAAACCCAGATATTATAAATGCCACTAGATATGTCGACATCAACGGTGTTGTTTGGAAATATGTGGTTTTAGTTGACGGACTTCTGCAAAAGACAAAGCGTATACAGCAAGTGAAAGATAAAAATATCGAAATCTGAGCAGATTTAATGCGAAAAAAATGTTTGGTTTGAGTTTACTTAACTCATCTACTTACGTATTTTCAATACGCAGGATGGGCATGTTGGAGAGTGCATTGTAGTTGGATCCATGGGTGATCGCAATGTCATATGTCGCTTTGAACCCAGGCTCGTCGAAGCATGGGAAAGCATGTCGAGCATCTGTCGCTTGAAATTGAGTAGTAGCTATATTTCTGCAAAGTAGAGAAAACAACTTTTATTTTGTATAAATATTTATTTGAACATTAGACTATTTGATAGTTATTAAAATCGTCACAATTCATAGTTTTAAGTTACATGCAAATTTCCAAAAGCAGGAATGAAGATTGGAATTTTTTTCATTTTTAAATAAACTTCCACTCTTCCTCTGACGAAATGATAAAACTAGATCTTTGAAGTAAAAGGAACATGACAAATTGAAGAATTTTTCCCCTAGCCAAAGCCTTCTCCAAACTTGCTGTGAATATAAAATTCACACCTCAAACCAAACCTCACATCATATGTAAAGAAAAGAACAACCATCAAAATATTTCGTAGCGTACCCAGTAGATGGAAGTTCTAAAACATGAACAATAACAAAATTTATTCTGAATTTGCTTAAAGATTAAAATTAGGCATTCAGATTAACGCCCGGAAAATTGACAAGCTAGATGTCACAATGGCCAGGAATTTGATAGTTTATCTAGAAATACACGGAATGCGATCAACTTAAACAATTCTAGATAGTTTACGTAAAACTAAAAGACTAAAAGTGTTTGGATTGTGGCTGTAAAAACCGTGCAAAGTGTGGAGGTTATCCAAGGCATTAAAACGCGCAAAAATTTCTTTTGTAAAGATCACTGTACAATAACAAGCAAAAACATAGAAATAAAACTAATGACACAGTCGAGGAAAATACCTGAAACATTCAAAATATCACACTTGACGAATACAGTATTGAAAATTTGGACGGTTTGTGTATCTAGGTGCTAAAATAATAAGAGCCGGTAACGAAAGAGGAAATACGACGAAGAATACAGATCGCAGATAAAATATTTTATTCAGTTCTGATGATTTTGAAGACCAAATACAAACACACGGAAACAAAATTTCAGGTATACTAATCTACGATTAGATTAGCGCTGTGCTATGGGTTTGAAGCATGGACACTAACTCAAGAATCTGCAAACATATTGAAAACCTTCGAGAGATGAGTCCTGTAGCAAGTAATCGGAGCGAAGTAGGACGGGGACCGATAGAAAATTCAATACAACCATGCGCTGTATGAAATTTTGAAACTGAGCTGTATGAAATTGGAAGATGCAATGGGCTGGCCACGTGAATCCTATGGACAAACAACGGGTAACCAAAAAGGTATTCGTTGGGAGCACAGTACATTCACATAGTATCCACACTCAACCTTGCCTCCGGATAAAACCGAACACATGCCGAAGAGCGAGCCACAAATCTTCAGCAGCACGGAGGTAGGGAAATTCCGACGTAAGAATTGGCGGGAATATAACCATGTGCTTCGATAAGAGATCTCAGCACTACCAGATCTCAAAAAGTTAATAATTTTGAAGATAAACAAATTCGTATCATATAATCTTTTAGCTTTTTATCAAGATCCTGCAATGCTCCTATGTTCTGAAATGCGTAAAAGAATACGAGCGTCGGAAATTTTATTCGATTTTTTTTTTGAATACGACAGGTCTCGGTACAGTTGACCGGCCCTTGGGGAAATTCAGAAAGTGTGCAACATAGGGTAAGCGGGAACTATAGATATCATGTGTGTTTACCATGGTTGGGAGAACTAAAGCCTGGAGACCAGTAGAGTAACCGAGGAGACGCTTGTCTGACTCGGTCGACAAAGATATAGACTTAGTTATTGAAGATCATACCAGCAAAGTCAAATAGAGAAAAGAAGTCAACATGGTTACTAACTCGGTAAGGGTAGTTAATCCACATGAACTCTCTGAATGCATAAAACTTTCGATAAGGGTTAATCAGGATAAAGAGGGCTAGTAATATGAATGGTCACTCCTAGGCTACTCTTAGAATTAAGTTTGAAAATACCAAAATGAGAGTTGGAAAAGTCTTGATAGAGCCTCGAGCCTTGGTATGGTAGTGCCTGAAGGGTGACTAAATACAAGTACTACCACCAATCTATGACATAAATGGTGCGAGGTATTAAGTTTGCGACAACGTTGCTGCCTTTTAAACTTCGGAGCGATACCCGACAGAGATCTGTCATCCTTGTACAATTTACTAAGCAGTTGACAAGTGTCAGATGACAGACTCTATCTGTCGACCGCCACGAAACGTGGCTGGGTCGTGCGTGGCACCGGAACGATCGTTTCATTATTTTCCGTCAAATATATATGTTCGCTCCTGGTTTCACCATTCTTCCTAACGCCAGGTGGGGTGAATTAGCGTGTAGATATAGTCATTTATTGTGCCATATGGTTCTAGGCGTATTTAACCTCAATTCGATTTATTGTGTGGGTTGATTGGAAAGTGAATCCCAAAAAATTAAAGTGCAGAGGTAAATCTGGCATTGGCTGTATACAACAGAATTGAAGAGCGATGAAGATCAACTTGCCATTACTAATGACTCGCTGATGAACGAAGAGTATATAATCATGGCCGCTCAGCACTTATTTGTACGAAAATTAGGTTTGTTTAAATGAGAATTGTGTAAGCTATTATGCATATTTTAAACTATACTGCAATAGACAATTTTGAAAAGATGGTGTATTTTTGAAGAAACCTCTGGACCATATCGAATGATGGGACCTGAAAAGTAAAAACTGACTTTGAATGGTAACTGTAGAGAAGATTTTGGGTCGCAGCTAATTTTTTTTTAAACAAGCGAGGATTAATTGTAAGTTGATTAAAGTTAGAATAGGGTTTTATATGAAAATTTTGCGAGAAACGTACATTCAATTACATTTCAGAATGAAGATGTGAATAACACTCATGTCCACAACTATCAATTGACTATAGGTTTGTGGATTAGTCCTGTCGATAATATATTAAAACATATATGTATCTATTTCCATATCACTAATGATTTTCAAACCCCATTTATATTGAAACAAAAGTGGAATAATCAATGTCGTAATATTGTATATCAGAGAAGTTCCTTTTATTTATTAATTTAGCCAAATACGATGTAAATTTTAGTTTTTGTCTACAGCATCCCAGATATCATTTCCTTAAATGTTTGTATTACATAACTATAAGATGAACATGATAAGACTAGGAACATAGTAGCTTGCATAAATTTGCCCTGAATTGAGATCTAGAGAAAGAATGGGGAAAAAATTAAAAGAAACTAGTTCATAAAATTTAAACAACAAAAGACAAATGTTTTAGGTAAAATATTTTTCCAATTTATTACAAAAAATTTGAGAAATACTTTTTTGGCATACTTATGGAGTGCCCTCTCATCACTTTTTATTAACGCATGGCATAGTATTTCTTTATGTTTTAGTTTCTGCTCGAAATCACCCATCGGCAAATTAATTGACGCAAAAAAATACTATGAAAATTATGTAAGATTATTCTTCAAACATAGCAAAACAATACACGATAAAAAAATCCCCGTTGGCAGCAACCGCCGGAAAGGTAAATTTCTCTTATGTAGCGTACGATTCCGAAAAGGAATCTTGCTTGCCTGCTACTTGAGTTTTCACTGCAATTTTCGTAGCACCACATTGAAATTTATTAACATGCCAGCTCTTTATTTCACTATGAATCTGCCAGTTATGGTAAGCTTGCCGTGTGCACCTGCTCTTGTGGTTGGGAGGCGTATGAGTGTGGGACTCCCATGCTCGCGAGCTACTGGACTATTCACCAAACACCTCCCCTGTCAACCCGAGAACCAACCCTGGAACCATTTGATACATTACTTTGCGTCAGGCCTCGTTTTTTTTCGGCGTGAGGTGCCTTCAAGCTGGGGGGTCCCTCTTCTAGTGGAAGGGAAGAGGGGAAGAGAAATTGCTAGACAAGTGATCCCCAAGTCCCAACGTCCCCAGCTGCTGTGAGTCACTTTTACCTTGTAGGACTGCCCGAACATAATATGCCACATGGTTCCATTTGTCAACTGACCCTAGCATCACCGCAACTATACAAGTACTATCAGGGGTGAGGTCTCCCGTTGCAGCTTGGCTCATTTGGTGCACGTGAAAATGTGTGCAAGGCATCGTCTTCCTCTCCTGGGCAAAACCGACAATCGGGGGACCGTGATTTACCAATCGTGTGCAGGTAAGACTGTGAACCACCATGCCCGCTCCAAAGCTGGGTTGGATAGAAGTCAGTCTCACCATGCCTCTGATTTAGCCATGGTCTCACATCCCGGATGCGCAGTCCAGCTTCCCTTTGTGCAATTCACCCTACGTTGCCGCCAATCGTTGAATGAGCGTTGTCTCTCCTCACGGACAACTGTTTCCTTCACGTCCTCGCTTCAACGCAGTCAAATAGTACGGCACTCTCTAGCAAGAAGGGCGACAGATCTTACGCTTGCAATAACTCTCTCCACCAAATCATAAACTGCTGGATGTTAAAATGAAGTCCTCAGTGCTCCTCTTCTCTGTACCTGTGCCGAGCGTTTTCGGTATATCTCCTAACTGAGACTGTCGCTCCACATTTCTACCCCGTAGAGGAGCACTGACCCTATAGCGCTCATCAAGAGGCATCTTCTTGATGGGTTGGGTTCCCCTACGTTGACCATAAGTTGATTCAGAGCCGATACTCCCGAAACTGCCTTTTTAGCCGTTGCCCTGATTTGTTCAGAGACTCATCTTTGAGTCAATTAGTAGCCCCAGATACTTCAACGCTGGTTTTGATTCGAGTCAAGGGATTCTCTTTTTTATCATGATGACCAGTTCGGTTTTCTCCAGTGCTAAACTGAACCCGCGAGCAGTCATCCAGCCTCTCACTCGGCGCATTAGCATTTCTAGCCTAAGTTGCACTTGTTGAATGTTGCGTTCAGTAACCAGAGTAACAACATCATCCGCATAGCTGATCAAGCGCGACGCATCTGGCATCTCCAATCTCAGTAGCCCATTGTAATGACCTTCAGTTATGAAAACCACCCTGAGTTCATAATAAAGTGAGTGATCTTCCTTAAATTCAAGGATAATATATGACCAAGGCCAGTTAATAAGTTGAAGATGAAGCACTGCATTCTTCTCTTCGTAAGGACTGGATATTTATGGAAGAGTTGAGGCAGTGCTTTTTCTCTGTGCATTGGCAGGATACCTTTCCTCGCCATATACCTACTAAAGGGACAAAATCCGGTCAAGACAAACATCGATGTGTTTTAGAAGCTCCCTGGTGTGACCGTTGCCAAAATTTTTCCACAACTGTCTTGTAATTGCGGAGCAATATTTGGCTAGCCAGGATCTTACCACATATTTGAAGAGTTCTTGCTTAATAGTTAGCTTAATGAAACTATTAGAATACCAATAGGAAAAATACAAGACAACACCGGTAGAAGCATACCTATTTTTGCCAGTTGCTCTTAATGTCCCGCTGTTCTGGTTCTCGTCCGCTAGTTGATCACTCCCAATAAGGATCTGCTATCAGCTTCTATTGTGTCTTTCCTTTGAATTTCTGATGTTCTTGCTGCTTCTTGTGCTCTACTCTTCAATGCCCTTTAGAGTGGCCCTTGAAATTTTGTGTAACGCTACGCAAGCAGGTACAGGCAGCTCATCAAATAATTCATACAACACATCGTTGTTTCACTAGGCCGTAGATTCAGCGGTGCACATTGCGCTTTAATATGTCCACAGTTTTTTTTAATTTGATCATCAGGACCCCTGTTTCACTTCACTTTGCAGCATCTATGTGGCATGTAATCTCGTTATTCTTGGTGCCTCTTCTATTCATCTTGGCTCCAAGATAATCGTACACGAAAGTATTCACGTTTTCAAGTTATAGTCCCCTACGGTTATGTTTTGTCGAACTGAATTTTTCTGCCTCGTTTCAGTCATGAATTTAGTTTCAATTTCATTTACTCGTAGGCCATATTAGTTATGCTCGGAAATGCTTCCTTGGCATCTATGATTGAACGCAAAATAATGTTGACGTGATCAATATATGCCACCGATTTTGTGAACTTGAACATTAGTATACCTGAGGTTTCAGCTGATGTCTTCCTGATTACGTGTTTCAGTGCTAAATTGAAGAGCAATGGGATAGTCCCATTACCTTGTTCTTAGCATTATTCCATTATGAAATAGTCCGTTAGTTTGTTGTTTACCTTCATCTGGGATTTTTTGTTTGGCATCGTGACTTTGATCACGCGGACTAGTTTTATTGGCACGCCAAAGTCAAAAATTGTTTTGAACAGGGCATTTCTATCAACACTGTTATATGCTTGCTTGAAGTCTACCAGGAGATGATTTATATCGATGTTATATTCCCAGCATTTTTTCGGGACTTACTTAACTAAGGATATTTAGTCTATTGCAGACCGTCACCATGCTTTCATGGTGTGGCTTTAATTTCCTTTCTATGATTTTGGAGAGCATTTTCTAAGAAGTATTGAGTAGACTGACGCCTCTATAATTTTCACACCACACCTTGTCCCCTTTTCGCATACAAAACATATTATACTTTTTCGTCACCCCATCTGACCATATTCTGCATATTAATCAATGGAAGAGGATACCTATATAGATACCCTCTCTGGAGTAGATATGCTGGTATTCCATCTATTCTGGGAGACTTACTTTTTCTGAGATCACGTTCTGGGGGCTGTACTTCTTCTCTGGTTGGTGGTGAAACTTAAACTTCTTGCTCTGCTTAGGAAGTTTTCATGACTTCAGCCCTTGTTGGGGACGCTGTGAATAGCTTCCAAAAATATTTCCGCTATCCGTTTTTTATCTTGACTGGGTTATCTACGATTTCTCCTTGTGTACATTTGCAAAGACACATTTGTGGATTGAAGCCGTTTAATGGCGGCATACGCTAATCTGATTTCAAGTAGGGTCATGTCGCCGGAGGGTGTTTTTTTGTTTAGTTAGGCCCGATTTGGTAGCTAGATGCATCTTTTGTACACTTGGTTCCGTTTTGTAACCACCCTCTTGCATTGTTTGTCGTACAAATTGTCGCTGCCATTACAGTTTCCATATGGCTTTGATACCATCATTACTTTCCTCCACCAGTGGGGATATGTTGATGAAATTTTCTAGCGCTGATATGTATGTGGACATTTAGCTTCCATATCTACATAGAACCTTGGGATAACTGATCTTTCTTATTTATAGCTCTTGAACATGTGGCATCGGAACGTGACCCTTATAAGCTAGTGGTCCGAATCACAGACAGCGCCATAGAACGAGCGTGTGTCGAGAATGTTGGTGGTTACTCGTTTTTGCATGAGAATACGGTCGATTTGGTTGCATGTGCACCGTCAGGGGGTATCCACATTCTCTTGTGAATGTAACTATACACGAAGTATGTGGAACTTATTGTGAATTTTTTGCTAGTAGCAAAGTCTATCAGGTATTGTACATTCTCGCCAGTCTTTATATAAATGTGTACCCTCCATTTGTTCCTCTGTGTGTCATTTCTTGGCCGATTTTTTCATTGATGGCAACCAGAACCGTTTTAATGTCATTTATTGGCAAATTTGCCAGCAATTTCTTCCTCTTTGTCTTCTTAAAGCACGTGAAAATTGATCAGCCAAACATTAAAGAATTCGGTCTTGATACAAATTGTACGGATCTTTTTGTTAACGGGCTTGAAAGATGATGATGATTTTCTTATTATACTGTTGACGATGAAAGCTACTCTGGGCTTAAGGCTTTGTTGCGATTTTCCACTTTTAAACATAGCGTGCGTTTGCATATCAAATGTGTCTTCACCATTCCATCTTGTTTCTCACACTGCGAGGATGTTGGTTTTTTATATCGTGATTTCATCCAGAAGTCGTCGCTGTACGAGGTGTATGCAATGAGCTAACATTAATAGTTACAAAAGAATAATCCTTCATACGTTGCGCTAGTCGTCGCCATTTATCCACTCCAATCTAAGGCCGCTGTTCTGGTTCCATGACAAGTAAATACTAAGTGGCGCGTTGTCAGTGCTTTGGCTTAGTCGGTGTTGGTTCGTGAGTGGGATTTTATTTCCTGCATACCCAATGGTTACCCGGTAAGGAAACCCTCTAACCGCCACCAGAGGACGCGCCTGATGAGAGATCGAAAGCCCCTACTTGAATCTGATTCCATACCAGCTAATAAAAATCTGGTAACTTAAAACGCTGCTTCCAGGATCCCCAAAACATATTCTTGACAGATACACTATAAGTCTGGCAAGCGCAGTGAAAGCTTTTAGTTGCCATCAGTAAAAAGTACGCTGCTCCTCACTCTATTGTCCAATTAGGAGCCACCAGTATATAATTCTACTGTACCTGTTTCTTCAGATATCCCATAAGCGCATTTGCATCTGGTAGGGATTAAAGACAGTCGATACTATTTGAAATAACGATCTTGTTAACCAAAAGTTTTTAGGTTATAATATGCTTGAAGTCTGCAGTAACAGACATAACTTTTGGTAATAATTTAGAATCAGCCTAGTTTCCATGGATCACCGCAATATAGTCTTACTGCATGTTGCGTGCTGCAAAACAAATAAATTGGTTTGAAGCAAATCTACAGAAGTTACAATCATCAAGTTTATGGAAGGCTAAAACTTGATGAAGCCTTGATATTTTTGCAATAAACCTGGGTGACACTAAGAACAAGATATTTTTCCCATCAAAGGTGTTATATAAAAAGTCTTAATTAAATGTTTTCAGAACAGTTCTTAAAACTGAAAAGTAAGCATGAAGTAGGCAGAAAGGCGGGGAATGTATGAATGATTCGCGTGTCCTCCTTATGATTGGAACTATTTTTTTCCGAAAAATCTGAAAATATCATCGATGCAGGTTCTCATGAGTACATTTGAGGTTGAAATTATAATAGTATAATCAATCAACTTTACAATTTTCTGAATGAAACCAGAAAGATACTCTTGAATGTAATGGATTGATATTTAATTAGTTATCAAAAGTGGCTTAAGTGTTCTTGTAATACAGTAACAATACGTGGCTCTCCAACAAATTGCACTTCCCATCGACCTTGATACTACAGTAAGTATATCTGTAAGAGTTCCTCAAATCAATGATATCAGTAATTGGAAAACTAAATGGCGGACACTTCAATCGGAAATATGTGTAAATTCGTAAAAAAATTTTTTACGAAACCAGCCTTGAGCAAACAAATCGTTCATTGATATATTTGATCAATGGTTCTTTAAAAAAAATTGTCCCTTCATTGATAAGATGCACAACATTTCCTGCCTTCCTAATTTGTTGTTGATACGCCATCAACTCACATTGCATGCATAATATTGTCATTAGTTTCCTTTCAATCCATTGAGTCACTACGTTAGCAAATCAGTCGAAAGGATTGGTTTATCTGACCGTAATTTCTGAGCCTTAATTCATAATCATTTAATTAAGGCATCAAAAGCGTTAAAATAAAACCAAAGTAAATTTCAACATGTCTTCAATCACATCTACCATCGATCACACTAGTGACGTGAGGGCTGCCAGTTGACACTATCGCTAATTTCAAAGCCGAGGTACGTTATCAATATCAAACTATTCTTATCAATTCTTTCTTTAAACTTTAGCCACCAGTTGATACGATATTATGAAAACTTGGTTCGAGGAAACCTTTTACTCTAAGCACTACTTGCATTACAATAAATTTCAAGATACTCACACTTGCTGATTATTGCTATTCAGGTATGTCGACAAATAAAATCCTCCATTATCCCGACGCAAGTTGCCTTCGTATTTGATGATCAAAAGATACTCTCGTCCTGGTATCAAATTAAGCTGTTCGACGTGTCCAGATCGGAAAGTTAAGAGATCAGTCACTGTGTCCAGCTCAAAGTATAGCATGAATGTCTCATCAGTTGTTAAGTCTTTCAGATCCGCTTCAAGAATTTTCATTTGAAGAGCATGCAAAGTGATGCTGGAAGTACTCCTGGCGGCTTGAACGGTAATTTTCACTTCTCCGGAAAACGCCAAACTTTGCTCGTGCAATTGCGATCTAATCCAAATATCGTAGTTTTTCGGGAAAACATCTCCACTGAGACGATAATTAGCATCAGCGCGTTCATTTCTCAGAGCGAGTTTCCTTTCCTTATAGGTAATAGGATGATCCCAATCGTCCAGGGGACTTGACTGAACCAAGTTCAGTATCAAAAGACTACTAACTAAAGCACTTAACACTAAACGAGACATCTTAGTATGTCTAACGGTGGAATTGAACTGAATGATCGATTAAAAGTAAATATATTTTAGTAGTAAATTTGTCTGGTAATACAATATCGGTCGAAATGAATGTTATTTATGGCTGATATAAATCGAGCTGGGAACACTAGATAAGGACATAGTTTGATCAAATGCCATTATATCAGTGAACCACAAATTAATTACGCATCGGAATTGTTGAGAGATTATTACTAATAAGATATTACTATTGAAAGGTTGTAAACTATTCAAAGTGGGATTCACCGAGTTTCTACGATGAATCACAGAGAGTACGGGAAACCGAAATCATTACTATATTTGTATACTGTACTAAATTTAATTAAATAGAAATACCTGTCATACATATTCAGTTAATTATTACAAAAGCTATCCTAGCCAAAAAGCCCGTTTATATGGCGCAACACTATCTAACTTTTCGAAAATAGGATAATGAATTCCATAGAGTGATCCAAAGCATTTGCTTGAGATATTAGTAGATTTGACTAAGTTTTTCGCATTCAAAGAAGAAACTTAGTCAGTTTGCTTCATAGACTGGAAAATTTATTCAATTTTAAAGTTCCTAAGACCGACTAAGCAATAAATACAAGACATCGCTGGGTAGGCTAAATTCAGTTCCGGTACTCTTTCGGCACCGAAAAACAATTCAATTTGATATTTACTTAGTTCTTTCGAATCGTTTTCAGGCTTTTTAAAATAAATAAACCAGTGCACGCATGAAGACATTCCTATTCAAAAACTCTAACTTTCTGCGTTGAAGTAGCACTCTACTTATTGTACTAAAATTAAAGTGGCTCAACAAAAATCATGACACGATTAAGGAATATACAGAGCTTCAAATTTAACGAATATAATATCATAAACGTGGGATAAGTTGTATACGTTGGTGCCAAATAAACAAATAAACGAAGAATGGCATAGAATATTGCTCAGATGCAAAATTTTTCACTCAGTTTGGATGATCCTAAAGATCACTTACAAGTGCAGCATCAAAGCTCCGAGTATTCAAATCGATGATATGACCTATGCTATGCTATGGACAGGCGCGGATTTACGGGGAGGAGGCGGACATCCGGGACATGTTCCCGCCAAAATCTCGGCCACAAAATTCGAATGTGGATTTTTAACCTTTTATTCAACTGCGATAAATTTTTAAAGTTTGATAAAATTTGATAAACATTTACTGTCTGATTCTAGTTGTTTTCCCGCAATATTTGAAAAACATCGTTATTAGGGTCTTGTACTAAAATACAAAACCCTATTGCAATCACGACCTGTGTCCGTCTGTCCGTCCGCCCGTCCGTCCGTCCGTCCGTCCGTCTGTATGTCACAGCACTTTTTCTCCGAAACCATAGAGGCTACAGCCATGAAACTTTGTGAAAAGGTCAGAAGTGGTGACTTCTTGAAAGTTCAAAGGTCAACAAATTTTTCAAAGGGATTTCAGGGGGGTCTCCCCATATAGGGAGGTGACCCCTCAAAAAAAATTTTCACCACTGGTAGTCGAGTAGGGTGTCTTCGGAAAGGTCTTACTGAGATCTTTTCAAAACAAGTCTTAAAATTGCCTTCTGAGTACCGAGGGGGGCAGGGGAAGAGGAAATGTACGAACTTTTCGCGTACCCCCCCCCCCCCCCCCCCCACCCTCGCGATTGGACACCTTCCATCCGAAAAATCTGAAAAAAAATCTTGAATGTAGGCCTTAATGAGTACTACAACAACAAATACATGAGAAGTCGAAATTCACTCAACTTTGTTATTAATAGTATGATTTATCGATTTTATGTTTTCGTGAATAAAATCCAAACGGTATCCTTAAATTCAATAAAATTTAGCAAACAGATGACTACAAAAGGGCTTTGTAACCATTATAAGATTCGAAAAAACAGGCCATGAATCGATGATTACAGTACAGAGGAGTGGCCCCTGAAAAAAATTTCATGAAAGGTAACCGATATGAGTATGAACAGAAAGTTCTCTATGAGAGCTTTTCAAAACAGTTCTTAGACTGACAGTTTTTATTTCAGTGGAGCCACAGGGGGGGGGGGGGGGGGGGAAATACATGAAAAATGTGTTTCCTCCTCGCGAACAGACACCGGTGATCTAAAAAATCTGAAAAAATTATCAAGGGAGATATTTATGGGTATAACTATAACAAATACCTCAGAAGTCAAAATTCTTTCAACTTTGCTAATAATAGTATGATCTTCGAACATGACATGTTTCTTGATTTTATTCGTTACTGGTTACTGCATTTTGTAAGTAGAGTACAAAACCCTTCTGACATGAGCATAGGTCTGTCTACCCAACTTGTTTCAAATAGTATCGACCATCTATTCAATCACACTGTGAGTCAGAGTGCCCAATTTGGATGCAGAGAAGCTGATTTGTCTCTGCCACACAAGCGGCGTGTAGACGTGTTTTTAATGTTTATGAAGACCGTCATGATTTCTTCCTCATTCCAGTTCAACACGTAAATCATCGCGGATAATGAAAAGTTCGTACATTTCCCCTTCCCCTGCCCCCCTCGGTACTCAGAAGGCAATTTTAAGACTTGTTTTGAAAAGATCTCAGTAAGACCTTTCCAATGACAGCCTACTCGACTACCAATGGTGAAAATTTTTTTTTGAGGGGTCACCTCCCTATATGGGTGACCCCCCTGAAACCCCTTTGAAAAATTTGTTGACCCTTGAACTTTCAAGAAGTCACCACTTCTGACCTTTTCACAAAGTTTCATGGCTGTAGCCTCTATAGTTTCAGAGAAAAAGTGCTGTGACATACAGACGGACGGACGGACGGACAGACGGGCAGACGGACACAGGTCGTGATTGCAATAGGGTTTTGTATTTTAGTACAAAACCCTAAAAACAGACTTTCAAAAGAAGTTTAATCGGGAGTATCAGAAGCAATGTCCCCCTTCTGATGATGGCAACTCTTGCTCAATGGTTCCTAATGACAGGAATCTAACTAACGATGAAATTGGTCTCTATTGGTCGAAGTTAGAGAAGCTGACGTTGGAAACGATTGAGAAAGAAGTTCCCAAGATTAAACATCGTAACAATATGGAAGGATATGAAACAGCAACCATTGCAAGGTTGAAAAGATGGAAAAGCCGACTTCTCATACGCGTCAACAATATTTATCGACGATTTTTGGACTACAACCATCCCTCGTTGGCTTTGTTGAAATTACACCTGAAGACTGTCCGGAACTTAGTCCGTTCATACTTCAGGAGTGAGGTCAGCAATCAACGGGCGGAAAAATTAAGGGGTATTAGCCCACAGGACCCAGGCGGCGTGTTTGCGAAAGTGAATAGCATATTCCGCAAGAAGTCTCGAGCGAAGGTATCGAATCTTGAAGTCACTAGTGATGAGATAAATCTTCTCGATAGGGCTGGTATCGAAATTGATAGTTCGACCCCTGATAGATATGGAAACAGGATTATATGTGAAGCGTTGGATAAACTAGCCCTAATTGGATCACATTTTGAATTGGTTCATCTACCAAACTCTGAGAGAGGGAACGAAATATTTTCAGAGGTCGTTGAAGCAAAAGTTTCCGACTTCAAATCAAGCCTGAACGGCCAATCAATTCTCCATTTCAATGAAACATTGACATCTGACCTCATACCGGGCTTGAATCTTATAGATTATTTTGTCAGCTATGAAAACTTGTGTTTCATATTTCGCAAGATAAACAACAAGAAATCATGTGGTACTGATGGTATTCCAAACATAGTTCTCCGATATTTGCCTGAGGTTGCTATTAGGAATTATTGCATATTGTTCAACAACATGTTGAGCACTTCATATTTCCCAAATGAGTGGAAAACGGCTAAGGTATTTCCGATCTTGAAGAAAGGAAAAGAATCTTCGTGCCCCAAAAGCTATCGCCCAATCAGCTTGCTGCCTAACATCAGCAAGGTGTTTGAAGTGATACTCAACAGAGCATTAAACGCCCACATTGAGGAATATGAGTTGATGGTGAATTGCCAATTTGGTTTTTGTGCCAGGCATTCGACCACACATGCAATAACGAAAGTGACCTCACACATCTGTTGGAAACTAAATGATAGACAATGTGTTGGAGCATGTCTCATTGATATGGAGAAAGCCTTCGATACGGTGTGGTTAGATGGACTAGTTTTTAAACTCCTTCAGGACAAGTTCCCCAGACACCTTGTCGCCATGATATGTAATATGTTATACGGGAGATCGTTTCTTGTAACTGATGGTAATCTGACAACAATGCGCGAGTTCAAGGTCTTGAATGGTCTACAGCAGGAAACAGTTACTGCACCTCTGCTCTTCTCAATCTTCATTCGGAAGCTATTGAACGGCTTTGATTTTAATGTCTCGCCAACGCGATCATTGGTAGCTTGCTGATGATCTGATCATCTATACGGCAGACCGAAAAGCTAAAATAGTTTAGAGCAACCTCCAAAAAATGTTCAATGATGTGCGGCTGTACACTGACAATTTCCGAATGAAAATCAATGCGCAGAAGTGTGAAACAATCTTGTTTCGGATAACGCTGCAGGGGGTCAAACAAGACCTGAAACGTAATTGGAAAGATTTCCACATCATGGCTGGCGAGGGTAGTTTAGAACGAGTTCCACATAAATCCTGTGTTCAATACCTCGGTGTACCGTTCCACCCTACAGACGGGTATATTGCGACTTGCCTCGCTACTGGCTTCATTCCTCCAGAAGCATTCGTGTATTTGGACATGAATCGATATATCACATATATCGACGGGCAATCGATAAGAAGATAAAATATCCTCCGAATTTGAGTTCACGAGACCAACAATTCCAATGGAGATACTCATTTGCTAGATTCGTTGAAGCTGATCGAATTGAAACAGCGCAATCCAGGTATTGGTGGCTGAATGGCAATGTCTAAATTATTTGTGTTTATTTCCAGTTTTTGTGTTTTTTTCGTTATTTAGTTTTTGAGTTTCAGCTCATTATTACTACATTTAGTATTGTTGTTTATTTTTATTAAAAATTAAGTAAAGGTTGGTATATGTTATGTTTATTATATTAGGTTAGAGATAAGGTTAAACGCTTAGGTTAGGAACATTGTTATAGAATTTTTTAGTATAAGATAAAGTTTTTGATTGCATTTTATTAGAATTAAGTTAAATCATATTAGGTGTTGGATCAAAGTTCACTGTTGTGTTAAGATTTTAAATAATTTTAGGATAGTGTTGGCTGGGTTTTTCTCCTTTTTCCAATTGAATTCTAAAAATATGTAATAACCTTAATTGATTGAATTTGCATGAGTTTTTTTGATGAAAAGTGATTAATGATAACGTATTAATTTGAGTGCCATTTGGGCCATTAAGTTTTTGTATTGTTATTGTTTGGAATTTGCTTTATATTCTTTGAAAATTTATATCGATCAAGATTAAATTAAGCGCTTTTGACTTTGACCTTTGACTTTGTGTTCTGTCTGCTGTGTATCAGTCGTTTTCATTTAATGTTTTTTGTTTTCGCGTTAGGAAATTAAGTAATCAGAAACAAAAATTAGTGATAAAAGTATGAAATGATTATTTTAAAGTTTACTTGCAACGCGGAACCGACCTCTCATCGGTTCTAGACGTTAAGTCAGAGTAGTGCCAACGGATGGTACCAACCGGTCAACCAATCCGTGCACCGTAACCCATTCACGCGGTGGCTGCTTGTCGGCCAGCTAGATCGGAGAGGATTTCGGTCGCGGGTCTCCGAATGGGTTACGCTCATTTACATATTTCAGCCACCTATACACGCCCGTTTTCAAACGCGTTACAAAACAAAACCAAACGGAGAGGAAACCTATTCTACGTTACTCCGTATTTCTTCCTATGACCAGTCAAAAGAACAAAATCTAATTTTCACTTCGCGTTCCCGAATTTTCGACGCGGTACCGAAAAGTATACTACGTTAACTCAACCCGACGAAAGCTACGTTAAAGAAAAATCAAAAACAACTAAGGTACCGCGTACCGCGCGTGACGCGAAACCTACCTCAGTGGATTTTTTCCAAACCCTACCTTCGCGACGGCACCTCATTGCCCGCTGAGAAGCAGAACTACTGGAAAGGAAAGTCGATTTTTTCGTTAGCAATTCATTTTGTTATTTAATAAAATATTTATAGATGTTGTGAAATAATGTACAAAAATGTTAAGGATGATGAAAAGCCGAGTTATAATTATGTTTCGAGGAAATGTTTTTGATTGTAATTTTCCTCAATTATAATTTCAAAGATAAATTGTACACATACAAATAGCGAGTTTGACAAATCAAAATTAAATAACTCCCATTTGTTGTGGTGTTATAAAAACACTCATGTGAGAAATAAGAACATTTAAAACTAAATTGTCAAATTGTATCGGTAGTAGAGTAAGTTTATAATGTATACCAAATAATCCTAGGGCTTACGAAAAGAGCTTAAAATTAGCGTTGTCACTTCTCTCTTGTAAATTTTATACAAAGAAAAACTTAATATTAAATTTAAATTTTGTGTATACTATAGATATATATTTCTCCTCGTTAGCTCTTTTCTATTCTTTTCTCGACTAAAATTACTATGTTTTTTATAATTATTACATTTTGTTATGTTTCGCGGGGTATTTACATGTTTATTGTTGACACATCTCTGGACTCGCCATTTAAACTGAGATTTTATAAGAAATCAATTGAAAATTTAGAACAACAATTATATTAGAATGTGAAAGTATAAAAGAATTTTTTTTCACTTACTTTTCATTCACTTGCGTGTTATAAACTATTTATCTACTTTTTCTTTGATGAAATTTGTATTGTTTTTGTGTTGAAGGTTTCAATTTGAATTGTATTGCATTTTATTTATCATAGTATAAAAATCGTTTACGTGGAAATCAGAGAATAGTAAGAAATTTTAGAATAAAGAAATTAGAATAAATTCTTACGTTTGAGAGAGAGAGAGAGAGAGAGATGACGCAGTTTACAATTCGAGGGTCAGTATGAAGAACTTAAGTCGATATTGTACCTATATTTATTGATTTAATATATTTATATATGCGAGAAGGCACTCATACACTGTACTCTACAAATCACTGAGTTTTTTTTTTTCTATCGCACTTGCACAATCATTCTACTGTAATTTGTTTTCAATCATTGTTCTTGTTTTCTTGAGTGTTCCAAACACGCGCATTGTGCAGGACACAATCATTAATACATACACACTTTCTTATATTGTAGATAGTGTATATATAGAGACAATTTCTATTAAAAGTTTAACGTACAACATTTAATATAGAATTTGAACATTTTAAGAATGTTATTTTATATCAATTTTTGTTTCTTTTGTTTTCACTTTCACTAGAGGTTTATATTACAATCTTTCTTGGGTTTTGTCTTTAGTTTAGTCCACGTTCTTTTTCTTGTTGTTTTACGAGTAAAACCCTTTTTGCTTCAATCACTATTCATACCCTGATCATTTACTACATTACAGAATATTTCTCTTTGCATCATTATTTCGCATTTATCACCAGTTTTCCTCACATTTCGATTCCTTTTTGACTATCAGCTTCGCGATAACTGGCAATTCAATCTCGTAAAAATTTATAAAAATTTCAATCATTTGCTTCTTCTTACACAAACGAAAACGACTTTCCCTACTTTCTCACTCTCTCCCTACTTAAAATGAAAACCTACTTGAATCGGTTGAATGAGGCGTTCAATATTACTTCTAACGTTTACTTTGTTTTCAAAAATAACTTGATCCAATTGTATCTTTGCTTTAATCTTTACCTAGCATCCTTTTCTTGGATTAGACCTACTTTGGGAACTCTTTTAAAGTCAAAACAGCCCACTTTACCGTTGTTGAGGTTTATGCTTAAAATTCCAGTGCTTACGATTTTCGATCAATTAGCTAAAGGGTCGCAACTAGACGATTGACTTCCAACAATAGGTGCGGCGGCAGAAATTTCGATGAGGATATAATTTTTGTAGTTTCAGTTTCCGCTGAACTCATTTGGATTTTTATTTTATCCGTTGATATATTACGCGATCTGCCATTATCTCTCGCCTTGGCTTCGTAACGTAATTAATTTGACGTTGATAATTTTTTCTCCCGATTATCGGCTGAATTACTTCGGGCCGTGTTTATTTACGAGTACTTCCGCGCGCACTCACTAGCCTTCTTGTGATTCTGCAAGAAAACTTCAGACCCGGGTTTACGCGAGTAGTCATGTGACTTTTAAGTTTCACAAACAACACTTCACGCTTCAATTAGACCTTGTTATTGTTTCTCTATCAACGGTTACACGTTCCACTTTCTTAACTTTCCGACCTCTTTGCTCGAGCTCTTAAACACAACTCTTCGGATGAGTATGCTTCTTCCTCACCTTCCAGGTTTCCTAACCGAACGTCATATTCTGAATGTTCCTCTTCTTCCTCCAGAATTTCGTCATCATATTCTTCTTCATTATCATCTCCATTCTCTTTTCTTTTTCGCCTTCTTTGTTTTTAATCTTAAATTATTAATCCTAAACACTTTGAACTGATATAGTTCCCCACGTAGAAAAACGACGCATCCAATCAATACTGAATACGCTCGTCTAGAAACTTCTGTTTTACCTGTAGTATTAATTATGGGTAGTTTACTTTTTTCATTACAATCGAGGTATTGCAAAAGCTTCCCATAGCTAGAATGCATCGTTTTAAAACTAACCTGCAACAGCCGGTTGCGAGCGTGTATCCATTAAGAGCACGTATCGCCATTGCAGCTTCATCATAAGTTGTCATCGACACGAATCCGTATCCTTTTTTTTTTGTTTTTTGCACTCTAGTTTCCCACGCTGTTTTGCGAGGATTGAAACAGTTTTCTGGGACGAATCGACCATGGAGCAAGTTCTGAGTACTGAACACGAACAGCTGTTAGCGCTTTAAAATCGAAATATTCCACAAATCTCCGAAAATTTAAAGAAACTTCGTGATTATACCTACATGCGATCACTTCGTATTTGTGCACCGTTCGTTCTGTTTGATCCTGTTCTGTTTGATTCCTGCTGCGTGGCGGCCCTCCAAGATAACCTCCTTCTGCGTCGCGGCCACTACCTCCACACTTCAATTCCATGTGGCTGTCAAATTCTGTTGGCATCCGACGACAAAATAGACGTGGGATGTGCACAGGTCGCAACCAACGTAAAATGACAAGCCACCTAGCAGCGAAGTGTGTTGGTAGTGGGCACCAGCGGCGTCGCATGATTCATTACAAGTACAAATTCATAAATACATGAAAGATTGAAATTTTCAATATAAATATAAACACGGTAAACTATCGTTGTTTTTGCTAAAAAAAACGAAATTTTATGTTTGTTTACTTTTCAAATTTTTCAGGTTTGGGTTAGCAATATATTGTTTTTTTTAAATCTATGAATTTTTTCATTGAAAAATATTACCTTAGTAATTTTTCATGTAGATTCTGCCCGTTACGGCTTTGTTCGATTGCTCTAGAAGAACATGGAAAAAGGTTAGTATATGTTTTGAAGCGGTGATTAGGAAAGAGCTCAAGCTTACTTCAGGTTTGTTTTTTTTTATATGCTCTACATGCTAAGAAAAGAGATGAATTATATTTTCCGCCTCTTAGAAGTATATACTAACTATAAATGGCTCTATAATGGTAATAATTTAAGACTTACACATATTATATTTATATAGTAGATATGAATCAATATTGAAAAACTTATTAGTATTGGAAAAAAACATACATGTAAGAAATTATTGATCCATTTAATTTTTTTCCATTTGGCCATTATATGGCAAGTCTGATTTGTAAGGTTATCAAAATATATGTTTCATGCATAGATATAATATTGGTTTGGTGTTTGATTCATATATGTTCTATCAAAGAATATATATTAATCATCTTATAAACGTAGAACTTCTATGTTTATAAGATGATTAATATCAAGTTGTAAATTGATTTTTTCAGTCTTACCGGCAGTCTTCGATCTCATATTTTTTTTCAACCTCTCAAAAACCAAAAAGTTGAGGAGGATTCTTCGGATGAACTGAATCACGTTGAAGGAAATCAGCACTCAAATGATGATTCTAATGAGTTGAATACATGCAAGCGAAAAACTCCAAATTCATCAGACATCGATGTCTTGAAGCCTGTCTATCACTTCCATCAAACACAAACTGCAACGAAGTTGGAGCGGTCGTACCAGAGTTCTCTAATGACATAGGTCATTTTATTGGACAGGAAATAAGCGACGAAGTTAAGTGAGAATTATTAGGAAACCCATGGAGACCATCGGAAGATTACAAGTTTCTTCTTTCTTCAAGGATAGTCTCAGGGAAAGAAAGAAAGTATTATGTTTCACATCAACATTTGATTGATCATGGAGACTAGTTGGTTTTTTCTGGCGGGCAGAAAGGACTTTTTGCAAATTTTGTCCATGGTTTACTGTCAACAACGTAGGTGGATTCCAAAAACATAGCCTTGGGCGTCCTCGTCACTGAAGCCTTAGTACATTTTAAAGACCTAACCGGACAGAGAGGATATCTAGAACTCCACAAACAGAACCGTTATCACAAAGATTTTTTATACAATTATCATAACCCACAGAATGACCTTAATAACATTTTTAATGAAGAATATCTTACTCAACGTCCAGAGAACAGACTATTTTTCAAAACATAGCAAGAGCGGTCTTTTTTCTTGGACGGCGGAATATAGCATTCCGGGGGCATCGGGACGATGGGCTTTTCCCAACAGAAGCAGGATCTGAGCGAAACCAAGGAATTTTCAGGGTGTTGCTGAAACTTCTCATTGAATCAAAAGATATAGAACTCGAAAAGCATCTGGAAACTGCGTCATCAGTAGCAACCGATATCAGCAAAACAACTGAAGGAAAATTGATCGACGATCAACGAGGTTTATATACTGAAGAAGGTTATACAACTCGTGACTGATGCCGAATTTTACTCCATCGGCTTCGATGAAACTTTAAATCAATCAGGAAAAGAACAGGTATTTCCTTTTTGCTTACATTTAGTGAAAAATTTCATAATACAACAAACACTATACACCAGGCTAGTTCAAATTGGGATAACGCTATCTTGAATTGTTTCAAAAATATCGTCAATCAATATACGAAATAAAATTAAGAGTTTTTGTTTGTTAAGATATAAAAACCTAATTAAATTTGTTATTAGTTCATATTCAATCACTTCTGAGCGATGTAAATTTGAACTTTTTCCAAAACAATAAAATTCAATCGTATGTATTACTTATTTGTAGACCTAGGGTTTGGAATAAAAAAGACTTCAGCTAGCTTATATTTTAATTCTGTTCCCGGTCTATTTGTGAACTACATATGGGTGTTCTTTCACACTTTACAAATTGAGTTCAGAATTTATTATTTAGTAAAAAATATCTGTACACCTTACTATCTTGATAATATTATGCAATGCAAGTTGAGTATGTTGCTTTACTTAACCTAGTTATGCGTATTCAAATACTGAAAAAATGTGCATAAAACACTTATTTAGCATGAAGTGTATTTGAGTGCTTAAATTTCCTGTAATTTATACATTTCATGACACAACTGTGCATTTTAGATTGCACGTTGGGTACATTGAGTACGTTTTTCTCAATAACCAGCAGTCTTTATGCTGTTGTTATTGCGAAAGTTTCTACCAATATTTTGGAACCTTAACAAAATTATACGTGTCATCAGTTTATTAATGACAAATCTTTGAAATTTAATATTTTGAAACTGATAACTTATCGTTTATTAACAATCTATAAATTGTTACGCCCTGGTTTCCATATTCTATATACATTTTTTAAGCACCAAAATATAAACCCGTTGAAACATTAAAATCAACCGCTATAATTGTAGGTATACCAATAATATTCATGTTTTCTGTGTCTAGATTAGTCTCATGCTTCAATGCATCGATTTTTCTTCCGCAAAACCTCGCAAGAGAGAAGATTTTGTGGATTTAATTGATGCTTTCGGCGAGCTGTCCAAAGAAGCTGAGGTAAATAATGAGAATGCAGAGGATGACGTAGAATTATCCTTAACTGGGGTTGCTTCAGGGAAGATCGTCTTGGAGGCTGTAAAAAGGCTGGGATTAAGATTAGAAAACTGTTATTCGATTGGGGCTGATGCATGCTCAGTCAATGTTTCGGCAAATTGTGGAGCTGTTAATGAAATCAAGAAAGAAGCAATAAACGCTGACATGATACTTTGCTTTTCCCACAAACTAAACAGCAACCTCATGAAAAAAAAGTTTCTGACGTTATACGAGAGGCGACGAGCTTTTTCCAGAATGCACATCCGAAGCGTTATACTATATTAGCTAAATTTTTTGGCCATAAACTGAAGCATCTGTGCGAAAACGGTGGGTTGAAAGACATGATGCTGTATTGCAGGTCGTCGCAGATTTGCCAATGATTATCGAAACATTAACGAAAGTCAGTAATTGGAACAATAGAGATATAGCAGGCAAAGCGACAGTACCCATTTCCGCTGTAAGCTCATTCGACTTTATCGTAAGCTTGTTTTGTTTGTGTGATGTTTTATCTTTGACACGTCCTTTGAGTGAAAACCTTTAGAAAGAAGATATGGATTTGGCCAAAGCTTCGCAAAAAATAGAATTACCACTGGCAGTGTCAACAAGTCAAAGGCTGATCGCAAAGGAAAAATTCAACCAAATACTATATATACAGACGCAACGAATTTAGCAGACGAGTTAAACATAGAAATCAAGAAACCGAGAGCTTGTGATAGACAAACACGACGAGAAAACCACAATAAACTGACTGTAAAGAATATTTTAGAGTCTCAATGTACATTCCTTTATTAGATAACATTATGAAAGAAATGAAGATTCGTTTCCCTCAGGATGTTTTGGATTCAGTTGAGCTTATTACTTCCTAAAAACTTGAGAGGGATGCCACCGAACGACATAACCGATCTCATTATCAGTCTCTTAGAACGATTTGGTAATCTTTTGAAGGACGCTCAAAAACGCCAATATTTGAGACTCAAGGGAGAAATGAATCACTGGCAACAGCATTGGAAACTCAAAAGAACCCAGGCCTCTCAAAGAAACCCTGCGCCACCAAACAGTGCACTAGAAACTCTGGAAAGCTGTGACAAAGATGTATATCCAATGATTCACGCTCTACTCCGAATTTTTTGAACGAGGTGTGTTACCAATGCAAGCGCCGAACGGTCATTCTAACTCTACGCGGTATAAAAACATGGCTCGGAACAAGGATGATCCAGAAAAGGTTAGTCGGTCTGGCACTACTCAATGTGCATGATGATATTGAAGTGACGCCGGAAGACATCGTTGAACGATTCGCGAACTAAAGGGTGCATCGTATTGTTTTGTGAACTTTATGTCGCTGTAAGGCTAAAAATCTTTTTTTTTACATTTTATCATAAAATAGTGAGATTTTGTCATTTATGTAATAAAAATTACAAAAAACAAGTTACAAAAGTATTACTAAATATATAGGCATACAAAAAGAAAAGGTCTAATAGTTACAATATGATGGACATATGCATCAAGTTGTACGATTTTTCTATCAGAAATTATATTCGAACGATAAAAGAAAATTTTTGTTTTACTTCGATACTGAATATTTTATTCGCCATATTTCCAATCCCCCATGCATTACTATCAAAATTGAATTTTCCTTTCTAATTTAGATAATATCTGCATTAAAAATGGTTCTAATTTCCTAATTGTAAGCTGAAAAAGTTTAAAAGCCGATGTCGTTTTAACATAGATCATTACTTGATCAAACTAACTTATCGATTTCGTATGTCAAAGGCGTATTTGGCGAAGACCAGCCCTCTACAGAAACTCGACATTGAAGTGCTCCAAGTGGCACCTTGTGCAAAGAATTTCATGAGACCCTCAACAATCAGCTGGATTCGATACTATCAGATACTTCGCTGAAAACAAGCAACGAGCTATGGGTGGAAATTAGTGTGCCAATTAAGGCCGTAGCAAAACAGATGATTGGACACCAAGCCTGGCGCAATGCTTAAGTGATGAGTACTAGAATGCGTTGGAAAAACAAACAATCTCTAGGTAGGAAAATTACGATAAAGAGGGAGCATTATGGAAACCTTAGAAGAGTCGCATATAATAGAATTAAAATGAAGCTAAGATAATAATATGATGACTAATTCAGAAGTATAGATGTAAATCAAGTAAGCAACAACACAAGATAAGCGTATACGAGGTGTGACAATTAAGTAATTAGACTAATTCCATGAAAACCGTATATTTAAAATTATTCTACAACTCTGCCATCCCCTTCAAAGTAGTCTCCTTTGACACGTATACAACCATTCCAGCGCGTTTTCCATGCTTTGTGGCATTTTTGGAACGCTTTGACTGGGATGTCCACGAATACCTTCGTCATGGCCGCTTGGATGTCCGTAACCTACTCATAATGGGTTTTTTTTTGACCAGTTTCCGGGTCATATTGGAAAAACCAGCTCTGATTGCCTCTAATAACTCAATCAAGCAGCGTGGGATAGTTTTCCACTTGTTCCAAACAGTCTTGTGCGATGGTCATTCGATGCTGCTTTTGCTCCTCAGAAAGGTTCTTTGGAACCATCTTCGTGCACAACTTTTTCATCCCAAAATTGTCGGTTAAAATTTGTCTGACTGTTTCACGGTTCATACCCAGTTCCAAGCCCAACATTCAAACTATTAAACACCAATCTTCATGGATTAGGGCACGCATATGGTGCGCATTTGCGTCAACCCGCACCTCGACCGATCTCCCACTCCACGCCCCGTCTTGCACGCTTTCACGCCCCTCCTTGAACTCTTTATGCCACCGAAATACCTGGGCACGTCTAAGAGCACTATCAACATGCACTTTTACAATTTGAAGCGTACCAAAATTTTATCGTGACGCGTTGCTTTTGATTTCATTTCTCCATTTTCGTGACGTGCACCTCCAAGACACGTCTACACATCACAACACAGCAGGCGAACTAAACAAGCTAGAGCGATGATAAATATATCAATGGAGAGGAAAATTATGCTGAAGAAGGGAAAGGGAACTTCAAGGATGCAGGTTTCCCAAAAGCGCGCCAATAAAATTAGTCTCATTACTTAATTGTCACACCTCGTAAGGTAGTGAAAAGCCTAAAACAAGGATTTTAGCTCAAGACCACACCCTTCCGTGATAAAATTAGGATTAAAGAAATATGGGCATCATATTTCAAGAACCCTTTAATCTTCTGCACAGCCGGAGAAATATTGGAGGCCATATATATTCTTGGAATGCTTCTATTAGCTCCGCGAAACCTGGATTTTCAGGAACCTCATTAAAATAGGGGAGCAGTGGTGGTCCAAAAGCTATCCACAAAGTCATCCAGTGCATTTGGTAACAAGAACATATGCCAAATGAATGGAGCTAATCAATTATATTCTCTATCCACAAAAAAAAAGGTAACAAGCTACGGTGTGAAATTATTTAGGCAAACCACTTCTTTGAACGGCGCACAAAATACTTTAAAAGATCTTAGAAAATGAAATCAGATCATATTTCAACAGTATTATTTCGGAGTATCAAGCTGGCTTCAGAGTAGGTAGATCGACACTAGACCGATTGTTTGTTGTATAGCAGGTACTTGAGAAATGCTGCGAGTACAACATTGACGTACACCAAATGTTCGTTGATTTTAAGAAAGCATATGAAATTATTGATCATAGAGTATTGTACCAAATAATGGTATTATTTGGTATTCCAGTCAAACAACCCCGTCTTACTAAAATGACAATGACATCGATAACCTTCCAAGTCTGCATCAATAGCTACCTTACCGATACCTTTGACAGAAATATCGGACTAAAGCAGGGATGTGGGCTGGTCCCGTTGCTAATCAATTTGCCCCTAGAATATGTGATAAGAAAGCTTCCTGTTGATACAAGAAGTGCATTACGATACAAGTTGAGCCAAGCAGTAGCCTATGCAGATGACACCAACATTTTTCACAGTCGTTAACAATCACGAAAGAACATTAATTGAAACTCAGCAGCAAAGCAAAACTAGTAGAGCTACAAATCAGTGTGGCAGTCCAAAGGAAATACCCTCAAATACTCAAATATCATACTTGGCGTATGAAAGATAATAAATGTGGCTGGGTTTGTGTTTCTATGCGCAAAAACAACAAGAACCACTAATAGAAGGGACAAAATACGACGAAGAATACAACTGGCTAACAAAAATAAAGTCCACCGTGGACTGTCCCAAGCCCGTTTGAGAAAGGCGGAGGGAACCCCTTGTTTCCTCCAACCCATAACTTCCATGATCCCTCATACCCAACCCCCCAATTAAATGGTAGTAAACGCTCTAGGGGCACACATTGGGTTTACTGGTTCCCCAATCACGTGACATTAAATGCCGAGAAATGGTAATAACTGTAAATACATCTACAGCTCTGGTACTAAATCCTACTTCCTCCTCCTTTGTGAGGACGTAAGAGGGTGAAAGCGAATCTTCCACGCCTGAACGGAATCGACGTAGTAACCATGCCACTGGAATGGAGGTTGGGTAACGGGCTAACTCTCCGTCCCTGTAAAACCCTACAATGTTTCGAAACCTTCAGATGGGCCTCGGAATGGATTGAAATCACGGCAACGACCCTACAAACGAAAACAAGACTATGGCATTGGATCTTGGAATGTCAGATCACTCAATTACCCTGGAGCGTTTAAGGACCTTTTACAACAGGCCAGTCAATATCAATTAAAAATACTGGCAGTTCAGGAAATGAATTGAACTGAAAACGATATTCAAGACATGAGATCGCACACAATATTCAAAAATGGGAAGTCTACTGGAAAACGAGAATTCGGAGTGGCCTTCATTGTTGATAGGGAGTTCAAATCGCACATTGTTGATTTTTTAAGGCAGTCAAAGAACAGTTGTGTGCCATCCGTATAAAAGCGAAATTCTTGAAAATCTGGCGGATTAATGTTCATACCCCGACCGAAAAAAAGGACGAAGAAACGAAGGAAACCTTTTAGAATCACCTGGAAAGACTGGTCAACTCATTGCTTACAAACGATACAAAAATTAATTCTGGGTGATTTCAACACTAAGGCTGGCAATGAGCTATCTCATCGGGGAACGACTGGAGGATATAGCCTCCACGATGAAACGAATGAAAATGACCAATGCCTGATTGACTTTGCATGTAGCAGAACTCTAGTCATACGTTTGACTTGCTTCCTGGGTATCACCGGCTGCTAGCACACAAAACCAGATTAATCATGTTTTGATCCAACTACGTTGGGCCTCAACCAATTGTAATTCAGATTATTACATGATTAAATTAACATATCAATGTCGCATGCGAAATGCATATTTGGCGAGGACCAGCGCGCTACAAAAATTTGACATCGAAAGGCTCTAAACGACGTCTGTTGCCAAAAATTTCACGGATACCCTCAACAACCAGCTGGCTCCCATCTTATCAGACGCATCGTTAAAGACGAGCACCGTGGCAGAACAGACGGTTGGACATCAAGCCCAGTGCAAGAGAAATGAATGGTTCGATGATGAGTGCCAGAACGCATTAGACAAAAATAATCAGGCGTACAAAGAATACGTAGGTAGGAAAACCAGGACGAAGAGAGAACACTATGAAAATCTCAGAAAAGTAGCTAATAAGATGATTAAGATTAAGAACAGAAAATACTGTGACCACCAATTGAGAAGTATAGATTTAAGTTCAGCGAGCAACAATACAAGATAAGCATACGAAGTAGTAAAAAGCCTAAAACGTGGTTATCAGCCCGAAACCACGCTCTGTCGTGATGACATTGGCAATATCATCGCTGATGAAACGAAGATCCTTAATCCTCCGCACAACTTCAGAACATCGGAGCCCGTAGATGTTTTTGAAGAGCCTCCATTGGCCCCACCAACGCTGGATGAAGTTAGTCCCATCTTCAAAGCCGAAAAGAATAATAAAGCGCCGGGCTACGATGGGATGAGTAGTGTTCATCAAACTATCAACAAAGTCATCCAGCACATTTGGCAACAAGAACATATGCCGAAAGAGTGGCGCCAATCAATTATATTCCCTATCCACAAAAAAAGGTGACAAGCTACAGTGCGAAAATTATAGAGGCATATCACTATTTTGTACGGCATACAAAATATTTTCTTAAATCTTAGAAAACAAAATCGGATCATGGACCAACATTTTGTCACGATTATTAACAACTGCCAAAGAACTTTTCCTGAAACTCTACAGCGAAGCAAAACTAGCAGCGCTACAAACCAATGAAAATAAAACAAAGCTCATGACCCAGTCGAAGAAAAATACCTCGAGTACACAAAATATCACTTTTGGCGAATATAGTATCGAAAAAGATAGCAAATTTGTGTATTAAGGCGGCAAAATAACGATAACAGGCAATGAAAGAGTCGAAATACGCCGACGAATACAGCTCGCAAATGAAATATTTTACCAGTGTGGAAACTGAGGAGACGCTGGTGTGACTCGATCGACGAAGACAGTTCATCGCTGCTCGGATTCCGGAATCGGAGTATGCGGTCAACGCACCTGGACAGTTGGAGGTGCTATTTGCAGGAAGCGAAGGCCCAAGAGAGGCTGTAGTGCTAAGAAGAAGAAGACTAATAAAATATTTCATTAAGCTTCGACAATTTTGCAAACTAGCTGCATACACAGTAAAACAAAGCTCTAAGTATACAAATCTATGATAAGACCCGTGCTATGCTATGAATGTTACACATGGACCCTTACCCGAGCATCTGCAAGCATAATGAAGCATCCGCAAACATATCTAATGCATTGAAAATACGGGCCCTAAGATGAATAATCGGAGTGAAGCTAGATGGGGACAGTTGGCAAATTCGATACAACAATGGGCTGCATATATTTTTTCTCGACGATTGTAAGACTGCGAAAGCTGCAGTGGACGGGCCACGTGAATTGTATGGGTGAACAACGGGTACCCAAAAAGGTATTCGTTGGGAGAACTCAAGTGTTGAGCCTGATGAGGAAACTGAGGAAACGCTGGTCTGACTCGGTCGACATAAGCAGTTCATTGCTGCTCGGGGTTCGAAATTGGTAACGTGGTCTATGGACTGAAGCAGTTAGAGGCACGTGTTGCAGGAAGCGAAGGCCTAAGAGGAGCTGTAGGCCTACGAAGCAGAAGTAAACAAAATTTTACAATAGTCTATTAAAATCGGTACCTATCTGTCTATCCGTCCGTCCATTTTTCTGTGTGCCCGCCAGTCACAGCAAGTTTTTCAAACACTAGAAAAGCTAAAAGTAGTAAATTTTTGAACAGCTCAGAAGTTTCTAGTAAATGCAAGTTTTGGAGTGAAAAAAATTTGTTCACCAAAGATAGTAAAGTAGCATCTCAAATAGAAAGTCTTGAGGAGATCTTTTGATTTTGTTGTTAAAGATGCAATATCGATGACGGGAAAGCCATGGGAGTTACATACCATGAAATAATTGTGTGTCCTTCAATTGACTCAGAGACTACGGGCCAGTTAGGATTTGTATGAAAAACTCAGGAAGGTTATGTGTCATGAATATCTATCAGAAGTCATCCAACTGGTGACATTAGCAAGCATAATACAAAATGGTAGCTATTTTAGATTTGAACATTCTGTAAATTTATGTTATTTTTCCCCAAATTCAACATTGAAAGTACAGGCCATACGCTCTTGATATAAGTGTACATTTTATAGGTAACGAAATTATAATGACAGATTTAACAATAACAAATACTTAAATTCATATTGGTAGCCTTAAATTCACTTAAATTTCGGGTTTCAATGAAATTGAATCATTTTCACCCAAACTTTACCTATTTAAAATTATTCTGATTACAACCAAAATAATTTACGGTTCTTATATCTTTCGGGATTTCCATCGAACCAGGCATTACACTTTATTATAAATTAATTCTTCACCGACTTTTATTAGTGATATTGCGACAAAAGGGCACCTGTTTAATAATGGAGTAACAATGATTTTTTAAAAGTGTGTAATGAATCAGACCAACGCCACTGACAACAATCCGTGGGTCATTATTGACGTCGACGGTTCAGAATGACTCTTTAACCACTCGTTGTCACTGAACCGCATTTTGATAGTTGGCAGGGAAAAGAAGTGCATTAAGTGTTTCCTTCTGTCATTTAGTGTCTGCGAAAGTCTAGTTAATCATTTAGTAAAAATGAATTCTCGATTTCATTGTTCACGATAAGTGGTCTTTTTAATCTCACAACTCTTATCGTTGATTTACTGTTCACATTTTCGTACAATGCCATCCAGTCGAAGTTGACTGCAATTATTTGTTAGTGGGCTAATACATGTGTCCAGATCGGAGTATTGATCAAACTGATCCGAAAACCCAGTGATTGAGGGGATGCATCAACGAAAATAAAGAAAGCGTAAAATATTGCCCGAGGGAATGTCATGTTCTGTGAGTGCGGATCAACTTACGGCGGTCATGATGAATCGGACAAGTGATGGAGGATGCCTTGTCGAGGGAGGTGACATAGTATGGAAAAATATATAAAAGGATATTTGGAGGCTAGCAAGTAAGTTTTACGATGAAATATCGGCAGTGCCCACGTCATTAATCTAACGGAATAAGTTCCTGAGCAAGATATGGTTTGCAGACAATCTCGCCATTAATTTCATACAGCAAATTAAATTTAGTTTTGTAAGCTGTTTCTAAAAATTAGAGTAGATGATAGCTAGTCAAAGGGATGGAACATCACAAACCGCATGTGGTGGTGTTAAATACCGTTTGAAAGAAGATGACAATAGAATGACAGCAAAGGGAGACTTGACTTCGAAATTGAATCAAATTAATACTTGGTTAAACGAAAGACAAATATAAAAAAGCATAGGATTACTGACCAGAATTAAAAAAAAACTAGATAGAATGCAGTGAAAATCTTCTTTAGCTTTAAGTCATGTTACATTTGAAACTTTGAATAAAAAATGCTAAAATAATTGCTTCCAAGCTAACTGAACTGCAACACCAACAACACAACATGAACGAATAAAGGTGGGCGGACGACTTTTATTTGAATTATAAATAGTAGTTTTAAATGAAATAGGAACGTGAACCTTTAAAATTTAGCGTTAGAAGTTGGACCAGCGAGTAGAATTAGGGGAAGAAAGATCAATTTATTGTTTTTATCAAATTTGTTTATGTACTTATAATTTAAGTAAGTAAGTAATACTTTATTGAGACTTTCATATCATTGACAGTAGGTGCTTAGTGGCTTTATGACATTTGACAGTAGATAGATGTTAAATAAACTTAGACAGTTCGGATATGCATTGCATATATGTTGAATTTTTGTTTTGATTGATGTAGAGGGTGCCATTCGCTCTTATGGCTTATTTTTGGAAAATTGTTCATATAAATACATTAAAACTTAAAGTAACTTAATCCTATTCCTAATATAAATTAAATCTACGCCTATACCTATCTTATAGCTAATCTTAATACAAGCTATGTAAAGTTTACGAGTGGGTAAATATACAAGTTGTATTTCGGCTGTTAACTTCGATTGTGTATACGCAGGCCGCCTATTCTCCGTCGGATCCTTTCCAGTAGGTTCTTGGGAGGATAGACGCTCCGTCCATTCCGACCTTATGGGTCCTCTGTTAGATTCCGTCTAATGGTGGTTAGCTGTTTTAATGTTTGCCAGGCTTGGCCCGGTTATTTATGTTTACATTTTTATTTTTACATACACGCAATTTACGTCTCCTTGTTTTTAGGTGTCAGCCCCGGTATGTGTTAGGTTGTGAGGTCAGATAAAACCGGGGTTTACTGGGTGCATCGGGGTTATAGGAGTCTGGGCGGTATTTATCGAGGATTTTAAGAGGACATAGGTAATGGGGGTCACTTATAGTGGGAGAGTCAAAAAGTGCGTGAATAGCTTCAAGAGGGTGGTTTTGCCATTTTTCTAGGCGGTTTTTGCTTGTTATTGACATGTAATGTAAAATTGGTATAATTCCTGTTTGGTTGTAGAGTATTGAGTTCCTAAAATGTTTTTTATTGGGGCGTCGGTATTAAGAGAGGCATTTTCGGAGGATTTTCCTCTCAAAGACTTGGATTTCTTCGGCTACCGTTGGCGAGATTGTTAGCCAAGCTGGGAATGAGTAGGTAATGATTGGTCTTATGAGTGTTTTGTAAATTAGTGCTTTCACTTTGTGGCATACAGCTTTCAAGGACAGTAGAGAGGACGTAAGCGCAGCCGGCGCTGGCTTTGGCTTTATTGAGCATTTTTCTAGCGTGTCTGTTTGACTTGAATCTGTTGTTGAAGTGAATTCCCAGGTACTTTATGTTTTCTTTGAGGGGAATGAACTCATCTCCGATTTGTATTCGAACATGCCTGCTCTGAAACACTGCGAGACGGTGTCCCTTACCGCTGGCATTTCGAAAGCAGATCAGCTCCGATTTATTGGCGTTTATTTCAAGCCCCCAGTTCTTTAGGTATGAATCTAGGTCGCTGACTGCACTCTGTAGCTGGGTCTGAGCTTGGGCTGGAAGGCTATTGGTAGCAGTGAGGAGGATGTCGTCTGCATACATGAATACATTTGTATTCGTGCAGTTTGGTCTAGGAATATCATAAAGGAAGAAATTAAATAGGGAAGGACCGAGAATAGAACCTTGGGGGACTCCAGAGTGGATAGGGATGGGGATGAATTGAGGTTCCCTATTTTTATTTGAGCTTTTCTGTCCGATAGGAAGCTGTATAGGATTCTGAGGATTGCAACCGGGCAGGAGGCTATTTTCAGTTTGCGCTTGAGGTCATTGATCCATACTGAGCCAAACGCCTTTTTCAGGTCTAGTACACATGTTAGGGTACACTTTTTTGCCGTAGGTTGTTGGTGACTTTGTAGTGCAGTAGCATTATGGCATGCTCAGTAGAGCGTTTGCGTTCAAATACAAACTGAAAACTTGGGATCAGGGGGAGGTGAAGTCAGTGAAACTGCGTAGGATTATCTTTTCCAGGATTTTCCCCATGTTTGGAAGCAGGGATATGGGCCGGAAGTTGTTAATGCTTCCTTCGCAGTTTGGTTTTGGGATGGGGGTGAGTCTGCTGGTTTTCCATGATTGGGGAAAGTAGCCGTTATTTATACAATAATTTATATTGTAAATTATTGTCAGGTGCGAGGAGATGGTTTTCCTGCTTTTTTGAGAACTCGGTTTTGGATGCCTTCAGGGCCGTGAGACAGCTTGCTATTTAAAGCACTAAGGATATCCTCAACTTCCTGTTTCGAGGTGAAGAACTGTCCAAAAACTAGATGTCTTGGAGAAGATGCTTTATTGGAGTTTGAGAATATGGTTACATAAGAGCCTTCATATCCTACAGTTGTAAGCTGAACTTCTTCATTGGCTTACATATTTAATGCTGTATTAGGTGACTCACGGCGGCGGTATAGATATTTGAAGTATCCCTAACATGCAGTTATTTTGGCTGAAGAAGGAGCTAAGACTTCGTTCCCTTGCCTTATAGGGTCTTTCTCAACGTTGTATTTGGCGTTCTTGCAACCAGTGAGTTGGTCAATTTCTTTGAACACGTTTGACGATGGTCTTAGTGATTTTAACCTGTGCTTGTAGGAATTATTTACGTCGTGTCTGGTGCGTTTGTGGATTTCGCTGGAAATTGCTGTAGTTTGTATTTTGAGTTCCAAGTACTCCTCGTTTGTTCGGTTATAGCTCCTATGGAAAATGCGCTTTAGGAGTTGGAGCATATGTTTCCTAGTTTTGATTAGGTGGAGGGTCTCCTGAGTCAGACACCTATATAGTGGGTTGCGGGGTTTCTGGAGAGGAGCATGTAGGTCTAGACACCCAATTAGTGCTGTTGTTATGGCTCATATTTCCGCGTCTATTTGGTTGTTCGAGAGAGTCTCGTGACCTGGTGGTAGTTTCGGGAGTAGATCATTGAGGTCTTTTCCGAAGTTTGGCCAACGTATTGAGCTGTATGGTCTGTAGTGTGGGGGACATATAGGGACTGGTATATGGGCTTTGAGAGTTATGTTTAGGTAAAGGCCGTGGTGGTCGGATAGTGAAGCAAACGTGGAGTATGTGAACGGGTTTGTGGGGTCGGAGAGGTCGGATGAAATTAAGAAATAGTCCAAGTATGAACTTATTCTTGGGAATGTGGCACGCCTGCATTTACGATGGACGCTATGAGGAAGCCTTCCATGTTAAGCCATTCAAAGAGACATTTTCCGTTGATGTTATGAGTCGAGTCGCCCCAGTGCCCGTGTCTGGCGTTAAGATCTCCTCCAAGTAGGAATGACTCGTATGGTGCGGCTGTTGCAAGGATTCGATTGAGCGTGGATGTGTATAGGACACCTAGGTTGCACGAGAGTATAAGGATCCTATTAGGATTTTAGCGAGGGACCCTTTGGAGCGCTTTGTGCAAAAGGTTGCTAGCGTGCATGAGGAATTATTTTCCTCGAAGGGGATTTGTTGGACGTCCAAGTCATCTCGATAGATTATGGCCGTTCCTCTTCCGGTATCGTTACGCAGCCCATTGTAGTTATCCACACGCACTTTGTGGTAGGGTTTAAGGACTGTCTCGCTCAGAAGGAGGATGTCAGGTTGGGATGATTTTAGTAGATCCGCGATGAAGAGTTGCTTGTCATGAGATATAAGGGAATTTGTATTAAGTGAGAGGATTTTGAGCCTATTTACCACCATAAAGAATGAAGTGGAAGTTCAGTAAAGCCATTGGCTTGTCTTGGTCAGGAGTGGAGTCAAATGTTGGGAGTGGAGTCAAATGTTGGGAGGAAATATCGAATTTTGGATAAGAGTTCAGTTGGAGACATTCCAAGCCATTCATGGGTAATTTGCTGCAAGCGTTCGACGGGGTTAAGTGTCGGTGGAAACGGCGGAGATATAGTGGTTCCATTTCTGGAGGTTTTGGAGTAAGGCGAGGTTGGCAATAGCGGAGGGAAATGTTGTGAAGCGATGGAAATGGGGGAGCTACGCTGGTAGCTGGGATGTAGGGAGTGCACGGTTAGGGGAGGTGCTTTCAATCAGGCGTTTTCTTTCCGGGCATCCAGAGAAGTTGGTGGGGTGACCGTGTGTTTTGCACATTGTGCAAAACGGGGCTGTTACGGGTTTTTCCATGGCTTTTTGCGGACATTCTTGTGGGATATGCTCATCTCCACATGCTACACAGCGAAGATTAAATCCACAATTGACGGAAACGTGGCCAAATCTCTGGCATCGGTAGCACTATGTCACTTCTTTTGGGGCGCTCCCAGACGGCACGTTGGTGCAGAATGTAGGGTAGTTTTATTAAAGAGTTTTTATCGTCTTCTGAGGCCACGGTGATCCTAAATAGATCAAGCTCAATCTTATTCTCTCTCGACCACGCTGTGGTAAGCGGAGTGACAGATTCAACTCTTAAATCAGGAAGCCTGCTTTTAATATCCTCTCGCATTGCATCAGCTCCAAAATCCCACCTTATGCCTCTTTTTCCTTTCCTTTGGGGTAAAAGAAGAGGTATTTTTAACGAGGTTGAGGATGTAGTCATGAGCTTCTAGCCTATCTACTTTTACCTTGAGTCTTGAGTTTGAAAGCCTGGTAATTCGGTAATTAAGGCAAGTCCCGTCTGCTGGGGTATACCGGTCTAAAACCTCTTTTAGCACCGTCACTTTTACTTGCTCCACAAAAATTGGTGGGTCCAAGTCTTTTTGGTTCTAGAGTTGTCTACTTTGGCGGAATTTTCTGTGTTCTGATTATTTAGAACGCTAAAAGGGTTTATATTGGGTGTAGGAGCATTGGGTGTGAGTACCGGGGCTTTATGCTTTACAACTAATTTTCCTTTTACTAACATAAAATCATTCGCCTTAGAGTTAATTAAGTTGGCATCTTCGATGAAGTTTAAAGTTTTTGTTTGCACGTCTTCGGATTCCATAAATTCCGATGGTAATTCCATGCGGGCTGCTTTAGTCCTCGGTTGATCCGCCATTGTATCGTCCTGCGTGTTAAGCGTTGTCCATTTTTAGGGTTTTGTACTAAAATACAAAACCCTATTGCAATCACGACCTGTGTCCGTCTGTCCGTCCGTCCGTCCGTCCGTCTGTATGTCACAGCACTTTTTCTCCGAAACTATAGAGGCTACAGCCATGAAACTTTGTGGAAAGGTCAGAAATGGTAACCTCTTGAAAGTTCAAGGGTGGAAAAATTTTTCAAAGGGGTTTAAGGAGGGTCTCCCCATATAGGCAGTTGACCCCTCAAAAAAAAATTTTCACCATTGGTAGTCGAATAGAGTGTCATTGGAAAGGTCTCAATGAGATCTTTTCAAAACAGGTCTTAAAATTGCCTTATGAGTACCGAGGGGGGAAGGGGAAGGAGAAATGTACGAACTTTTCGCGTACCCCCCCTCGCGATTGGACACCTTCCATCCGAAAAATCTGAAAAAAATCATGAATGTAGGCTTTAATGAGTACAACAACAACAAATACATGAGAAGTCGAAATTCACTCAACTTTGTTAGTAATAGTATGATTTATCGATTTTATGTTTTCTCGAATAAAATCTAAATGGTACTCTTGAATTCAATAAAATTTAGCATTATTTATAAGATTGATCTTTTCTGAAAGTTTCATAAAGATCGAATAGTATTTAACGAAGTTATAGCGATTTGAATTTTCCCGTATTACTATGGAACAATGTGCCCTGTATTACTATGGAAACATATGGCTATGGAGCCATATGCGCTTTTTACCGACTTAGACACTACAGCTTTGCTAGGATTTGCATGAAAATTTCAGGAATGATAGATATCATGAGGATGACTACATACAATTGAAACAAGTCGAAGAGGCAGGAGAGAGCTCCTAGCAAAAGGGCTTTGTAGCCATTCTAGGATTCGAAAAAATAGGGCATGAATCGATGCTTACAGTACAAAGGAGTGGCCCCTGAAAAAAAATTTAATGAAAGGTAGCCGATATGAGTATCAAATGAAAGTTCTCTATGAGAGCTTTTCAAAACAGTTCTTAAACTGACAGTTTTTGCTTCAGTGGGGGCACAGAGAGGGGGGGAAATACATGAAAAATGTGTTTTCTCCCTCGCGAATGGACACCCGTGATCTAAAAAAATCTAAAAAAATTATCAAGCGAAATATTTATGGGTATAATTTTAACAAATACCTCAGAATTAAAAATTCTTTCAACTTAGTTAATAATAGTATGATCCTCGAACATGACGTGTTTCTTAATTTTATTCGTTGCTGGTTACGGCATTTTGTAAGTTGAGTACAAAACCCTTCTGACATGAGCATAGGTCTGTCTACCCAACTTGTTTGGATGTTGTGATGAGGTCCAGAGTTGCTATGTTGGGCGCTTGCCCGAAATGTACGTTCACTTCTCGTGCCTCTTGCACGTTTTGGTGTCTAATGTCTCGGTTGATATTCCGGCTATGTTGGCTTGACTTAAATTCAAAATGGAGGTTAAAATCGAGAATTTCCCCAAAATTTTTTGCTACAATTGCTTCGCACGCGTGTTGACAGCTCGAGAGTTCAAACGTCAGTCACTTATAATTTAATGAAGCGTTGATTCGCATGTATAAAGGTTGTAACTAAATATTCTTGCCTAGTGGGTATATGACGCAATGATTTTTATAGAAAATTAGCAAAGTATTTCCGTTCTTATTTGAAATTAGTAAATTGTTCTTTCATGGTTAATCCGATGAGAACTCCCTTTCCCGCCCTTCTTCCCAAAGTCACAAGTATTCCTTTCCTCGCTTCTTTTTTTCATTATAATTAGCAAAGGATTTGATCTTTATTCATATTTTTATTATATATACTGTATCTCATTTTAATATTGTTAGTTTTTATTAATTAAATCTAAGCAATTGAAAAATAATTATTATAAAAAAAAGAAAAAATAATCAAGTCGCCATCAAATTCTTAGAGATGTCAAGCACATTATGAGGTGATTTTTTGTAATTATTTAAAATAAAAACAAGGAAAGTGAAAAGTCTTAAAGTGTAATTGCAAAACGAATATTTAAGATTAAGTTTAAAAAGTGAAGGAAATAAATTAAATTGTAACTTTGAATGAATTCAAGCTATGGTAGAAGAAATAAATAATATGAATTGCTGAATGTAAAAACGTCTTTCCTTTCCACCAAACCCTTCGCTTCCAGCAGGAATGGCAGCGAGCGGTAAGCATGCCATTTCGAGGGTAGGGTTCTAGAAATCCGCGGATGGCCGGTTTCGCGTCGCGTTTAGTACGCGATACCATTGTTTGTTTTGAGGTTTTTTCTTAGAGTCGGATATTTTGCATTCGAATCAGAGTAGCAGGATTTTTCGGTATCGCGTCGGTGATATTCGGGAATGCGGAATTAGACACATTTTTTTTGTTGTTGGCTGGATGTATGGAATAAATACGGAAGAAAGTAAAGTTTGGTTTCGTTTCCGTATGGTTGTATTTTAGACGCGTTTGGAACGGCCACCTAATGGTGGCTAAAATAAAGTAATCGAGTGTCATCCATTTAAAAGACCTGCGACCGAAATCCTCTCCGAACTAGCTAGCCGACAAGCAGCCACCGCGAAATGGATTACGATTGGGTACTTTTCGTTGGCACGACCCAGACTTCACGTCTAGAACCGATGAAATGTCGGTTCAGATTTTCTTCGGGCAATCTCGACGTTCGAGCAATTATAAAATAAAATCATTACAAGTGAGCATATATTTGTTGGAGTTGTGGTGAAAGTTTTTTGAGTTTATTGATTTTTGGTGTCTGTATATCATAGGTTGAGTACAAAACCCTTCAAACATGAGTGTAGTTCTATCTAACCAACTTATTTTACATTTGTTGAATCATAAGTTTTGAACGAGGCAAGGTAAACAAAGCTTTTATCGCCAAACTGTTTAACTTACCGTCTCATTTGGAGAATATTTGAATCGTGTAAACACTAAGGATGCAATCGATTGCTCTTCGCAAAGATCAATTAGCGACTGGAATCCAATAAATCATCTTTAGTTTTCACTTGGTATCACTGATGAAAGCAAGGAAAGAAGGATCTTTTCGGGAGTCACTGTAATTATAAACAACATCTTAGCTAAAGTATGTATTTTCAATAATAAAAACCCATCCTTTATTCCACTACTTCTCCTCCCGATCATTCTGAATAATTACATTAACATTTGCTATTTCCTTCGGCAATGGAAATACGCAAAAATATTTGCAATACCCAAGAAACCGAACAGTACTGATATAGTCAATTCTCGTCTGATTTCGCTGCTTTCAAATATTGGTAAGCTGCTTAAAATGGTAATACTTGAAGCCATTATACAATTCGCTGTGGGGCCGATAATCGGGCCGAAAAGACAATTCGGCTTCAAAAAAGCCCGCTTCACGGTAGATGCTATGGCCGTGTTTCGATCCGATGTAACGAGAAGTTGGCGCAACAATAAGTTTGTTGTTGCTTGCCTGATCGATGTGGAGAATGCATTTGACTCTGTATGGATCAGTGGGTTTTTCTACAAAATGATAAATTTTGGCTTTCCGGCTCATATTGTAAAAATTATAGGCAGCTTCATGAGGGGAGGAACTGCCTTTGTGGCGGCTGGTGCAGTTAGGTTAGACCCAAATTGTATTGACTCGGGGGTCCCACAGGGGTCTTTATTGAGCCCATGTCTTTTCAACATATTCATCTCTAATGACCCGGGCGTAAGAGACGAATATAAGCCCAGAATCCAGGTGGACCTCTTCACTGATGATTTGTTGGTGTAGTCATCTGAGCACAATTTGCGCTTTGGTAAGATGAGACTACAGAAATATTTGGAATCTTTTACTGCATATGACCGAAAATGGGGAATTAAGGTAAATGCAAAGAAAAGTGAATTAATTGTGTTCAAGGACCCCCACAAAAACTTTAGTCGTCGTGCAAGAGACTCCAGGATTAAGTTGAGTGGGCAGATGGTGCATTGCTCTGGGCAAACAAAGTACTTGAGGGTAGTTTTCGATATTATCAACGTGAGCACTGAAGGCTACCTTCAGTGCTCACGTTGATAATATTTCGAAAAAAGTGACTTATAATTACCGTCTTCTTATACCTCTTTTCAAGAAACAGTCAACCGTGGGCAAGCGAGTCAAGGTTTTGACGTATTAACCCTTGATTCGTCCGATCATCACATATGCGGTGATAATATGGAATGGAGCTCCGAAAAGAAATTGGGGCAAGTTAGGATTTGTGGAGCAAAAATCTTTCGGGCTTGCACAGACCTATACAGACAGGAGGACGGACAGTCTTACCCCAACGAGGCGCTGTACCAGGAGGTAGCAATGGAGCCAATCAAATCGTATGTAAAAAAGCTGGTCGAATTGGGATCAGGAGAACCAAGGAACACAAGGCGGGAGTAGTCAGGAGAGCGACGGATAACCGCTCAATGGATAAAGCGAGTGAGTAGTTTTAAGGTAGTCTTAAGGAAATAATGCACTTAATTTTAAGAAACTCCAGTTTGAAAACTGTAGTTGTTACAGCAAATGAATTTTACACCAAACTTCTTTTTATAATCTATTAATGTTTGATAATGTTGTTGGTGTCACCATTATAAAGTTTTGTTTTATCGAAAAAATTAATATTGCAATCGAAGTTAAGTAGATTATTATTGTTGTTGTTAAGTTATTTATGAATTGTTTATATGTAAATTTTAGAAATCCTATTGGTTGGCCTCGTTGTTGCGCAAAGATGAAGCTAAGCCTAGCTGACTCTTACATTTCGAAATTCCAAGAACAGAAATTGATTGATTCCAAAGTTAAAGATGGTTAGAAATTTGTTACTAGCTAGAAGCTGATTTCTAAATGGGTTGAGAGTGCTCTGTTTCCTTTATTTCATTTTTGATGAAAGTAGGAAGTTTGACTCGCAGTCCTGTGGTTATAGTGTATTTGGAACAATATGTCCTTTAAATAAAACATCTTTGATTGGTTGCTAACATAAAGTTGTCAACTAAGTAGCCAAAAGACGATTAAACAGCTTTTATTGAATTTTTTGGTTTTGAAAGGGTAACTTGAAATAACTTACAAAGCAATATTAGCGAAAAGGGAATAAACTGATTTAGCACCAATCCAACGAATGTTAGTTCATATTTTTTAGATCACTTTGAACATAGTAATATATTTTTCTCAGTGTGTTTTTTGTGAGTGAAACTTATTGAAATCTATAGTATAAACATCACTAATTGTTTAACAACTGAAGGCAATGAATAATAAGACTATAAAAACTTGGCCCGGGGAAATACTTTTTTCAAAATTAAATCTTAACGTAGTAGATTGGCTTATCGCTGCCTTCTGATTTATGATTTCTGAATGAAATTTCCGGTACAATTTTCAAAAGCGAAAGTTATACAGAATGTATACTTATATTGTACACATCTTAAGGTGATTTAAATATTTAGATAAGGAGTAATTGTTTGATAAGTTAAATCAAGGTTAATTTCTAGAGATAATAAATCCAATTGTGTGCTATTTACATCATCAATTTCAATTTTCCACATAGGCAAGAAATCCAGACTTAAGGATTCACATAATTCTGTCTACAATTTTAGTAGGTATATTTTTGTTCAGCACCCGGGCACTAAATTTGCTTTTGCAATATTTCCTGTAACGCTGTGGGATGAGACAGTATCTGCAGCATGAACAACATTTCTTTTCCCATAAATGTTTGAAATAATGCAAATACACAAAATGTCTATTAGAATTCGTAGCTGCTGAGCTTATTTATAATTTGTGTCTGAAATGTTTTCTGAAAATAAATTATTTCACGGAATATCACTAACTGTACCAGAGATCAATTGACGGGTGCACGCGCACGTCCAATAAATTGAATATTTTTATCGCTCGATTAAAGAATCAATAATTAAGGGCTGCTCGGAAAGAATAAACGCAGTTACCATTATATTAAATGTAGAAAAATAACTCAATTTCTAAGGGAATATATGCACTTTCAAGTTTACTAAAATGTGTTATCGAACTGTCAAATGTATTTATTTAGAAATAAATAAGTCCTAAAACAACAAAAAATTTTTTCGAGTAGTATTTATTTCATAATTATTACAGTGAAAATTACTTTTGAATGGAGTACAATATTGTTATATGCGGACATAAAGTTTGGTAGCACTGAATGTGCTATTCAGTGTATATGCTCTGTTGAATAGCACTGGCAATCGATGAGCTGTGCGAATGACAAGAGAAAAAGGAGACGGATTATAACGGATGATGTAATTTGGTTTTTGGTTTTGCAAGGGCGAGCTAGAGTGTGTGGAGCTGAAGACAGAGATGACCGGGACGAGCGTGGAAAGCAAGCAAGACAGGATTGCAGTGATTTGGTGGATACAAAAAGTATGTTGAAGAACTTCCAAAACGTGTTTAAGTGCGATGGTTTCGTAATGTGGTTTCGATCAGTATAATAAAAGGCAGTTGTGCGAGTTTCGATTGATTTCTATATACAACAAAATGTATTCTTGATATGTACCAAAATTTAATGATAATAAGATATACTCATTTTGGATACAACAATGGTGTCAAAAGTGGGATAAGTGTAGAGCTTTTAAAATAACTGATAAGTGATTAGACTGAGTGAAGTGATAGTGACTAACTGTAAATTCTAACTTTGTTTGAGAATTTAAAATAAAAATGCCTACAATGAAATCGTTGTTTGAGCTCAATGTAACTGAGCTCAGGAAACTGTGTTTGGAACGCGGTTTGTCCGTAAGTAGAACCGTGGCAACTTTGTTAGTGCGAGTGAAAAAATCCTTGAAAAACGATGGCGTTGACGTGGACAAATTCCGTCATGAGGTGGAACTCGAACTTGAGGAACATTTGGCTGAAAATTTGGATGTTCATGAAGGAGAAATGTTCCGAGGGGCCGAAACAACAGAAACAGAATGCCATATTGAATTTGCTGTTGCAAATTAAGCAACAACGTGAACAGCAATCAGCCGAGCTTAAACAGCAATCAGCCGAGCTTAAACAGCAATCAGCCGAGCTTAAACAGCAATCAGCCGAGATTAAACAACAGATGGAAGAGCAAAGTGAACAACAAAAACAACAACTTGAGCAGCACATGGCACAGTTGGAAGAAAAACTTCAAGCTCAAACTACGGCAGCATTACAATAAGTAGACGAAATCAAACAACACGTTGCCAAAACAGATGAACGCGTTGAGATGGTCGAACAGAAATTGGAAAAGCTGCAACTTGACGTGGAACGGGTTCGAACTACGGGGCAAACATCAGTTACAGAAAGTGGTGCAAGAAGCCTGAAAGCTCCAACTTTTGATGCTCAAACATCTTGGAGCATCTACAAAACACAGTTTGAAGCCGCAGCAGTAGCAAATCACTGGAACGAGAACGAACGAGCGACTGCATTAATTCTCGCACTCCGAGGGCCTGCAGCAGAAGTACTTCAGACTGTACCTGTAGAGCAATATCACGACTATGTTGCGTTGGTAAACGGCATGAGCATGCGATTTGGGGGTGACTACATGAAACAAGTCCACCGAACGCAGCTACGTAATCTCACGCAGAAAATGGGTGAGACACTGCAACAACTCGCCCAGGAGATTGAAAGGCTAACCCGCCTGTCATATCCGACATCCGATCCGGAGCACCGCAATGAGACAGCAACGGAAACATTTATCAACGCTTTGCAGGACCGAGAGCTGCAGCAGAATCTCCGTTTGGCGTATAAACGAACTATTAAGGATGCGTTGACTTATGGTCTAACCTTCGAAGCAGCAAAACACGCTTCACGAAGCGCAGTCCAAGTACGTGAAGTCGTCGAAAAGTGCCAGTGTCAACGGCTGCGAAGTCCGATGGAGCACGCACCAGCTGGAAGTCAGAAGCATGGAGGCCCGAAATGCTGGAATTGCGAAAAAATTGGGCATCTGCAACGTGAGTGCCGCGAGGCGAGACGACCTCTCTTTTGTTCTGGATGTACAGCTAAGAGGCAACGATTGGATCCCTCGGTAGCTGGCCAATCTGCTTCTTCATCTGAGGAAGCGGGAAACTCTTAAGAGCCAACTTCACGGGGCAGAGTTTGGCTTGGAGATTCGATGACCCCAGCATCACCATAGGCGTTTCCCGAGTGCATCGTGGCGAAAACGACTTGTGTCTTAATGGAAAAATTGGAAAAGTTCGTTGTACAATCACCATCGACACTGGTGCAACTCGATCTTGTCAAAAAGAAGGATGGAAGTACCCGGTTCTGTGTAGACTACCGATGGCTGAACGATGTAACCAAGAAAGACAGTTATCCTCTCCCCCGAATCGATGACATTCTCGATACATTGACAGACGCAAGATGGTTTTCAACTTTAGATCTCAAGAGTGGTTACTGGCAAGTTGAGATCGAAAAAGGTGATCGGGAGAAAACAGCATTTTCCGTCGCCTCCGGATTATGGCAGTTCAATGTCATGCCATTTGGCCTTTGCAACGCTCCAGCCACTTTCGAACATCTGATGGAATGTGTACTGCGTGGACTCAGCTGGAAGACATGCTTGGTGTACCTGGACGATGTCATTGTCTTCAGCGAAACCTTCGACGAGCACATCAAGAGGTCAGAGGAGGTATTCTCACGATTACAAGCAGCGAATCTGAAGCTGAGTGCCAGGAAATGTAACCCTTTTTGCGAAGGAAGTGAAATACCTTGGTCATATTGTGTCGGCTGACGGTGTTTGGATGGACAACGAGCCTTCGAGACATTAAAGCAAGCCTTCGAGACATTAAAGCAAGCCTTCGAGACATTAAAGCGAGAGTTATGCGATGCTCCTGTACTGGCATATCCAAATCCAGAGAAGATGTTCATCATCGATACAGACGCCAGCAACATGGGAACAGGGGCAGCCTTGTCGCAACGAGACGGTGACACAGAGAAAGTCATCGCGTACTACAGCCGTGTCCTCTCGAAAAGTGAAAGAAACTATTGTGTCACAAGGAGAGAACTATTGGCGGTGGTTGAGGCAACAAAACACTTCCACAAGTACTTATATGGCCGGAAATTCGTCTTACGAACTGATCACGCTGCGTTACGATGGTTGCTGAGCTTTAAGGACCCTGAGGGTCAAGTAGCACGATGGAAAGAGAGGCTACAAGCCTATGATTTCGAAATTGTCCATCGTAAAGGGAACATGCACAAAAATGCTGTTGCTCTCTCTCGTCGACCATGTAGACCGGAGTGCAGACACTGCCAAAGGCTGGAAGGGAAAAACGTGAATGAACGAGTAAAATTGATTGCAGTATCACCAAGCCAAGGATGGTTGCCATCGCAATTGTTCGCTGAGCAGATGTTGGACCACGATCCACGAGACATCATTGCTTGGAAGGAGATTCATCATCGACCAGAGCGAGAAACCATTTCTGGTAGGAATGAAGTTGTTAAATGATACTGGACCATTTGGGACTCATTGCACCTAGACGGAGGCATGCTCAAGCAAAAGTGGGAGTCGACCGATGGAACATCACATCGTATGCAGATCATTGTTCCCCGTAACAAAGTCCAGGAAGTGCTACAAGCAATACATGAGGGACCATTAGGAGGCCATTAAGGAATGAATAAGACCCTGCAGAAGATACGTGAACGATTCTATTGGGAAAATGTTCGAGAAGATGTGGAAGATTGGTGTAGAAAATGTTCGGTATGCGCAGCCACCAAAGGGCCGAGGAAGAAGTCTAGAGGGGAGATGAAGTTGTACAATGTGGGACTACCATTCGAACAAATTGCTTTCGACATAGCGGGGCCATTTCCAGAGTCTGAACAGGGAAATCGATACATTCTAGTTGTTGGTGATTACTTCAGTAAATGGCCGGAAGTCTACGCGATTCCTAACCAGGAAGCATTAACCGTTGCGGAGCACTAGTATCCAATTGGGTCAGCAGATTCGGAGTACCACAAGAGCTTCATTCCGATCAAGGGCGATGTTTCGAATCCCGGCTCTTTGCCGAAATGTGTCAGATACTTGGCATCAAGAAAACGAGAACAACATCTCTTCACCCGCAATACGATGGAATGGTTGAAAGATTTAATAAGACATTGATCGAGCACTTGGCGAAGGTAGTGGCTGACAATCAACGGGATTGGGATCGAAAGATACCACTATTTTTAATGGCCTATCAAGCAGCAACGCATACTACCACCCAAGAGTCGCCAGCAAAAGTAATATTTGGGCAACAGATCAGGTTGCCAGCGGATGTGAAATTCGGGATACCACTGGAAGAAGGCGTAACAGTATCAAACTATATTGCTGAACTGCGACAACGCTTGGGAAAGGTGCATGAAGGTGTCCGAAGTCATATCCGGCTGAACACGAATCAAATGAAAGCACGATACGACCTGAGAGCAAACTCAAGAGGATTCACACAGGGCGATCTGGTATGGTTCTACAATCCCCACCGGAAGAAAGGCTTGTGCCCAAAAACTGTAACGGAACTGGGAGGGGCCGTACCGGATCATAGATTGAATCAACGACATTGTGTACCGGATAAAGCACGATCGGAAACCCAGATCTAAAATGAGAGTGGTTCATTTGGAACGATTATCTCGCTTTTATGGGGCTAATCCACCAGCGCCAGGCAGCGAAGTTGTTCGGGACGAACAAAACTAAGGAGGGGATAGTGTTATATGCGGACATAAAGCACTGAATCTGCTATTCAGTGTATATGCTCTGTTGAATAGCACTGGCAATCGATGAGCTGTGGGAATGACAAGAGAAAAAGGAGACGGATTATAACGGATGATGTAATTTGGTTTTTGGTTTTGCAAGGGCGAGCTAGAGTGTGTGGAGCTGAAGACAGAGATGACCGGGACGAGCGTGAAAAGCAAGCAAGACAGGATCGCAGTGATTTGGTGGATACAAAAAGTATGTTGAAGAACTTCCAAAACGTGTTTAAGTGCGATGGTTTCGTAATGTGGTTTCGATCAGTATAATAAAAGGCAGTTGTGCGAGTTTCGATTGATTTCTATATACAACAAAATGTATTCTTGATATGTACCAAAATTTAATGATAATAAGATATACTCATTTTGGATACAACAATACTTACCAAAAAATAGGAAAAATATTATAAGAGAATAACAGAAGCTTGTTGATATTCTAGTTTTTGTTACATGCTCAATTTTTTAGTTATGCTGGTTTTGATAATTAATATATTTTCATGAAAATCTATTCATAAGTACTTCAAAGTATGTACTTTTGTAACCATTAAATAGTGATTTTCACAGTCTCTTCTTGAAGTGAATTTCTTTTCAGTAAAGAAGTTTTGCAGACACCAAAAAATGGTAGTCTGATGGTGCAAGGTCTGAACATGGTAGATGCATCAAAACTTCCTAGCCAAGCTCTGTCAATTTTTTGCCAGGTCATCAAAGATGTGTGTGGTCTGGCCCAACGCCCTTTCTATTGATCAATTCTGGCTGTTTTTATAATGACTTGTTGCGATCCGGTTAATTTCTGCCAGTGCAACGCCGAATTGAGTGTTTGGTTGGTTCTAGCACCTCATGTTAAACAATTCCCTTCGAACACACAGCATAACCTTATTTGGTGTCAATCCTGGCTTCGATATCGCTTGTGATGATTCACCTTTTTTGACCATGATCTTTTTCAAACGACATTCTCGTATCTTACCCATTTTTCATCGTCCATAATAATTTGCTTCAAAAATGGCTCGATTTCGTTGCGTTTTATTAGCATTACGCAAATGGAAATTCGGTTGATCAAATTTTTTTTGTGTTAATTCATGCGGCACCCAAACGTCGAGCTTCTTTGTGTTTCCAGCCTTACGCAAATGGTTCAAAACTGTTTGGCGATAGATATTCAGTTCCTTAGCAATGTCATGGCTGCTTATGTGTCGGTTTTCTTCAATTTTTTGTAGGATTTCATCGACTTTTTCAGTGATTGGTCGACCTGAGCGAGGTGCATCTTTGACATCAAAATTTCCAGAACGAAAGCGAGCGAACCATCTCTTGGCTGTGGCTTTGACCGTAGATACCACAAAATTTTTCACGAGCCTGCAATGCATTCTCACGTTGCTCGTCGTGATATTGTAAAATCTAACGAATTTTCCAGAAATGTCACAAATTTTTAAATGAACACAACTTCTGAGATAAATGACGAAATACAAAACTGTCCATATGAAAAGTGTAGACTGGACTGTCACCTTTCGTTGCCCGATCTATGACAACGAACACCATCTAGTGACAAAAAAGGTATACATAAATATGTTTATATATATATATATATATATATATATATATATATATATATATATATATATATATAATATGTATACATATAAATATTTATATATATATGTATATACATATATATATATATATATATATATAAATATATATACATATATATATATATATATATATATATATATATATATATATATAAATATATACAAATTTATATACTCGTATAATGAATGTATATATATTTTTACATAATATTTGTATATTTATATGTATACAAGATATATATATATATATATATATATATATATATATATATATATATATAGATATATATATATATATATATATATATATATATATATATATATATATACATAAATATATATATATATATATATATATATATATATAAATATATATATATGTATATATATATATATATATATATATATATATATATATATATATATATATATATATATATATATATATATATATATATGTATGTATATATATGTATATATATTGTCGCGTGTATGGCTCGCGGTCAATAATTTTAATGTTCCAAGAAAGTGAAAACTCACTATATTTTCAATTAAGTTAAAAGAGTTTATTTACTAAAATTGCACAATCATTAATTTAACTATTTCACAAAAATTAATTAAAATCTAACTTCCACTTGTCAATAAATTTCTCTTACAACTGTCTTCACTTAACAATCAATATTCTCGTACATTGGCAAATGATCTGCCGAGAGCTAACTGGGATATTCAAGCAACCCGAATGGGCGTAGTGACGTCACTTTCAGATATTGATCATGCTTGGTGAGTTCTTGTGCTTTCGAGTACATTCATTTGTGGATCATGAGGTTCTAAGTGGTTGTGAAAACAATTGCGACAGTAGCTCGCAGAATTATTTGTACATGTAACACTGCCCCCACCTCAGTTCTTTTCGCCCTGAAAAGATGTGCCGCCAGTTGTAGTCAATTCTCCCTGGATGTAATATGGGGCAAGACGGTCCAGGTGCATGATTTTCATTTTGGCTCTCGATTTACGGTGTTCCTGTATGCGATATATGACGTTGTTGATTCTCCCAATTATGCTGCAACTTTGGAGAATTACCCTTCCGGCGCTATGGGTTATATAGCAACACCAAGTCATCTTGCTGAAAGCCAGTAGAACTTGCCTTTAGATCATACCTGGTCTTCATGCGTTCAGTAGCCGATCCAAGGTGTTTTCGCACTGTCCGATGTATCTGGTTCAACCATTGTCTCAGCTCATTGCATACTCCGAGATCGTTTGGGGTTTCTCAGGGGGTGTTCCATACTTTATATCAGCCGGCAAACGAATAGTCTTTCCAAAAATGACTTTGGCTGGGGCTTCGCCCGTCGATGCATTTTGGTAGATTCATACGCCATCAAAAATAGTGGGATGTGCCGGTCCCAGTCCCTTTGGCCCTTGTCAACCATCTTGGCCTGAGTGTGCCATTGAAACGTTCGACGATTCCATTGGATTGAGAACGCAGCAGTGCTATCTTCGTTTTCCGTATTCCGCACATTTCGCCAAAAACTAGTAATTCAAAGTTTCGGCCTTGATCCGAATTCAGTTCACATGGTAGGCCGTACCTACTGACCCAATTTAACACTAGCTGTTCGGCTACAGTAGTTGCTTCCTGGTTGGGAATGGGGTAGACCTCGAGTCACTTGCTGAAAACGTCCGCCACAACCAGCGTATATCGATTTCCCCACTCGGATTCGGGAAAGGGCTCTGCGATGTCAACAGCAATTCTTTCAAATGGCACCCCCACGTTATAGGTTTGCATTTTTCCTATCACTCGTTGCTTTGGATCTTTGGCCAAAGCGCAAATTGTGCATCTACAACACCAGTCTTCTACGTCTTCTCGAGCATGGAGACAGTAAAACCTTTCCCGCAATTTCGCTAAGGCCTTGTTAACACCAAGGTGGCCTCCTGAGGATCCTTCGTGCATTTGCTTAACCACATCGTGGATTTGACTTTTGGGTAGTATAGTTTGCATCCTATAGGAGCTGCCATCCACCGTTTCCCATTTCCACTTGAGTACGCTGGGTATTTCATCGCACTCGGCCGTTATCACTCGCAGATCAACGGTCGACTCCTTTTCTCCGATCCGTCGGTAATGCTTGCAGTTCGGTGAACAGGGACGATGAGATAGGGTGTCAGCATTTCCATGAACTTTGCCCTTCCAATGAACAATTTTGTAATTGCATGACTGTAATCTTTCGATCCATCTCGCGATTTGTCCGTCGGGGGTTTTGAAGTTAAGCAGCCCTCTCAGCGATGCTTGGTCCGTTCGAAGAACAAATTTCTGTCCACATAGGTACTTGTGGAACTGCTTGGTTGCGTCTATTACAGCCAATAGTTCCTTCCTGGTCACGCAGTAATTCCTCTCACTTTTTGAAAGAGCTCGACTGTAATACGAGAGGACTCTTTCTTCACCATCGATCTGCTGGGAGAGTACAGCTCCAAACGCGCCGTTGCTCGCATCGGTGTCAACTACAAACATTTTCTGGGTTTCGGATAAGCCAGCACGGGGGATTCACACAGTTTCTCCTTCAAGGTCTCAAAGGTTACCCGGCATTGCTCATTCCAGATATACGGACGATGTTTCTCAGTTAACTGATGGAGACACTTAGCTATTTTGGCAAAGTCTTTGACGAACCCTCGATAGTAGGTCGCCAGACCCATAAAACTTCATAGTTGGCGGTTGTAGTTTGGTGTTGGCCAGCTTTTCACGGCTTCAATTTTCCCAGGGTCTGTTTTGACCCCTCCTACGGCGTGCCCCAGATATTTTACTTCAGCTGCAAAAAAGGTACACTTGTCGGGACTGTCGCAATCGAGAGAAGACCTCTTCTAAATTCCGCACATGCTCTTGGAACGTTCTCCCGATAACAATGATATCATCTAGGTACACCAAGCAGGTCTTCTAGGTCAGGCCTCGTAGCATGTATTCCATCAGGCATTCGAAGGTAGTTGAAGCATTGCAAAGCCCAAATGGCATCGCCACAAATTGCCACAATCCGGTCCCAACTGCAAATGCGGTCTTCTATCGGTCCTTTTTGTCGATTTTACCTGCCAGTAGCCACTTTTGAGATCGAGGTGGCTAAAGGGTACATGATGTCGTCGATGCATGGAAGGGGGTAACTATAAGTCTTAGTGACGTCGTTAAGCTGCCTATAGTCGTTACAAAACCGAGTGCTACCATCCTTTTTCTTTACTAGAACCACTGGCGCAGCCCATGGACTGATAGAAGCCTCGATAACACCTTGTTTTTCCATGGCCGAGATCAGCGCGCTCACTTCTCCTTGTTTGGTTATAGGAAGACATCTCGGTACTTGTCGAATTGGTTTGGCTCCCTGTGTATCTATGACGTAAGTTACCATAATCGTTTGGCCTTGGTTTTGCAAACTTGTGCAGAAGATGTTACTATACTTGGTGACCAGATCAGAAGCTTGCTTGAATAGCTGCACTGGCAATTCGGTCTGCTTCATTACTTCAGACGTGAGTTCCCGGGCTTTGTCTGGATCTTGCTTCTTCTTTTTCCAATGATGATCGTGAGTAGCTTCCAAAGAGGTGTTGGCGGAAACAAGCTGACAGCTGCCGATGACTTCTCCCACTTTGATGCTGGTGGTTGAGTCTACGGTGTTATGGACTCTAACTGGCACGTATCCGTTCCTTAGAGACCTTACGAGGCTTCTTCCTACAATCAAACTGCGCAATGCTGATGTCTTCATTGGCTCCATCAGATAAGATCGATGGTCTCCAGAATCACCATCAAGCTTGGCCCATAAAATTATCATTAGTGTCGGTACATACTACAACATTCATCTTGGGAATTTGGACGCTGGGATCCTCCATCAATACTTCTACATTCCGCTATTTCAATACCCGCTTGCTTGTTGCAATTCCTGGTCCTTTTTTGCGCTGATGAATGCTTCTGTTGCTGCGTCATCTCGATGTTCAGGGTCGTGAGCTGAGTAAGTCAAAAGTGCCTGTCACTCAATGTCTTAGGCTAGCTGCTGTAAGGTTTCAGCAAACTTCTGCATCCGATGCCGTAGCTGTGACCGATGAATCTGCTTCAGATGATCGTCTCCGTAACGCACGTTTAGCGCATTCATTACAGCAGCCGAGTTTGAGTGCAACACTCCAGACCATCTGCCCGCCGAAAATTGGTGCTTGCACGTTTCTGGCTGTGCTTTGCGCTGCGGTTATAAGCGGGGCTGGTGAAATGGTTACTACTGCCTTTGCTGTTTCCAATTCCCTTTTCATTTTTTCCACCTCATGGTTGATTCTCTCCTCAACTTGGTATACCTTTTCCTCGACGCATTTAATTTAGTTGTTCAGACTACCGAGCTCCGCTTTTATTTTGGTTGACTATTTTTGCAAAGCTGCCTTGATTTCCATTGCCTGTTGGTCTAGCTTCGCTGATTGCTCCTCCAGCTTCTGTACGATGTTTGCCTTGATTTCGAATGCTTGTTGGTCCAGCTTTGCTACTTGTTCATTCAGCTTCACAATTAAACTAGATGACTGTTCATTCAGCTGCGCTGATTATTCATTTAGCTTTGCAGTTAAATTTAAAAAAAAAATTATTTCTGCTCTTGCAGCATCAGCTTCAACATTTGTATCAGGGCGTTTTCTCGTTCCTTTGATTTTGATGTTTCTGCTTCTCCACCTTATGCGCCTTTTTCCACATCTGAAGTCTCACCCAAATGCAGATACACGCCCTCCGATTCGATTGCGTCACTCAAGCGTGCAATTAGTATGGCCTTTTTACCTTGCGTAGCCAGATTTCTCTATTCCAATTCTTTCTTAAGCTCCATATGGTCAATTCATTAATTCTCAAATGTAAGTTTCGTGGCATTTTTATTGTTTTGACTTTTTTTCCATACTAAATTTCACTATCGAGCACTTAAAAATGTTTAAAAGTTTTCACTTTCAAAATTTTCTTTCTTACTTCTCGACACCACTGTCGCGTGCTATGGTTCGCGGCCAATAATTTTAAAGTTCCGGGAGAGTGAAACCCACTGTCTTTTAAATTAAGTTAAAAGAGTTTATTTACAAAGAATGCACAATCATGAATTTCACTATTTTTACAAAGATTAATTAAAACGTTATTTTTCACTTGTCTACGAATTTATACTTCAACTGTCTATATCACGAAAATCACTACACTATTAATCAATATCACCTTTACTTCGCATTCCACTATATCGCAGTTTTACTATTCCTACCCATTTATTCAGCTCGGCTTTATATAGGGTCTCTAGTCATTCAATCCATCTCTAGTATATTGGCGAATGTTCTGGTGAGAACTACCTGGAATATTCGAGCAATTCTAAAGACCCCGCAGTGACGTCACTTTCGGATGTTGATCATGAATCTACTTGGTCGATTCTTGTGCTTTCGAATACATTCGTATATTGATCATCATATTATTAATTGTTGCGAAAACAATTGCGACAGTAGCTCGCAGAATTATTTGGGCATGTAACGATATAAAAGGAGTACCGGTTTTCTAACAGATGGCATAACTTGATTTTTATTCCAGTGATTCACTTTACCAAATATGTGTTGGAAAGCTACTATGATATAGTTTCAGAATCAGTATGTGTCATTTAGCTGAAGCCTAAACAACAATACTTTTTTTTTACTCTGAAAATGTCAAATTTCGTGCCGAAAAAGTGTTTCTGCGGGGACTACTTCTTCATTGAAGAAAAAAGCTGCCGAAAGTCATCGTATATTGGTAGGAGTGTATGGTGTGCATGTTCTAGCTGAGCGTACGTGCCAAAAGTGGTTTGCACGGTTTAAAAGTGGCAATTTTGACTTGGAGGACGATGAACGGCCCGGACAGCCAACAAAGTTTGAAGATCAGGAATTGTTGAAATTGCTTGGCCAAGATCCATCCCAAACTTGCAAAATCACTTAGCGTCGTTCAACAAACCATTTTCGATCGTCTAAAATTAAGTTTTCACAATAAAGCTCCAATTTTCGAAAGAAACCGCATGAATTAACCGGTACCCCTTTTATGTATATATATACAAACACACACACACACATATATATATTTATATATATATATATATATATATATATATATATATATATATATATATATATATATATATATATATATATGTGTGTGTGTGTGTGTATATAACTTTTACAAAGAGGAAGTGCAGCATGTTTGGAATAACAATTTGCTTTTCAGGAACAAGTGGAAGTGCAAACAGGTCTGTCAATTGAAACAAGTACTATAAAAATGAAAAAATATTTTACGTATTAATCTAAATAGTCAAACAAATTGAGGGTTAGGAACTAACTCAAAATTGAAACTAAACTAAAAATCTACTTATGCTGCGGGTAATTTAGAATAAAGTATTCTGAATTACCTTCACCTGTTATGCTGAAATAAAATATACACTTTAACGTAAAAACTGCAAGATGACTTGTCTTTACCACATTTAAACCAAATTTATAGTTACATAAATATAAACCTCAAACATAAAATTTATCTAAATAGCCTTCATTTGCTTTTAATTAGACACATACACTATAAATTTTTGTGAATTGAAGGTTACAGTTCTTAGCTAATTCTAACAATAACTTCGCACTCCGGTTTCATAGCCACCGCAAGCACCGTGAACCCACAGTTTGCACATTAGACACTGTATCCATTTTCCCCTTCCTTGTCATTGCTGTAGTTTCCGTTGCAAAGAAAACACTCAGCGTCTTTGTCAGTATGTTGCATTGTTAAATTACTACAATTAGTAATTAGTTGCGAGCGAACACATAAAACATGCTCGGATATATTCGCCAATGAAAATTATCCATGGAAACACATGTGCAAGTAAATAAGCGAGCAGTTAAGTAAACGAGAAAGTTCAACCCGCAACGATATTTACATCATGAACGAACGGGGTGCTTCGAAGTGAGGTAAGCGGAGAGGAAAACCGAAAGTTCCGGCATAAACACTCTTTCGCTCAATGTTCCCAGTTTCGCTATTTCACCACGAGCGATCGTGGGAAAACCGAAAGTTCTAGCTAAAACACTCTTTCGCTCAATGTCCCCAGTTTCGCTATTTAACCTCAGGAGATAGTGAGAAAGCCGAAAACTTAAGCTGAAAGCACTCTTTCGAAGCCGAAAGCTTAGGTAAAAAACACTCTTTCGCTCAATTCCCCCAGTTTCGCATATTCACCAGTCGAGCAAGCGAGACGAAGCGGGGAGGAAAAACGTTCGTTGAACGAGAGCGCACGTGTTTGGCTACTCAGCGAATTTTAAGAGAATTTATGTTGAAAGAATAGTATTTAAACTTCTTGAGCGAGGTGGAAAAATCAGTTGGAAGCCGAATGTGCAACAACGCGCATCTCAGGAGAATAAATATCATACTTCGAAACGGAAAGCAAATGGCGAGGTGTTGGCATTACTAGCCGTGTTCCTCCAGGCTTATTAGCGTAACCGCTGCTGGCCACCATTGGTAACCTTCCCTATCATTTCAGGCGTCCCAGGAATGACACCGCGGCAAGGCAGCTGACGCAGCAGCGAGCAGCACGAGGACTTCGGTAGCAAGGTTAAGCAGCGTCTACGTGTTGCTCTATCCCCTATCAGCCAGTGGTACCAGAAAGGTAGTGAAATCAATCCGTCCACTGCAGGCTCCCACTCGGAGTTTGGAGCAGGTGCTCAAGGAAGAACCCCGAGCCGGCCTCCGTCCCATTAGCAAGGTTGAGTATTTACGAAGATTGAAGGCGCCCTTGGACACCACCGACAACACCACCAAACAGAGGCGACCACGAGGAGGCCGGCGGGAGCGTCAACGGCACGAGCTCTACGAGCTGAGGCGGTTAGCCCGCTTAGCCATCACACCCACGGAGCGGGCCTTCTTTCGCCGCCAAGCACGGAAAGTACGCCGAGGGATTCGTCGGGAGATTGCGGCCTGTCATCGCACTGCGGCAAGTTCTCATCAACAATTTAGAGAAAAAAATAAACAAAGAAGAAAATAAAGAAAAAACAATAAATAACACTTGCGTATTAATTCCAAGGAGGTTCATTCAGGCCCTTTACAGGTGCGTAGGTGAGTGTATGTACAACCAGTATTGTGGGGTTCCCGGAATATATAACATTGGCGCAGCCGGTTTTAGCTACCGAACAGCTCTAGTACGGCGACTTGCTGTAGAGTGATCAATTTGGTTGAGACTAAATTGGTGAAACGTTCGAAACTGGAATCTTACACTTACACTCCCGATATAAACGCACTCATCCACGCATCCTGATTGCTTGGGCTTCATATCCTTGGAATTGTAGCAAGTACCACCCAGTTAGTGTTATAGAACCTGTAGTCCTTACCAACCACAGAAGGAGTTGTGCTGTTAGCGACTTGTACGTTTACCCGATGACACGGGCATTATTAATTGTTAAATCACGCGAATGAGTGATAGGAATCAGCAGTAGGAGGAATTCAGCGGACAACTCCAGAAGAAAGCGACGGATTCGTGTTACGAAGCGGTAGAGCACTCTCAACTCCAAAAAGTAAGTCTGAATCTTCTTGTTCTAGCTCAAATCAACAGGTGAAGCGAGAAACCGAGCCCGTTGAATTGGACACAATTATTGAATTAACGAATATGGTTGATAATTTGCATGTGCATCGTTTAGAGTGAATTAGTCAGTTCCGCGAACAAACGAAGCAATTTAAAGAAGAGATTAAATATTTCGGCGGAGTCTCGCTAAACCAGACCAATGCAACAAGTAAGCACTGCAGCTTAAGTCGATATTGCTATATCGTCAGAGTAATCAGTCTTATTTTCAGAAATAGCACCAAGACTCGAATCTGACGATTCACTTTCCGTTCTGTTTCTCCTGGGTCTCTTTTTTAAGGTTTTGTAAAATCATTTTACAAAAAGTTTCTAAAACCGCGTCCTGTCTGTCCGTGCGTCCGTCCATGTGTCACACAAATGTTTCTCGCAAACTACATAAGCTAGAAACATAAGATTTTGTAGTTAGATGCAAAGTGACGCCCTCTTGCCACAAAAAGAAATTCATACGATGCTTAAGGGGGGTCTCCCCATATGGGGGAGTGGTCTTTGAAAAAAAAATTGCATTGCATGTAAGCAATATGGGTATCAAATAAAAGGTCTATATAATAAATTTTCGAAACAGGTCTTATAATGACAAATTTTGCTGTGAGAGGAGCAGGGGAAGGGGAAATGTACGGAAATTTTGTGTCCCCCCACCTTTCACCCGAAAAATCTGAAAAAAATCGCAGAGGTGAGACTTTAAGAGTGCAAGGGCAACAAATACCTTAGAAGTCAAAATTCGATCAACTTTGTTAATAATAGTACATTTTATAAATTTTATATTTTGGCCTATAAAATCAAAATGGGAACCTTAAACTTTCCAAAAGCTACAATTTAAGCTTTTTGGTAGCAATTGTATGTATTCACAATATTTGAACAATAAACAGCTAAGTTACAGCCGATTGAATATATAACAATTACAACAACATTAGCACGTGATATTAAGGAGAAACACGTTAGCAACGGACCTAGACACTACAAATATGTAAGAGTTTTGATAAAAATGTTAGAAATGGTTTGTAATATTGATCTGTTATCATGACCAATTAAGCGATGACGACAAAACACTTGCAACCAAATGACGGCGAAATTAAAAAAATAAAAACCATAATAATTTTTCGAGCTTAATTTATGGAATCATTATATTAGTCAAGTTTTGATACGCAGAATATATTGTTTGATTTACGAATTGTTTTTCAAAACCTTTCTGGCAGGACCACTCTCCTGCTACTTCAACTTGTTGATATCTTTTTACCATTTTTCTTAATTCCTTTTTCACGTGGTTTGTATTTTTTACCAATCTTCTTTAATTGCGCTCTTATGAGGTCCTTCTTGTATTGGGAACTTGAAATTATTGCCGATCCTCCTAGCTTACGCCCTCTATTGCTAGATCTTTTTATGACTGATGGCACGGGAGAAATTTCAAAAGAAGTAACAAGAGGGTGATGTTCAGTCGCCCTGGTTCAATTTCATCAAACTGTTCAGTCGCTGAGGTCTACATTCAACAATCGTGGAAGGCGTGATCGAAATGATTGGAGGATTCTTAGCTTATTTTTCAAAATCTACAGCAGCAGCTATGTATAAATTCGCTGAAGTAAACATGTTTCGATTGAACGGATATAAACCACCAAATTTAAAACCATTTGCTGCAGTCTCTCCAGTTTGTCATTTTAAGTAGGCTTTTCCAAATAGCATAACAACGTCATATGGTGTTACAGATCTATTATTTTGTCTCAAGAAAATACGAACTTCTTCGTAGTCATACGTTTTCGAGGGACCCATGAACGTTCGATTCATTGGTTGTACTTTGTGCGTACAATGAAGTGGCAGTGACTGGGTCGTCACATGATGTTGTTTGGCAAGATCGATAACCTCTATATTCTACGTATGGCTGTAGTGTCCATCAAGAATTAAAAGCACCGGTGAAGCTTCCGTTGATTGGACATACTCCACAAAGTGTTGAAATCATTGCGTTAAAAGAAGTTAGTTTGAATCCAACCAGAAGAGAGTCCTCTCCCTATGGAGCCAACTAAAACACCTCTCATTAGAGCTTCTGACATATATACACGCGGAAAACTGATCATGGGTGGAACAAATATTCCTGCTGGACTCATGCAAATAACTATAGATATTAAGAACTGCCTTTCAAGCTGATTTATTACAGCGATTTTTTTTCCTTTCCGTCCTATAATTTTTGATATTTTGCTCTGAACTATAGAGACACCGCTCTTATCAACTTTAAAGATGCGTGCCGCTGGAAATGACCTATTAGTCTGGATTCTTTCAAGATTATGGTAAAATTCATCCATCCTTTCTTTGGTGAATCTATTGGCTCTTGCTTGAGAAGAACGAGTCGGTTGTCTTATGAATAAAACTTACTGGTTACGTTTCAAAAATCCATTTGCTCAGTATCTCTCTAAACTATACACTAACGAATATACATACTATGGTTACTGATTACACTAGTTTACAGTCATTTTGGGACGGTAATGTTAGAGGCTGTTCTTCTTTTCCCAACACGTAGGATTTTTGAGCTATGATTTTTTTATTGAAAAAATAAAATCAAGTTATATTAGATTACAGCATGTACCAAAGCAACTTGTGTTCATAATAAAATTGGATGCTGGTCTTTAAAACGCCTAAACCCGAAAAAGTTCACTTTTAAGAAGTGTTGTAGTCAAGGGGTGTAGGGGTCAAACCACCACCAGTATTCCGGAAAGTTTATGTAAATTAATATATGAGCATTGTATATACTTTGCCTACGCCCAAGCAAATCTACGTACCTGCTAGGCTACTGGTTATTCTAACAGGTTATGCCTGCGCTTTGTGGATATGCCGCTTATGTTTTAACCTTGGTCCCTGACACGTTGTTGTCGCTGAGATGAGTCGGTTGTAGTTACGGTTGGCAAAAGAGAACACGTGTTTTTAGTTTTGAGCTTTTTACCTGAACTTTGTCAAAATGTCGAAGGTACAGAAACGTGATTGTGTTAACCCCACGGACAGTTTTTGCTATATATGTGGCCAGTTTACCCCTAAATCACAGAAAATGACAATTAAAAATTGCAAATATTTTGGCTGTGTTGATGGTAATCAAGATCGGGAGTGGGCTCTTCACGTGCCTTGTCAAACTTGTGCTGCAAATTTAAGTAACTGGTTACATGGTAAACGATCTTCTATTCGTTTTGCGGTTCCAATGATTTGGCGAGAACCAACTAACCATTTTAATAACTGTTACTTTTGCGTGTCCAAAGTGTCCTGTTTTTCAAGGTAAAACAAGCATACTTTCTCCAAGCGAAGGCCCGAGAGGGGCTGTAGTGCTACAAAGAAGAAGAAGAAATGTATTAGTTGCACCATAGTATACTCAACTAGTACCCACACCTTTAATTTACCCTGTGTTGCACACTTTTTGAATTTTCTCAGGGGCACGTCAGCTGATCCGGGGCATGAGAGCTGATCCCATGTTTGGCGCGCTCAAGAAACAAGGCAAAATGCAAATAAAATTTCCGACGCACGTGTTCTTTTACGCATTTCAGAACATGGGAGTGCTGCCACATCCTAATAAAAAACTAAAAGATTGCATGGAACGAATCTTGTTTTTCTGCAAAGTTATTGATTTTTTAAGATATGGTAATCATGAAATCTCTCATCGAAGCATATGTTTATATTCGCGCCAATCCTCGCATCAGCATTTACCTACCTACCTGCTACCGAAGATTTATGGCTCTCTGTTCGGCTTGTGTTCGAATTTTTCCGGAGGGTTGATGGAGTGTGGTTACTAGTTGAGTATACTATGAGTTGCACTATATCTTGTGGGAATATTGGAAATCTACTTGAATAAGCTGTCGTGTATTGTCTTTCGATTATGCTTGAGGAATAAATGAGTTGTACTTTATTACTATAAAACAATACTTTCTATTTCCTTTAGAGATACTGCGTCTTGAATAGGAATAAGTAAATTGTAAAATGGTGATACATTTGATAGAGTATTTGTAAAATTTATGCTAAACGTGAAAATGGGAAATGGGGATCTAGTTACTCGTAAACTTGCTATCGGCAAGTTAAACAGCTTGAATTAATTAGAAAGTGTGCACCACAGAGTAAATGGGAGGTGTGGATACTATGTAAACGTACAATGCTACATACATGCCTTCCTCTTTCATACGAATTGAAATCCCTCCCGCCTACCACGCCGCTAGAACATCCACACGCTCAAGTGGCTCTATAGTTGCTCTCACAAAAATACCACTCCTCTTATACTTTAACCTCTGAATTGTCAACTAAATATCAACCATATGATTGAAAACATATGATTTCTGGAAATTCAACAGATGACGGAAAACATATAATCAAGTTGAATTTGAATTGTACGCAGAACATATTTTTAAAGATGAAGCGTGTTGAATTTAGTGCAAAAGCGTTGCAAAAGTGATAATTAATTAAATTGAAAAGTTTGCCTGGGATCACTAGTGTTGTTGTGTCGGGAAACAAAAAATGTAGTGATGTGTGTGGGATTGTAAAAACAACTATAGGTAGCATATCAGGGACGTATCCTTCGTAGGGTAAGTCATGTTGGATCTTTTATATCGTTTCAAATTTATTTGAAATTCGAACCAACAGCTGATAACACGGCAACTTCACGCCACATCATAAAGTGCTTTAATTCTCTCTGTGTATTTCGCATCCATTCTCTCTGGCGTCTATGCACTCTACTCGACTACCAATGATGAACTTTTTTTTTTTGATAGGTCACTTCCCTATATGAAGAGACCCTCTTAAAACCCTTTGAAAAAAATGCCCACCCTTGAATTTTCAAGAAGTCGCCATTTTTGACATTTCCACAAAATTTCATGGCTGTAGCTTCTATAGTTTTGGAGAAAAACTGCTGTGACATACAGATGGATGGACGGACAAACGGACACAGGTCGTGATTGCAGTAAGGTTTTGAATTTTCGTACAAAACCCTAAAAAAGATGAAAAAACCAAAAAAGAAAGTGAAAATAACAATAATGATAACGCAGCCAGCGGCTGCAGCCATGATGTTTACAGCACATCGGGAGCAGTACTTATGATGACATAAAAAAACGATGAATTCAATTACAGCGAAGATGGACAAAAAACGGAGACTAAATGACAGTCTGTGGCGTTCGGGCACAGCAAAAACATGATACAAACACCAGGACATCCTAAAAAAGAAAAGTTTGAGCCTCTGCAGGACGCACCAGATGTTGAAGAGGTAGAGCAAATTATAAAAACCATCGAAAATTCGATGGACACTGCTGCGATCCCTACTATAGCGACCGAAACAAGAGTCAAAATCCCGAAATAATAACGAACCACCCTGAATTCCACAAATGGATTACGGCAGGAAAAGACAGGAGTGACCAGACGAATAAAGTCCCATGATGTGACTACATCGCCAGCATAAAAAATGTCTCGGAAGTACTATAATCCGAAAAGCGGGAGATGTTCTAAAAAGAGTACAATCTGCATGCGACTTCCCAAAAATCAACAAAGCAGTTAAGGTTGGACTTTTTGAACTAGAGGGGCTCTTAGACCACATAAGGCATTATTGGAAGAGCTGGTTAAAAGCCAAACAGATACTATGCAGCTGAGTGAGCAACACCATAACAAACGTTAAGCATCATGGTATCCCAATGAGACTGGTACTGCTGTCGTCTGGGTTCGGAATAGCGATTTTCAGGTGGAGAGCTGAGGACGGGGGGATAGTTTTGTGAGTGTTCGATGCTCGGAGACCAGCTTTCAGGGCAAGCTTAATGCTTTGAAGAGCGCTATCTCGAACGCAGACGGGAACGTGCTCGTTGAGGGGATTTCCACGCGAAAGCAATTTTATAGGACATACCTCAAACATATCCGTGGGGAAAGCGAATCATAGAAATGGTGGCCAAGACGAGGTTCGGCTTTCCACAACTGAATGCAACATCCGAAGGATGGACGTCGGGAGTTTCATCGAGGTGCTCACAGCAGGTGAGCCGCTGCAGAGAACACTGAAAATACGCCAATTTTCCACCGTATTGGCTGTGGAGGAATCATACCTGACCCAACATTCGCCTCAAAGTCCTCAGTACTGAGGATATACAATTGGAGAGTACTAGAGGACTACTCAGCCAGTGATCACCAGTGCATTCTGCTCGATATCAGTGATGTTGTCTTGCAAGGTATATGCTCTCGGCTTTCTGCAATTGGGTGGAAAATCAGAAGGATGGATGCCGCGAGGTTTGTCAAGGTGCTCACAGCATTTGCCCCGATGCAGGGAGACTCGCAGGGGATGCAAGAACTAGCAGCTCAAGACGTGGTGAACTCAACTATGAGCATCGTCACAACTACTTGCTACGCTTCTAAGGACCGTCGAAAACCCCGGCATGGCTAGCCTGAAGGGAGTGCCACAAACTTGGGGTGAGGCTCAACGGACACCAAAACGTGACAAGCAATGCAATCGGGTAGCCAGGAAATTCCTTTGCCAATTTATTAACATCTGCAAGTCTTGATACTTGCAAAATCTAGTGGAAACTGTGAACAAAGATCCGTGGGGCCTTGGCTACAAGCTAGTTATGCGGAAGCTTGGTTCTCTACGGAAACAATCCATACATGATGCAGAAAGTTGGACGACATAGTGCAGGCACACTTCCCCGCTCATCCCGTCCATGTTGACGCTATCCATGGTTAAACAGCAGTCAAGTATCTACTCTTCACGCAGCAGGAACTAGAAGAGGCAATCCTTCCACTGAAAGCGAGCAAGGCTCCACGTCTAGATGTTGTTCCAACTACGGTGTTGCAACTTGTCTATCACTATTGTCCTCACTTGCTGCTCAGCACATTCAATGCTTGCCTACGGGATGAAAGATGGCGAGGCTTGTGCTGATCAGAAAGGGCCAGAGAAATCCCGGATCACCCGTTATGCATGCTAGATATGGCTGGAAAAGGGCTAGAGAAACTCAGCAAGGGAAGACTCACTTACCTATCTCCTCGGCAGTACAGCTGTAGAGTAGGACGTTCCACCATTGATGTGGCACAAAAGGCAGAGTCATGTACCCGCACCAAGCGATGGATTGTCCTGTTGGTGACACTTGACGTTAGGAACGCTGTCATCTCCGATAGATGGGTGGATTTTCTGGAAAGCCCGTTTCAAGTTCCAGAAAATCTAATGCGGATCTTTTCTTGGCCCCGACCTGTGGAACGTGTTTTACGACCGGCTACTAATACTGAAGACGCCAGATGAGTCACACTTGATCCGCTATGCGGATGATGTTGCGGCTCTGGTCGCTGGACGTACCGTTGAACAAGCGCAACTTAGGCTAGGTATGCTATTGCGCTGAATGATAGACTGGATGACTGTACGCGGGTTCAATTTAGTACTGGAGAAAACCGAAGTGGTCATCTTGACAAAAAGAGAATCTCGTGAGTAAGAATTATCAGCCAGCAGCCAGCAGTGAAGTACCTAGGGCTACTGATCGACTCAAACATGAGTTATTTTGAGCGAATTAGGGCAACATGTGGGAAAGTTGCTTCAGCAGTAGTATACCAGCCAGGGTCGTTGGAGTTAATTCTGCTTCCCCTCTCTCCTCTTGATAAAAGGGGGATTCCCCTGCTTGAAGGCACCTCACTGCATCACAAAACGAGATCTGGCCCGAAGTAACGTGTTAAACGACTCGAGGCTGGTTTCTCAGGTTGACAGGATAGGTGAGTGTATAGTCCAGTTGTCTTCTCACGACTATGGGAGTCCTACACTTTATGCAAAAATGACAGTTGCCTCCCAACCACATATGCCGTACAAAGCAGTGATAAGGCTTCATAATTTTCGCAATGTGGCTTGTCACCTTTTAGGGTATTGTAAAATCAATTTACAATACCCTACTAAAATCGCGTCCTGTCTGTCCGTCTATCCGTCCGTCCGTCCGTCCGTGTGTCACACCACTTTTTCTCGCAAACTACATAAGCTAGAAACATAAGATTTTGTAGGTTGGTGCAAAATGACGCCCTCTTCAAACTTACAACACGAAAAAAAATTTATAAGGTCTTTAAGGGGGGTCTCCCCATATAGGGGAGTTGCCCCCGAAAAAAAGTTTCCATCGCATGTAGGCAATATGGGTATCAAATGAAAGGTCTTGATGAGCACTTTTCAAAACAGGTCTTAAAATGACAAATTTTGCTTCGAAGGGTGCAGGGAAGGGGAAATGTACGAAAATTTTGACCCGAAAAATCTGAAAAAATCATGAATGTAGGCCTTTATGAGTACAACAACAACAAATACATGAGAAGTCGAAATTCACTCAACTTTGTTAGTAATAGTATGATTTATCGATTTTATGTTTTCTTGCATAAAATCTTAACGGTACCCTTAAATATAATAGAATTCAGTACACAGATGACTTTTTATAAGATTAATCTGCCCTGAAAGGACAACAAATACCTCAGAAGTCGAAATTCGATCAATTTTTTTAATAATAGTACATTTTATAACTTTTGCTTTTTTGTCTATAAAATCAAGATGGGAGCCTTAAATTTTGCAAAATCTATAATTTAAGTTTTCTGAAAGTAATCGTATATGTTCTGAAAATTTCACAATAATTGAACAATAAACAGCTAAGTTACAGCCGATTGAATATTTAATAATTACAACAACATTAACACGTGATACTAGGGAGAAACACGCTTGGAACGGACCTAGACACTACAAATATGTAGGAATTTTGATAAAAATTTTAGAAATGGTTTGTAATATCCATGTTTTATCATGACTAATCAAGCGATGGGGTCATACCACTTGAAACCAAATGGTGGCGAGTTTAAAATCATAATAACCATATTAATTTTTCGAACTAAATTCATGGAATCTATATATTAGTCAAGTTTGATTTACTAATTGTTTTACAATACCCTTCTGGCAGGAGCATCTTCCTGCTACTTCAACTTGTTTTGTAATATAATTCATTGGCTCCCCTCTTTCGGCGTATGTTCCTGTTGCCAAATGTACTATTAACTTTGTGAATAGCTTTCTGAACGCGGGGTTCACCATATTTTATAAGCAACACTGAAATCTCATCGATGCCTGGCGGTTTTTTAATCTTTTTGGCCTTGATGGTAGAACGAATTTCACCCAGAGGAAGTTGGGCCAATGGAAGCTACCCGGGAATATTCATACGCTCCAATGCTCTGGACAGTGCGGAGGATTTAGGAGAATCTTTAAGTATGATGCCCATCTTTCTTCAATCCGGTTTTCATCAGTGATAACGTTAACGGTGCCCACACGACAGAGCGTGAGCTTTGGATGATAACCTCAATTCACGCTTTTCTCTTCTCTGTATGCTTGTCTTCTGTTGTTGCTTAGTTGATTTACATGGGTACTTCTCAATTGCCTTTTAAAGTATTTTCTTTACCTAACCCTGATTAGCTTGTTGCCTACTCTTCCGAGATTTTCAACATGTTCGATCTTAATCCTGATTTTTCTACTTAAGAATTCTTTGTATACCTGATTCTTTTGGTCTAAAGCATTCTTCACTCATCATCGAGTCAATAATTCCTCTTGCGCTGGACTTGATATTCTGTCACTTAATAGCCGCTTTCACTTCCGTCCAGAGCTCGTTATTTGTTTATGACAATGTGTCTAATAAGATGGGACCCAGCTAGTTATCGAGAGTCTCCGTGAAATTTGTTGCCTCAGATGCCATTTGGAGCCTTTCAATGTCAAATTTTTGTAGCGAGCTGATTTTCGCCGAAAAGTGTGTGCCGTTGGTACAAGAGAATTTGCTTCCGGGCCCTGCATTGGCTGCAAAAGGTTCGGTGTACTGTTTGTTGTTGACTGGTGTAAAGTAGTGCGAGCTGGAAAAATTTATGTTGTTGGTGATTTGTGTAATAAACCGTACGACCTTCGACTGGTCAATGATCGGCTTTAGCTTCTTTTGATTTGCAGCACAACAATTTCTGTCAGCATACATGACACAGGTGATTGGGTTATTATAAAATGACTATCATACGACAATTTGCGGCAACACCGGAGAAGACAGGTGGTAGTATTATCGATTGTGGCATAGGTAAAGCGTGTGAATCGTGCCTGCGAGGGAAGATGACACAAAAATTGTTCCCATGAATGGTAACGTGACGATCCAAAGGCAATCCTCTCGGGGCTTTACTTCCTGCAAACAGCTCCTCCAACTGTCTCGGTCCATTGACCGCGTCCTCCAATTTCGAAATCCGAGCAGCGATGAACTGTCTTCATCGACCGAATCAAACCAGCATGTCTTCGGTTTCCTCACTGGTCTCCGCCCTTCACATTTTCCAACGAGTAATTTTTCATGTATCTATTGTCCATCCATGCGATTCATGTGGCCCGCCCATTGCAGTTTCGTAGCCAAACAATCGTTGAGACCTCCGGCTCGACAAAAATTTCATACAGCTCATTTGTTGTATCGAATATGCCATTGATCGCCGTCTAAATTTGCTCTGATTATTCGCCTCAGGACTCGTCGCTCAAAGGCATTCAATATGTTTGCGGATGCTTGGGTTAAGGTCCATGTTTTGCACCCACAGCATAACATAGATCTTATCACTGATTTGTGGACTTGGAGCTTTGTTTTTCTGTGGATGCAACTGTTCTTCAAGATCGTCAAAACTCAATAATACATTTTATTTGTGAGCTGTATTCTACGGCGTATTTCGTCTCTTTCTTTAGTGGTTCTCGTTACTTTGGCGCCTAAATACACAAATTTGCTCACATTTTTGGTACTGTATATGCCAAGTGTGTTATTTTGTGTATTTGATGTATTTTTTTCCGACTGCGTAATGAGCTTTGTTTTATGTTCATTGATTTGTAGCACTACTAGTTTTGCTTCAATGTCGAGTTTCAGGAAGATTTATTTGGCATTTATTAATGACCGTGACAAAATGTTGATGTCGCCCACATAGAATATAACTTGGCTCGACTTTTATATTAATGTACCTTGTGTTGGCTGAGTTGGTTATTGATGCAGACTTGGAAGGTTTTTGACGTCATTGTCATTTTGGTAAGACGGGAAAATTGGGCTGGAATACCATCAGCATTATTTGGTACAGTACGTTACGACCTATACCGTCGTAAGCTTGCTAAAAGTTAACAGAAATTTGGTGTATGTCTATGTTGAACTCTCAGAATTTCTCAAGTTCCTGCTTGACAGTGAACAGTTGGTCTAATGTCTCTCTGCCTGCGCTCAAACTGCCTTGATACTCTCAGGTAATACTGTTGCCGGTTGATCCTATTTTATTTTCTAAGATATCTGAAAATATCTGATTAATTTTTTTTAATTGCTATTCATTTGCATATATTAAATCTTTAGGGTGCTGTAAAACAATTCCCTACTGAAATTGCAACCGGTTTGTCCGTCCGTCTGCGCGCATGTCATAGCAAGTTTTCTCGCAAACTACGTAAGCTATAGTAACGAAGTTTTGTAAGTTGGTGAAAAGTGGTGCTACATTAAAAGTTGTATTTAAAAAAAAGTATAAGATGTTTAAGAGGATCTCTCCATATCGAGGGTGACATTTAAACATTTTTTTTACCGAAGGTAGCCAACATGGGTATCAAGCGAAAAGTCTGGCTGACAACTTTTCAAAAAACTCTTAAACTAAAAGTAGTAGCACTTGCAGGGTGGGGTTTAGGTTAAGAGGAAATGTAGGAAAAATGTGTGTCCCCCTCGTCATTAGACGCCTTTGGGAAGAGCAATCTGGGAAAAATCATGAAAGTAGGTCTTTATGAGCCAGAAGCCAAAAAGTACCTCAGAAATCAAAAGTCGGTCAACTTTGTTCATCATAGTGGATATTACGACTTTTGCATTTTCATCTGCAATATCGAAACATGACCCTAAAACTCAAAAGGTTGTTTTTCAATTTTCTAATGCCAAAGCCACAAACAGCTAAGTTGCAAGCAATTGAAAATTTATCAATTACAACAATTCTACGTGATAATGTGTAGATACACGTTTGCAAAGCACCCAAATATTACAGATGTATTGGATTTTGGTTATAATTTTAAAAATATTCTGGAAATAGATTTTTTTATAAAAAAAAAGACAGAAATTCATTCACATTTTCTTATTGATTTGTGTTTATTTATTTACATATCTTGTAAAATTAGGATAATGTGTAAAAGGACTCAAATGACTTCTTCTTAATTTTCCATTATTTCTGAAGTGTTATTAAGTAAAATTATTTTCTCTACTTTTCAAAAAAAGTTTCTCAATGATACGAACACTGTTAAAACTAATGTCAGACTCGAAAATACCGTGGACACAGCACTGTTACGGAAAGTGTTTAACCATTGAACGTAGTTTTCCCGATTCTCTGTCACCCACTGCATATTGCTCTCTGCTCTAGCCTTAAGATTGTTCAGCTGAGAAGAACTGCCAAGGGGTCCTTTTGCAACCTCTACCAACAACGCATTGAACTAAAAAGAAATTTTGATGAATGGAAATCTACAGTAGGAAATATTTACAATGCAACAAACCTCGTTCACAAGATCCTTTGAATATACTCGCGAAGCAATGCCAGATAAGATACTCAGCAATGGATTACTGTCCATGAAGCCAGAAGATCCTAAATTGTAATAATCAACGTGATTTGCCATCAGAAATTTGATTGCCGTGCGTAAACCGACTTCATTTTTATCAATTATTGCACTCAGGACATTAACACGTTCTTGGGCGCGATAGTTTATGTCCGGACCGTAAGCTGTTGAAGTGGAAGCAAACTGCATGAGTAAGGCTTCATTCTTAGAGCAACCTAAAGCTGGCATGAGTTGGCGCCGCTCAGCTTGGTCCGTTGAGTTGAGAATGCGATGGTATACATATTGGAACTCTGCTGCACCACCTCTTAATAAGCCATTGCAAAAGATAGCAGACTTCAAACTAGGCTCCACATCCCTTACTGACGTTATGACTTCAAGCAACCGTTTGTTGGTTGCATCAACGCAACCAGCAACATTGGCTTTACATGCCCAATTGATGGCTATGTTCCTCGTCAACTTATGGTGCATTGTATCTTTCGCGCCCTCATTGACACCAAGTGTTTGATAAATCGGGGAAACGAGCTTGCCAATGTAATATTCCAAAAGAGCAAAGTCCTTGTCTCCAAGGAAGTATGTGTTCAAGGCATTGAAAACATTATTTGCCGCTGCCCAAGGAGCATAGTCTTTCTCTTTCTGCAGGTATTCCATTAGATGTAATGCTACAGTTGGGGTCAACCGGCCGGCAAAGGTAAGTCTCACAGGGTCATCAATGAGTTGCACGCGGTTCATTACGTGGATTTTCGTGTGATCGTTAAGGAGTTGTTTTATTAGAAGCTCCCAATTCTTAGTGTCATAATTAACGCGATAATATCCTGTGACCTGTTTATTGAGCAGAAGCCACGTATCTGCAGTGCTTACCGAGCTTTGGCTTCTAATGGTTACACTTTCCTCTTTATTCAAGAACCCATCGGGGATGGTGTTGGTGAAGTTAGGGTTATTACCGTAAATGTAATTGAATGGAACAACCCAAGTCACTTTCGAAGTGGGTTTGTTAGTGTTGTCGAAAAATTCTTGAGTGATTTTAAAGGATCCAGCTGAATAGTCACGAATAACAGTCAAAACTGGGTATCCTCCTTGGTTAGTCCATGATTTGAAGAAAGATTCTATAGAATTGTAAGGAAGCCCAGCAACTCCTCCGCCAGCCGCTGCTTTCAAATGTTTGAATAAATCGTCTTCGTCAACAACTTTGTAAGCACTGAAAAAATTGAATTTAGAGTGTCCATGTTTTTTGTATTGAACTGTAACTTACAACTCCTTTAGGTAGCTCCTCAACGCTTGTTGGAATTTAACGGGACCAAGCACATGTTGGAACATACGGAGTACACAGCCAGCTGAAAAATCGCACAGAGTTACTCGAATAGTAGAAATCAACCAAATTACAATAAGAAAACTGGAATACGAGTACATATGCTAAGTACATATATGCGTTTGAGCGAATAAAAGAAGCAAAATTGACATAAAAAGTGGAATATCACCTCAGTCTTCTCAGGAAGATTGTGGAGCAAGACAAAAGCATACTTTGTCTGATAATTACTTTACATACTAAACTTTGACAAGTACATGCACAAATAAACAAAAACTTGTTTATTAAAATGATATTTGTTTTAGCAATAGTTTTTCATTGTATCTTATTAAGAGAAATTGTTGTAAAACCAAATAATATGCTGAATTTTAAATATTAGTTATAAACGACTTATTATAAATGATTTTATACATTATGTATTAAAATAGAATAATTTTCGGACTCTTATAGTCTTGAAGCTTCACCAATTGACAAAATCAGTTTATGTATTCAGTTGACATCGCCCGCAGTGATGGTTTCATCACCAACTAGTGTAATAACTTGTAGGTTTGGTCTCAGAGAGGGACCTGGCATTCGGCGCCATGGCAGCCCTAATCAGAGGCGATTCGGGATCCATCATCAACTGAAAACGACGAGAGGAGAAGTGTCGCGGATATTGGTAGTGCAAGAAAATTTACGTTGTTAAAAAGCGGCTAAATATCTTTGGGTGAATTTTCGTGGCTCTTGTTCAATTGTTACGCTAGAATTTATCTCAAACCATTAAAAAACAGGAAAGTACTGAAAGCTGATTGAAGCGCGCGCATGGCACCTTTTCAGAATAATGAACTCTAATCGAACAAGCGGAGTGAGTACAACACCATTTTTAAATTAAATTGTTAAATTCCATAAATTACTGCTTAACTTCGTGTTCTAAGTGGCTGTTCGTTGCCGCCGTCCATCGTGAGGAAACAGACAAGACGGCATTGACACAAAGAAGTTGCAAAAGTCCCCGCCCGGTTGTAAGGCTAACTCTGGATATGGGTGAGTGCGAGTGTATTGCATGCAAGTGCAACTATAGCATTTTGATTTGTATAAAAAGAAAAGAAACCTGAGTATATTTTGCTTATAAGTGCTCTGTAGATGTTTACTTGCTCAAAAAAACATGGGAAATAAGTTTTCTTAAAGTGAACGTAATTTATTAAACATGTCAAAAAAGGAATTAGATAGAAAATAGTCCTTTCCTTTATCCTTTATATATATGAAAACATATTTCTAGCAATAAGAAGAGAACAAATGATGAATAACGTTTAAACTGATATTAGAAGCAGTTGTTTATTTCGTGATAATTAGTTAAATATTAAATAATTATACTACTTTTGCTTATAAAGAAGGAGTTTTTCGTCCTCAAGGAGCTTTTTGTCATGAGGATGCTTTTCTTCGACGTTTTTCTACGATTCTAAAGTTTTATGAATTTAATATTTAGTTACTTTTTTATGTGAAGATTTTAGTGAAGTTATTTATATCAAAAACAAATTTATGTATTTTATCATTGTAAAAGACTTTAAGGTTTTCGTATCCTTTCCACACTACGCCTCTAAAAAGGTTTTATCTCTTTACCTCTCTAAGATCGTAAACATAACTAACTGAAATTTAATCGTCTCAGACATTTCATTTAATAGGAGGACGGTTCAAATATGATTGAAACAAATGCTCTAGCACGTTCATTTACTATCGAAAAAATTTACAGTTGTTCTAAGTTCTCCTCCTTACAAGCTACGCATTTTGTCCACCTTTCCGGAAGCTTTTTGATGCCGGTATAGAAAAATTCCTTGGGCAACTCGGAGAGCCATGTGCGCACGAACTCCTCTACCTCGTCGTTGGTGTTGAACCTTAGACCTTCGAGTTCTTCTTTCAGTGATCCAAAGATGCAGCAGTCGCAGGGTGATAAATTCGAACTTTAGGTGAGTGTTCCAGTACCTCCCACCCTAATCAAGATGTTGTATCGAGTGTGCGACGTGCGGTATGACGGCGCTGGTTATCCTGGAGAAGTTCAACAGCTTAGGAACCCGTTGCGCCGTTATTTTGCGATATTGAAGGTGTTCTTGGATGATAGACTCTACACTACCAATACTGATGCCGAGTTCAGCCGAAATGTCTTGAACATTCATCCTACGGTCCTCCAAACTGAGTTGTTCTACGCGGCAAGCGTTGTCTGGTGTAATGCTGCTTCGCAATCGACAATCATGCGGTTCATTCTCGACGGTTTCGCGACCATCCTTGAATGCCAAAGCGTTTAAGCACATAGCAGCCCTACTCAGACACTCACTACCAAACTAATTTCGAAAACGCAGAAAAATTTCCGTGTTTTTAACACTAACACACTAAAAAACCAATGACAATACGTTGCGCAACGGCGGTTGGCACTTGACGCTCACTCAGGGTCGAAGCACGCCGTGAAACATGAACGGCTTTGATTTTAATGTCTCGCCAACGCGACCACATTGGTAGCGTTTGCTGATGATCTGATCATCAATACGGCAGACCAAAAAGCTACAATAGTTCAGAGAAATCTCCTAAAAATGTTCAATGATGTGCAGCTGTACACTGACAATTGGTGAATGAAAATCAATGCGCAGAAGTGTGAAACAATCTTGTTTCGGACAACGCTGCAGGGAGTCAGCCAAGACCTGAAACGTAATTGGAAGGATTTCCACATCATGGCTGGCGAGGGTAGTTTAGAACGAGTTCCACATAAATCCTGTGTTCGATACCTCGGTGTTTATCTCGATCAGTATCTGTGCTATACTGAACATGTGAAAATCACTCTCAGTAAGGCATTAAAAGTAGTCATAGCCCTACGAAAACTCTTTCATTCCAAATACATTGATCAAAAGGTCAAAATTATCTGTTACAAGACCCTAGTTAGACCAGTTTTGACATATGGATGTCAGATCTGGTACAACCAGAGTACTAGTACTATGGAAAATTTAAGAGTTTTCGAAAGGAAATGTCTTCGTGCATGTACTGGTTTGTACAGAAAGCCTGAGACGGATTGGAAACATTATATATCGAATAAAAGAATCTATCAAACTGCTGAAGTGACGAGAACCGATAGAGCCCTTCTTCGGTATCATATCGCAAGATCTGTGACTGTGAGTGAAAACGCTTGGATTTCACAGCCGTTCCACCCTACAGACGAGTATATTGCGACTTGCCTCGCTACTGGCTTCGTTCCCCCAGAAGCATTCGTGTATTTGGACATGAATCGATATGTTTTCGATTCTGACGGCGTCCCAGTCCTATATCACATATATCGACGGACAAAATATCCTCCCAGTTTGAGTTCACGAGACCAACAATTCCAATGGAGATACTCATTAGCTAGATTCGTTGAAGCTGATCGAATTGAGACGGAGCAATCCAGGTATTGGTGGCTGAAGGACAATGTCTAAATTATTCGTGTTTATTTCCAGTTTTGTGTTTTTCGTTATTTAGTTTTTGAGTTTCAGCTCATTATTGCTACATTTAATATTGTTGTTTATTTGTGTTAAAACTTAGGTATAGGTTAGGTATATGTTATGTTTATTACATTAGATTAGAGATAAGGTTAAACGGTTGGGTTACGAACATTTTTATAGAATTTTTTAGTATCAGATAAAGTTTTTGATTGCATTTTATTAGAATTAAGTTAAAACATATTAGGTGTAGGATCAAAGTTCACTGTTGTTTTAAGATTATAAATAATTTTAGGATAGGGTTGGTTTTTTCTCCTTTTTCCAATTGAATGAAATAATATGTAATAATCTTCATTGATTTGAATTTGCCATAGTTTTTTTTAAATGTGATTAATGATAACGCATAAATTTAGAGAGCCATTTGGGCCATTAAATTTTTTATTGTTATTGTTTGGAATTTGCTTTATATTCTTTTAAAATTTATAACGATTAGTATTAAATAAAGTGCTTTTGACTTTGACTTTGATATGCACTCCCGACGAAAACTATGTCACATCTTCATAAGGGACCCAGCTATCACATACTCAAGCCACGATCTTCAAAACATACATGCGCGCTATCTACAGCGTTTGTCTCCAACATATTTGAACCGCCCTCGTAATGCAGGGAATAAGAGGTGTTATTTTGATATCAGGCAAATAACCACCACAACCACGCTTACAGGACTATATCCGTTTCATAAAATTTTCCATAACCAAATCGCAAAGTGGCTGCCCTATGTCCTCGATAGCCTCACGAATTCCATCTTTGAGGTCTTGAATCGACACTGGACTGTTAGCATTGACCTTCTCTTTCACGTCGCCTCAAAGGAAGAAGCTGCAAAGTGTTAAATCACAAGATTTCGAGGGCCAATTGTGATCACCTCTTCGAGAGATAACACAGTCCGGAAACTTTTCCCGTAAAAGATCAATGGTTTCCTTGCTTGTGTAGCGCCGTCTTGTTGAAAGTAAACGTTGTCCAGATCAATACCATCCAATTTCGGCCATAAGAAATCATTAATCATCTCTCGATAGCGCAATCCATTCACCGTACCTGTTGCTCCAGCCTCATTTTTGAAAGAGTAAGATCCAATGACTCCGCCGGACCATAAACCGCACCAAACAGACACACGTTGAGAGTAAAAAGGCTTTTCAACAATAACTCTTGGATTTCCCGAGCTAGTCGACGAAGCCACCGAGGTGGAAATGGGCCTCATCACTCAAGATGATTTTTCGATGGAATTCCGGATCTTTTTTATGCATTTGAAGGACCCAATCAGCAAAGACACGACGTTGTTTTGATTATAGACCAGCTTGAATTCTTGTGTAAACTGAACCAAATTTTTATGCAAAATACGGTGTAATGGCGTTTGTGGAATGCCTAATTCCAAAGAACGACGAGGAATGGACAAACCTGGGTTTTCTTCAACACTTCCGGCTACATCAGCAATATTCTCGGCGGTTCTTGAGTGACGTGCCCGGGTTTTATTCTTCACATCACTAAGTTGTCCCAACAGCTCGAATTTTTTCATCAATTTCTGTACTGCAGTCTGACAAGCTGCCTCACGACGACCCAAAAATGTTCGAGTTTTAGGAACCGTCCCTGCCAAATTTTCACCGTATTTATAGTGAATTTAAATAATTTCAGTGCGTCGTTGAAGCGTGTATCGTTCCATTTTTATCAATGGCGTAGTTTTTACTTGTCAAATGTTAAAAAATGACAACTTCAAAAGTGACATCTACCGAAATAGCGGCCTATTCAAAATAAAATAAAATAAGAGAAATTTTTATATCATACGAAATTTATTGCGAAATTCGAAACACAAACGAAAGGAAGATATGCTCATTAAATTATTGTAGATGTAAGGATACCTAAGTTTCTAAAATTTGATAAAATGTAGATGAATTCAGTTAAATTTCAAGTGAATGGTTAATAAAGTGTATATTATGTGAGAATTCAAAAAAAAAAGAGACACAATTGAACGAAAGTCACGTCGGATGGCCATTCTGTTTTCTTGTGACCGTTTTGAACTAAATTTGGAATCAACCGTTATTAGCCTTTCCTGAGATATTACGTGTGAATGTGACAAAAAAAGCTAATACATTTCAAAATACCATGTTTTGGAGCCAAAAAATAAATAGAATGGATTTGTAAACTAACCTATATACCTTTCCGGTAGTTAGAGAGAGTTTCAGAAGGAAAGCAAAACGGAAGGCATGGATGTGGTGAAGAGGAGGAGTTTTCTTATAAGTCCGCGAGTGATTGATTTGCTCGGTTCATTATGTGATGCCATACTTTTTGTTTGACATTTTTGATTAGCGTAGAATATTTAGGTTGGAATTAAACGAGTGTATTTCTGGCAAAGTGTCTGTCTTTAGATCATGAACTCGCGAACCCGTTGTTGATTGATTGAGAGAGTAATGACGCAACTTTTTCTTCGGAAAATTGTTAGACGCGTTTTAAACGGGCATTTTGCTCGATTGATGAGAGATTGTATCTGGACTTAGTCTACTCGCTTAAGACGAATGACCAAAATTCTTCTCCGAACTAGCTAGCCTGCAAGCAGCTACCTCGGAGCAGACTAAAGGTACCCAGGCTAGTCGACCTATTGGGTTATAGTCCGTTTGCATGTACTGAGACTTCTCACGTTTAACCGATGAGAAGTCGGCTTAAATTTTCTTAGGAATAACTCGGACGCACGATCGTAAAAGACAAAAAAACCATTACACTAGAGGAGTCCATTTTACTAAATTGATAAAAATTTTCAATCCCGAGATTCTGCATGTCATTTAACCGATTGAAGTAAATTTGAGCATGGATAATTTTTGATTCACCTAACGGCTCTGAAGTTCCACATCATACATACTTCATATTTTAGTACTTTTTGTGAAAAATGTGGTTAAGAGTATTGAGTCAAAAATAATTTGAAATATAGTACACACACACATATCAGACATCAGCACGTATGTATGTTTGACGTTCTAATTTCATGTTTTTAAAATGGCTAATATCTCATGTAACTATGATAGTTTGTGAACACAAAGGTTCTTATGTCTATAAACGTAATAAATAAAGTTTTTAATTTTGCACTGTCCTCACAGATGGCACTGAAATGGACGCTGGCACAACACCATTTTTGGTGGCGCGGCTTCAGATAAAGTACTGTTAAATTCCATAAATTACTGATTAACTTCGTGTTCTAAGTGGCTGTTCGTTGCCGCCGTCCATCATGAGGAAACAGACAAGACGGCATTGACATAAAGAAGTTGGGTACAATAGTGTGCCCATTTGAACTAATGTTTGACGTGGATATTGCAATATTTGCCGACCGGAGACATTTGCAATACAAATGACAGCAGAAATATCATCCTCAGCGGAATCAAGGAATAAACAGATTACTATACATGCAAAAAGTCAGTCAAGAATGAAGCTCTTCCTGCCAAACCGAAAATGATACAAAGCTGTCGAGGCTATCGAGCGGCCAGTATACTTTGCTTTATCAGTTTGAACACAGAACGAAGAATTTTATTGAATTGTATTGATCTCACGAGCTGTCGTATTACGAGAATGCTAAGCATCAGAAAGTATTTGAAAATACGCAAAATAATTGTCTTCAGTTGGAATTAATTTAAAATTGACGATCATTGTAAAGTTGATTTGAAAACAAAACAAAAATCTGCCAATAGAGTAAAATTGTAGTTTCTTAGAATTAAGTGCTGTCTGGAATGAGGACCATGTCTTTGCGGCTTCATACCTCATGATGATCAACCAATCGAGCCTTATCATCAAACTGAGCTCAAGTTTGCCGGGCAAAGTCAGTTGGGACTGAATTATATTAGAATACCTATTTTATGCTAGTTGCTTTTCACCATGATTTTCTAACATTACGACCATTCGGCCTCAAACCTATAAATCAATTTGAATGTACTCAAGGAAGGGAAACTTTCGCCAAGGGACAAGCTGTCACTCCTAGAAAGCAACTCTTAAAAGGCCAGCCCGCCAAAAACGAGTACTGAAAAGTTCGATAAGTATGGACCAAAAAACATCATGATTGTAATATACTATGACAAAAATAAGTCCCAAAGATTTGGATGGATGCACTCTACTTGTCCAAAGTAAATTCACGGATCTTGCCTTGACTAAATATAGCTGACACCTTCGCAGAACACCAAAAGTGTTGCTTTCCAACCACAGTTGAACATTCAATTTTAGGCAAACTACATCGACAAGGATATGGTCAGAACGACAAAATGCTGAAATGCGTGATTTCTGCACAATATATTGCATAATATTCGGGCAAGACCAAATAAACTGCGTATCAACCCAATACTCATCAGATGGACATGGATAGACCAAAAATGCGTCAAGCAAATATTTCAAACGCATAAATAATTGACCACAGAATGCAAACTGAATCGGGCGAGTTTAATTTAAATCAACTCTGTGCTCTTGGAGCATTTTGGACCAATGCGACGAGTCTGCTTAAAAAAAGACGATAAACTTAACCTTATCATGCATGAAAAATCTCAAGGCGAGTTGGAAACGAAAGCTTTGGAAATATAAATAATGCCAAAATTTTCCTGATGAAACTGGTCCTAGTGGAGGACCGTTTTCCTCAGCACGAATTTATAAATGTGAAATAAACAAAAGGTCTCTTTTTAAGATATCCTGGTAGCGGAAGAACAGCGGTGCAAATCCCAACAAACCAAGCGATGTTATTTATTGGCCACGACAGTTGAAGGAAAACGTTGGAGTTTTAGCATTTGCCAATTCCATTCATACATACTTTCATCTTGAAATGATCAACGAATTATTTCATTCAAAATTAATTCATACACAATTTGCATTATAAGCGTGACTTGGCACTTCTTCGTTCAAGTGCAAATTCTCCATGTGCAAAAATGTTTCGGTTACAAAGAGGCAATGCAATTCACATTCACGGCGTAGCAAAACGAGACCTGGCCCGAAGTAATGTGTTCCAGGCTGGGTTCTCAGATTGACAGGGTAGGTGTTGACTGGGTAGTCCAGTCGCCTTTTTGCGAGCATGGGAGTTCCACTCTCTATGCGTAAATGACATTCAATTCCCAACCACAAAAAAAAATTCAATTTATATTGAGATATTTGATTTTTGTTTTGGAAATGGTGTCACACTTAAAGTGGCCTATTGATTTCAAAATGATTTATTAAAGAACATAGAAAAAGGGGTCATGGTCGTATGTGGCTAGATAAAATTAGGGTTAAGAAAATTGTATATGTAGCCATAAGAAATTTTGTAATGTTGCAATCGAAAATAGAGAAGCTACGAGTGCACTACGAGGGTCATTCAACAAGTACTTAGCCTACAGAAGAAAAACCAAAATTTTGGAAAGGTGGCAATTTATTTTTCCACATAATCTCCTTTAAGCTCGATACACTTGGACCAGCAATGCTCTAACTTTTTCAACCCGTCCAAAAAATACATTTTCTCGAGGGCTGCAAAATAGGCCTCCGTGGCGGCAATGACCTCCTCATTCGACCCAAATCTATCCCCGGCGAGTGATTTTTTCAGGTTTGGAAACAAAAAGTACTCACAGGGAGCCAAATCTGGAGAGTACGGTGGATGGGGCAGCAATTCGTAGCACAATTCGACCAATTTGGACACGGCGACGGCGGAGGTGTGAGCCAGCGTGTTGTCGTGGTGGAACAGCACTTTTTTCTTCGCCAAGCGGGGCCGCTTTCTCTTCAATTCGACGTCAAATCGGCCCAATAACTCTGCATAGTAGCGCCCCGTGATTGTTTTACCCTTCTCGAGGTAATTGATGTGGATCACACCTTGTGAGTCCCAGAAAACGGTGGCCATCACCTTTCCCACTGACCAAACAGTCTTCGCCTTCTTTGGAGCACGTTCGCTGGGTAAAGTCCACTGTTTCGACTGTTCCTTGGTCTCTAGTGCATACCAGTGAATTCATGTTTCGTCGACGGTCACGAAACGATGCAAGAACTCCGCCGGATTGCGCTGAAACAGCGCCAAACACGTCGCCAATGTGGTCTCACGGTTGCGTTTGTTTTCCGGTGTGAACAAATGCGGCGCTCATCGCGCCGACAGCTTTCTCATGCCCAGTTCTTTGTGTTCCTTCTGCGATGCCCACAGTCTCAGCTATCTCGCGAACCTTCAATCGACGGTCTGCAAATACGAGATCGTGGATTTGTTTAATGTTTTCCTCCGTAGCAGCCGTTTTCGGGGCACCTGAGCGTGGCTCATCAAAAACCGACGTGCGGCAACGAACAAACTCGTTGAACCAATTCTTGACAGTCGCCATCGAAGGAGAAGAGTCATCGTACACAGTATCCAAGCGATCTTCGATTTCGCTGCGCGTTTTCCGCTCCAAAAACAAAAATCTAATCACTGAACAATATTCTTCTTTTTCATTTTTGTACAACCAACCGACACGCTCGCTTCCAAAGGCTATCAAAACAAAACTAATGAAGGGGATTGACTGAAACTCTGACAGTAGGCTAATAAAAGAATGTGCTGCTTGATGGTAAAACTCTTTTGTAACAGCAGCGCCATCGGGCGGTGAGGCTAAGTACTTGTACCTTGTACTAATAAAGAGCACCGTAAGCAAACTCAACAAAATTTTTCTGTTTTCCTTAGAAATAAGGGCTCTGCTTTCTCAAGCGAAGCCATTATTTATCGGTGTGAAAACGCTTCTATTAGGTTTTGTCATTTTAACTTGAAATTCTACAAATTTACATTAGAGTTAGGAAAAGGTAGACGTGTTTTTCAAGATTTCAACAAAAATTGTCCGGCAGCTGAGTAGAAGTACACAAAGTGGCCCCCTTCTTGTAAGCTTTTCATATTGATCAGTTAATTAATTTCTCTGATAATCAATTATTTAGTAATTTATTTCACACTTTGATTTGCCTGGAAGATATTTCTTCGTTTATATAACTTTCCTTTCTTGAAATTATGTTTCGTCAGTTTGTGGTAGGTATTCAAAAAAGTTATTATTTCTTTTCAATTACCAAAAAGGCAGAGTGTTCAACTTACTATTAAACTAGTGAAGAGGAATTCTAGTTTTGTTTCTTGTCCTTTAAAAATTAAAAAGCTACAGGGTGATCCTGAGATAGTGAAGGTATTAAAGTATGAACACGGTGGTTGGATTCCACCTTCAGCGTTTGTGTAGTTAGTGTCTTCACGGTTTCTACGGGTGAGTAGCTAATCTTATCTTAGTGCTCCATGGCTAATTTTAGCGGTTATATGAGTGGTACCCTCCGCTGGTCTCCAACGGAGTGATACCGGGACTTAAAGAACCCCTTCTCGGGAGAGCTGGTTTAGAAGGGTAACAATGTATTCCAGAATCTCTATGAGCAAAGGTCGATAATAGTCCACTGGATCTTAGGACATGCAGGAGCCATGGGAATTGAATGAGCTGATTGTCCAGCGAGGAAAGGGCAAACATCGAGCATATTCCCTTGAAAGATATACGAAAACCCATACACGAAGAGATGACCATCGTAAACGGGAAGCTGACAACCTCACCTAAAGTGGGATGAGAATGTTCAACAACCTTAATATAACGAAATCCTTATGGAAATTTGCCAAGATCGCCTTGTCCACTACTGGTAAGGATCCACACTGACTACTGTCTTGTAGAAGCGCATGTTCCTACAAGTTATGAAGAAATTGTGGGCAACCAAGGGAAAAGGAGACGGAAAATGTAGTTGCCTAGCTCTCACCCAGTGACGATTGAAGCCACTCAGGGTGGTGAACTATAATTGTCTGAATGAGGCTTCTGAATTCAGTACAAAGAGAAGAATAAACTTTGCAACAGTCACAGAAAACTTCAGTCACAATAATTACGTCTTCTCTTTCAGGTTGCGTAAAATATGAAAGTGGTATCGCTATGGACCCTTAGGGCCTATATCAGTCTCAGCCCACCACAGTAACCTGACTTAAATGAAATAATATCTTGTGAATAACAACGATTTGGTTCACACATAGACTCCTTATATTGAAATAGATGCAAGTTGGGTAGAAAGAACTACACTCCTGCTAAAAGGGGTTTGGACACAATCTTTGATATGCAGACAGCAAAAATATATAAACGAAAGGAAAATTTCAATGACACGATTACTAAATATTAGGTTTCAAATAAAATCCAGTGCTACTCCAATTTAGTCGCCCGCCATTTCATTGCAGCATCTCTAATTCAATGAACTTTATGACATTTTATAGATATTTATTTGATCCCTGTTATCTGTAAGTTTTGAGAGAATCCAATCAAAAATGTTGTGTCTGGATTGATGTTAAGCCCATATGGTAGGAAAACCCCGTGTTGTCGTTGAAACCCAAGAAAACACTAGATTAATATAATTAGATTTCAATAAAACTTACCAAATGTAAGTGCGTACTTGTAGTTCCATCTTTATGCCGAGTTTCGTTCATATTAAAGGTACTTCCGCGGATTTATTAAAGATAATTTAAAAATTATACATGCTTCTCAGATCAATAAAGTTGAGTGAATCTGATTTCTAATATGCCTTTTATTATTGTAATCATCAAGTACTATCTCCAAATTTTTTCCAGATTTTTCAGATCATAGGCACCCAATCGCGAGGTGAAGGACTCCAATTTTGGGCTAATTTCCTCTTCTTATGCACTCGGACTCCCTTATCAAGATCTTTCTATTGACACCCCACGTGACTTTCCGTGTGGGACTTTCGGTCCCCCATAAAACATATCCTCAGGTGGTAGATAGAGGGTGCCCTAACCAGTTAGCCAGTGTTTACTTCGGAATTGAAATACCACTCGTGGACCAAAAACCGACTTAGTCAAAACACTGACAACACCCCACATAGTATAGGGTTTTCCAATAAGAGGAGTTATTTTGATATTAAAAGAAAAATTCCAATTTTAATATGAATGATCGGATGTTTATTTCATTATAAAGAAAAAAGTATGTTGTTAATATTAAAAAATAATATCAGGCAAATGACCACCACCACCACGCTTACAGGACCATATCCGTTTCATAAAATTTTCCATAACCGAATCGCCAAGTGGCTGCCCTACGTCCTCGATAGCCTCACGAATTCCATCTTTGAGGTCTTGAATCGACGCTGAGCTGTTGGTGGGGACCTTTGCTTTCACGTGGCCTCAAAGGAAGAAGTCGCAAGGTGTTAAATCACATGATCTATTCAAAATAAAACCTCTTATTGAAAAACCCTATATTTACTTGTCATGGAACCAGGACAACAGCTTCAGATCAGATTGGTTAAACGGCATGGACTTTCAAATCGTATAAAGGACTTTTCTTTTGGAACTTAGAATGTTAGATCATTGAACAGTTGGAAAAAATAAATTTGAATCAACATCCTTATAGAGCAAGAAACTAGATGGCATGTTTAAGATACATTTGGCATCATGTTTAAAAGCGGAAAATTGCAAGGAAGCCATGAGTTTGGAGCGCGTTTCATTGTTGATAGTAGCATTATCACAATTCTTATGACGACCAAATTCTTTAATGCCTGACTGTTCAACAATCACGCATCCACAAAAGACAAAAAGAAGGCAATAAAAGACGAATTTCACAGCATCCTGGAAAGCGCTGTCGATGCATTGCCATCAAACGACATTTAAAACTGTTCTGCGTGAATCTAATGTGAAAATCGGCCAAGAAATGGCGAACAGAGGAATATCTGGAGGGCACAGCCTCCATCTAGAAACCAGCGACTATGACCAACATCTGAGAGACTTTGCTACTAGCAGAGGTTTCACAGTAAGCTCCACACATTTTCCGCACTGAGACATCCATAAGAGACCGTGGCTATCCCAAGACAGTTGCACATTCAACCAGATCGATCATGTTCTCATACAAAAAAGAGCAGCCACCAGCATTCTCGACAAGGACCCTTTATGTAGCAATATTTGTGATTTGCATCACTTTCTTATGAAGGTCAAGCGTCGATGCAACGTTTTTATTTATTTATCGCATTTCGAAATCAACGTACAGACTAGTAGTCGGATTACAAGTCAATTAAAAAGATAAATATAAAATTATGCAAATTCAAAATAGTGATGAAATCAAAGAAAAACAAGTTGAGTAAGCAGGAGAGTGCTCCTACCAGGAGGTCTTTGTAAACATCCTAGGGTTAGAAACAAGTTTTCTAATAGCGTGAATCGATAACTTGAATTATTCATCCAATACTCTGATATGAAGAAAGAGGCACATTGCCATTTTAATCTAGCTTAAATGATTTTTCTGAATGCTCGGCCGATTGAAAATCTTCAAGTTAAACACTATTCCTTAAATTTTCATGAAAATTGAAAGCAAATAAAAGTGCTTAAGTCAATTTTAAATATATATAGGGTTTTCAAATAAGAGGTGCTATTTTGAATAGATCTTGTGATTTAACACCTTGCGACTTCTTCCTTTAGAGCCACGTGATAGAAAAGGCCTACGCCAATAGCCCAGCGTTGATTCAAGATATCAAAGATGGAATTCGTGAATTCGTTCGTGTGCTATTAAGCACATACAGCAGCCACTTTGCGATTTGGTTATGGAAAATTTCATGAAGAGGATATGGTCCTGTAAGTGTGTCGCAGTGGTTATTTGCCTGATGTTAGTTTTTGCTATTAACGGCATATCTTCTTCTTTATAATGAAATAAACATCCAATCATTTATATTAAAAAAATGACACTTTTCTGTTAATATCAAAATAAGACCTCTTATTGGAAAACCCTATATCAACCATAAACACGTGTTATTGTTGTTGTAATTTCATATAATTGAAATGGCTATAACTTACTTGATTTTGTTTCGATCTCAATTATTTTGTGAACATATATATCTTATTTTAGTCTATATAATTGCAAAATTTCAAAAAGTTTAAAGGTACCGTTTTGATTTTATGGGCAAAAATGAAAAATCTACAAATCATACTATTATCAACAAAGTTGAGCGAATTTCGATTTCTAAGGTATTTGTTGCCGTTATACTCATTAAGGCCCACGTTCGTGATAATTTTCAGATTTTTCGGCTCAAAGGTGTCCAATCGCGAGGGGGGGGACACAAATTTTGGGTACATTTTGCCTTCCCCTGGACCCCCTAATTCATTAAATGATCTTTTTATTTCAGATTCTAAAAGTTCTAATCAAGACCTTTCATTTGATACCCCACTCGACTACCTTTGATTAAAAAAAATTTTAAGGGCCAATTCGTTACTAGGAGGGGACCCCCCTTAAAAATTTTTTAAATTTTTGTTAAGGCCTAAACTTTTGAGAGACCATCACTTCTGACCTTTTCACAAAGTTTGAGCATTCTAGCTTCTATGGTTTCTGAGGAAATCAGCTGTGACGCACGGACAGACGGACAGACGGACGGACAGACGGACAGACAGGTCGCGAAACTAGTAGGTCTTTGTAAAAAAAATTTTTGCAAAGATCTAAAAAGATAACAATTCAATGAAATCAAAAATTATAGGAGTATTTACAAGTTTGATTTTTCATGAAACTTTTTAATAGCCAAGAGACTATGGTAGAAGACCAAGATTTCGCTGGTTGTGCATACGAGGTGAGCGCAGTAGGGGAGAGTAGAACAAGGTGTTATTACGTGCGTATGGAAAATAAAATTGAAGCGAGGATCTATAAGGGTGAGCAGCGTTCAATGTATTAATTTGCCTACTTACATTTAGAGGGAAAGGACTATGATGAAGTTTGAACAAAAGACATTCGTCAAGGGCAGATCATCTGGACTCGCAGGTACGAAGGTTCAAAATATGTAGACGGTCATCATAAGGAGAACAAGGAAGGTTGAATTTGCTGAAACCTCTGGTGTTCAAGAGCTGTAGTCGAGGAAGATCAGTTACCCAAGGCACCTGATACACAAGCTAAATGATAGCTCAATAACGTCTACATACACGTTAGCGCTGGAAAGTTGCATCAATTAAACCCCACAGGCAGAAAAAATAATCATGACATCAAAACCATGTGCAAAATAGTAAGAGATACAGTAACAGAAGAAAAAGAAAAGGTGTTGGGACACGAGCCAAGAAAAGTAGGAACGACTGGTATGAAGAAGAATGTGAGGAAGCGGTTAACAAATGGAGCAAGGCGTACAAGGAATATATCCAGCGACCCACTCAGGCCAAAGAAGAACAACTTAACACCTTCCAATAGCAAGCAAAAAAATGTACCCAAGAAAGAAACGACTGACCATCAAAACCACAATCCAACAGATAAACGAAAACATCAGCGTACATGAATTCAGACCCTCATATGCCTCTATTCATCAACTAAGCAACGGCATCAATCCACAAACAATTCTTTGCAAAAGTTTACAAGGAGCAATCACCAATATAAGGAATATGGCCAGAGAATCAGTTACTAGAGGACTGCCAAAGATGTATGATATGTCCTGTGCATAAAAACGAGGACAAGTTAAGGTGTGAAAATTATAGAAGCGTCGTTTTGTGGCGCATGTCTTACAAAGTGTTCTGCCAAATTCTAAAAAATTAAAGCCGTACTATGAAATTATTGAAGGAAAGTAAAAAAGAGGCTCTTGAAGCGGGTTGTCAACAATAGACCCAATATTTTCAGTTAGGCAAGTGCATACAAAGTGCTGAAAATATTATATTGATGTGCGCCAACTCTTTGTAGACTCCAAGTAAGCATATGACAGTATCGACATAAATGCACTGTACAAAATAATGCTTGATTTTGGCATCCCAACAAAACTAGTCCACATGGTCAAAGTCACTTTGCCAAACGCAGGGTTCTAGGTCAAAATGAATGCCAAACCAATGGAATCAGGTTTAAAACAGAGGAAAGACTTGTCCCAATGTCCTTTAATATTGTGCTGGAACACATCACCAGAATTACGAAAGCTGAAACCTCTGATAAACCAACGTTCAACTTCACACAATTGGTAGCACATGCTGATGACGTCAATATTATGGCACGTTCAATCTTAGATACCAAATAAGCATTTCTGAACTTTGATCTGAGACAAACCGAATTGACCTACCAGTTAATGAAACTCGAATTAAATTCATGATTCGAGCAAGTAAGAAAACTCTATTCCCACAAATCCTTACCATTGGAGACTCTTACATTGAAAGCGTTGACAGTTTTATTTATTTTTGAGCCAAAAATGACGAAATTGGATGCCGCGTAATAAAGTCTATTTCTCCGTACTTTCCATTCTAAGCTCGGGAGTGGTGCGCAGGCAAAATAAACTCCGCAATCACAGATCACTAGTCAAACCTGTGCTTTTATATGGATGTTAAACATGGACCCTAAAGAGCGAGTCTGTAAAGGCAGTGGACGTATTTGAACGCAAAGCGCTCCGGAAAATCTACCAGCCAGCGAAATAAGGAACAGAGTGGAGCCCACATCACATCGATGAGTTGTATGAAGTTTTTGATGAGCCGCATGTATCTGGTCGAGTGAAGTTACGCAAATTGCGGTAAGTGGGCCCTGTAGAAAGAATGGAAGAGCACAATCGGAAAGACTGGGTATTTTATGGGAAGACACGGTAGAAGCCGACAGCAGATCCTCGCTGGAAGGGATCAGCTGGGAATCGTGGTCCTATAACCGTGATGATTGGGGGAGATTAATCCTGAAGGGAAAAACCCGGCTTGAGCTATCATGCCATAAACGATGACGACTATCCTTAGAAAAACCATTTGACATCTATTCCAATTCACCGTCAATTTCTTCACTGTTTATTGACCTAATTGTTTCAGAAGTCAAATTAAGCTATCAGTTTTACGCACCATACAGTGGCTAGTTTGCATGTTGTGTTATTGTTATAAATACAAAGTTTTCTGTCGGCTCTAACCTTGTTAATTAACGTTCGACTTTCATGAAACTTGTGAAGTACATGCATTTGCTACAAGTGCATTTAGATAATTCAGCAAATTAAAAAAATCTTCTTTGACTTTGTAGGACAAAAAAACGAAAGCTCATAAAGACCTTTGATTTTTTTTAAAGATTTTTCGGCCAAAAGATGTCCAATGGTAATGGAAGTACACCAACTTTCTCTTCATCCACCCATTACCATTGAACATCTGGTCTTGAGAAATATTATCATGACTTTTCATTTGATATCCATATTAACTACTTTTCCAAAAAAAACTTTTTCTTAGCATTGTCTTTTATATTCAAGAGGATCCCTTTTACAACTTAATGATTTTTTTATATCATTGTTCCCAACCTTTAAACATAATTGTTTGTAGCTGTTGTAGTTTCTGAGAAAGTTAGCTGTAGCGGAGTTACGGCTGTACAGACCAAGCAAACATGCGGAAAGATCGTGAATTTACTAGGGTTTTGTGATATTTTGCAAAACCATAGACGTTGATACTACAAGTTAACATCCCATCGAAAGATAATCAGTGAATTTCTCCCCAGAAATTTACCGGTCAGAGGTTGCATTTACAAATGGGAATCAAAGAATCTAGGAACATGCTGATAAACTACTGCTAAGTAGTTACTGATTTAAATATAGGAGTAGTCACATCCTAACACTACACTTAATTTGGGGTTTTGTGCTTTCGCTATTCATACATACATATATGAACATTAAGCATAGTGACTCGTTGACAAAGTATGAGTAAACAAGTGAATTTCAATCCATTCACACTAAATGACTTATATAAAAAAAAAACTTGATATGAAAATTACCTTTTGAATACGATACGCTGTCAAACAATCCGGATATTTGTGCTGGAGTTTCAACATAAGTAGACATAGCTCGTGGATTCTTCTGACCATCATTCAGTAGGGCTCGCAAAAAGTGTGAGACAGCGAAATTCTGCATGACATCGTAATCTTTATAAATCTGAAAGAGAAATCAAATATCGTTTAGACTTAACTTTATATGTTATTCTTGCAGTTGATGGTCATATGCTAATAAAATTTAAGACAACCAACCATTGTTTACCCCATAAACGAAGATGAAAATTGGACTGAGCAAATATACATATACAGAATGGTGACAAATCAGTTCAAAAAGAAGCATTCGATCGGAAAACAAGTTTCCAATGTATTTACAGTGCAAACATTGATAAATTAAACAAAAACATAGTAACAGAACCTAAACCACCATCTACGCCAATTAGCAAAGATAAACAAGTTGGGTAGACAGACCTATGCTCATGTCAGAAGGGTTTTGTACTCAACTTACAAAATGCATTAACCAGCAACGAATAAAATCAAGAAACATGTCAAAGACGATTTTATTGGAGAAAATGTGAAATTCGAGGATCATACTATTATTAACAAAGTTGAAAGAATTTTGACTTCTGAGGTATTTGTTTTAGTTATACCCATAGATATCTCCCTTGATAATTTTTCCAGATTTTTTAGAAACACATTTTTCATGTTTTTACACTCCCACCCCCCCCCCCCCCCCCCCATTGGCCCCACTGAAGCAAAAACTGTCAGTTTAAGAACTGTTTTGAAAAGCTCTCATAGAGAACTTTCAGTTGACATTCATATCGGCTACCTTTCATGAAATTTTTTTCAGGGCCCACTCCTCTGTACTGTAATCATCGATTCATGGCCTATTTTTTCGAATCCTAGAATGGTTACAAAGCCCTTTTGCTAGGAGCTCTCTCCTGCCTCTTCGACTTGTTTCAATTGTATGTACTCATCTTCATGATACCTATGATTCCTGAAATTTTCATGCAAATCCTAGCAAAGCTGTAGTGTCTAAATCGATAAAAAGCGCATATGGCTCCATAGCCATATGTATGTTTCCATAGTAATACAGGGCATATTGTTCCACAGTAATACGGGAAAATTCAAATCGCTATAACTTCGTTAAATACTATTGGATCTTTATGAAACTTTCAGAAAAGATTTATGTTATAAAAAGGAATCTGTTTGTTAAATTTTATTGAATTTTAGGGTTCCGTTTAGATTTTATTCAAGAAAACATAAAATCGATAAATCATACTATTACTAACAAAGTTGAGCGAATTTTGACTTCTCATGTATTTGTTGTTGTTGTACTCATAAAGGCCTACATTCATAATTTTTTTCAGAATTTTCGGATGGAAGGTTTCCAATCGCGAGGGGGGGGGGGTACGCGAAAAGTTCGTACATTTCCCCTTCCCCTGCCCTCCTCGGTACTCATAAGGCAATTTTAAGACTTGTTTTGAAAAGATCTCATTAAGACCTTTCCAATGACACCCTACTCGACTACCAATGGTGAAAATTTTTTTTTGAGGGGTCACCTCCCTTTATGGGGAGACCCCCTTAAACCCCTTTGAAAAATTTTTCCACCTTTGAACTTTCAAGAGGTCACCACTTCTGACCCTTCCACAAAGTTTCATGCCTGTAGCCTCTATAGTTTCGGAGAAAAAGTGCTGTGACATACAGACGGACGGACGGACGGACGGACGGACGGACGGACAGATGGACACAGGTCGTGATTGCAATAGGGTTTTGTATTTTAGTACAAAACCCTAAAAAGCATTGCAATCGAAATAAGAAAATAAGAAAGTTACAAAAACTCAAGCAGAACGTTAAATTATAAGGGCCAAAAATAAACTTTGCACGTCATGAGCTTTTACCCCTAGAAAAAAGAATATTATTCATGAATCCACGTGACATAGTGGGACTACTTAAGTCCCATTTGAAAGAAAGAAACTAATTGAATAAAATTATCGGGAGAGACTTAAAAACTCTCTATAAAGACATTAACAATCATGATATCATAGCCCTCGATTATTTTGAGGTTAGTTTTGTTTGGCAATTTATCACACAATCATTATTCGTACCGTATATTTGGTGAATGTGCCAAAGAAAACATTGTCATTGATCCACAATTCCATTTGAAAATTTTATTCAGTGATGAAGCACACTTTTAGTTTGTTGGCTACAGCAAAAAACAAAATTGCTGCATTTGGAACGATCGAAACTCCATGTGATCCAGAAAAAAATCCCCATTTGTTGCGCTTTATGTGCCGATGGGATAATTAGTCTTTGTATCTTCAAAAAGGGCGATGGTCACAATATTGCAGTCAACGGTTAGCGGTACAGAGACATCATTACTAATTTTATGGTACCTCAATTGGAAGGCATTAATGTTTCTGACATGTGGTTTCAACAGGATGGCGCCACATGTCGCACAGCGCACGATACAGGTAATTTGCTCAAAAAAATGCAAGAAAGAACCCTGTTAACTGGCCACCGCGCTCGAGTGATTTGACAGCGTTAGATTGTTTTTTAGGGATATTTAAAGTTTGAACGCTTAGCAGCCAATACTCGACGGGTTCTTAGTGAAATATAGCCTAAAAATTGCTTGTAAATTCAATCTCCAGATTAAGCCACGTTAGTACCAGCCCCGGTTACCACATCCCCGAAACCATCTTCAAATATTAATGACAAAAATATCTTAAAATAAAGCCGATTTCATGGATGTTAAAAATATGTTCCTTTGTTTTATTCCAATTTAAAGTTCTCTGCCTCTTAAAAACACCCTTTATATAGTCACACCTATTGCCTTTACGATAAAGTCAATAATTTTCAAACGCGAAAAACGCAAATGTCACTGATGATACTAAAAATTTAAATTATAAAAATTTAGTATCAAGTGCAAAAATGTGAAAAAAGAAAAAGAATTAATTTTACCGTAGCAAAAACATATAATGGAGCAGTTTTTAAGACTTTCCCGCTTATTTACCAATATGTTTACATATCAAGGATGTAAGGACTGCAATATTGTACCTGATATTTTAATTCAATAATAACTAATAGTCGTATTGTCTGATTTTTTATAACATCATAGGCATAAAGTGATTGTCTGATGTAAACAAACAGGCTTCATGTATAATAACTTATACGTTATCACAGTGTCATCATGTGAAGAATACCTAACAACCTTTAAAATTTCCCTTTACCTCTACTTAATTACTTTTCAATCAAATATCTTTCCCCTTAAAAATATATACGTGTCTCTTTCATTCAACAGATTGCAAGGTATACTGTATTGCATGTGTGGTAAAAAAAATCAGCGTGGAAAATGAAAATCATCGATGATTTGCAGCAGACTTGCCCTAAGTGCTTCGCTCTGATCGGTCTGGCAGAGCACCTTTGCTGTCTGATTCAAGAGTTGCACGCAACCTTCGATTTGTTAACATCAGACTGGGATCAGTATACATTAGAATACTTGCGGCTGACTATGAGCCGTGGTGAATAATATGAAACAAGTTGGGTAAACAGACCTACGCTCATGTCAGAAGGGTTTTGCATTCAATTTACAACATGCAGTCACCAGATCGAATCAAATCAAGAAACATGTCAAAGACGATTTTATTGGAGAAAATATGAAATTCGAAGATCATACTATTATTAACAAAGTCGAACGAGTTTCGACTTTTGAGGTTTTTTTTATTGTTATACTCATAAATATCTCGCTTGATAATTATTTCAGATGTCCACTCGCGAGGGAGGAAACACATCTTTCATGTATTTCCCCCCTGTGCCCCCACTGAAGCAAAAACTAACAGTTTAACAACTGTTTTGAAAAGCTCCCATGAAAACTTTCATTTCATACTCATATCGGCTACCTTTGATGATTTTTTTTTCAGAGGCCACTCTCCTGTACTGTTATCATCGATTAATGGCCAATTTTTTCGAATCTTAGAATGGTTACAAAGCCCTCTTGCTAGGAGCTCTCTCCCGCCTCCTTAACTTGTTTCACTTATGAGCATTAATTGTAGGTACTCATCTTCACTCATTCATTGAATTGAATCAAGTGTTCAAAGCATGCACCTTAAACGTTGAAGTTGGGAAAAAATAACTCAAAATTATTCAATCTTCGCATTTACAACAGCAATTTTTTTGTTTTACGATTACTGATACCACTAGCTGAACCGATGCTCAAAGATATACATTACACCTATCATTCCTGAAATTTTCATGCAAATCCTAGCAAAACTGTAGTGTCTGAGTCGGTAAAAAGCGCATGTTGTTCCATAGCCATATGTTGCCATAGAAATAAATGCAGCACATACAGGAAAATTCAAACTGCTATAATCTGTGTCATCTGTGTACTGAGTTTCATTGAATTTAAGAGTACGGTTAAGGTTTTATTCAAGAAAACATAAAATCGATAAATCATACTATTACTAACAAAGTTGAGTGAATTGCGACTTCTCACGTATTTGTTGTTGTTGTACTCACCAAGGCCTACATTCCTGATTTCTTTCAGATTTTTCGGATCACAGGTGTCCAATCGCGAGGGGGGGGGGGGGACACAAATTTTTCGTGTATTTCCCCTCGCTGTGCGCCCCTCGAAGCAAACTTTGCCAAACGAAGACTTGTTTTGAAAAGTTCTCATCAAGACCTTTCATTTGATACCCATATCGGCTACCTTCAATGAAATTATTTTTCGAGGGGTCACTCCCCTATATCGGGAGACCCTCCCCTCCTTAAATACCTTATAAAATTTTTTTGTAGTTGAAATTTGAAGAAAGCACCACTTTACACCTGCATACAAAATTTAATGTTTCTAGCTTAAGGAGTTTCCGAGAAAAACTGCTGTGACACACGGAGGGACGGACGGACGGACAGGCAGACGGACAGACAGGACGCGATTTTAGTAGGGTTTTGTAAAATTATTTTACAAAACCCTAAACATGAAATGGACTCAATAGAAAAAAAACCAAATTAATGACTTTTTTCACAGTTGTTAGGATCCTAACTAAATAGGAAAGCGTAACGCCCTCTGGTCAATTGCATATCCTACATGGCATCTAGATATTTGACATGGAATCGTACACTGTTTGCTCCAGTTCACCGTTATCTGAAATGCTTATGGAAAATTTCTTAGGTAAAAGCGTAGATCTGTCAGAATCCTAGATGTTTTATTAATGGTTCCTTCCCAGCATTCGTGGTAAGGTTTGCGAACAACTTGAGCTCATATGATTTCTGCGTTGAGATCAGTGAAGCCGTAGAGTGGTTATTTGGATCTCAGGGATATGATGGCCGGAAGTTCTCAACATCGAGTAAAGAATCGATACACTATTTAACCCATGATGCGTTCTGCTGTGATATATTCCTGTCATCGAGCATTTTTTCTCTGGAGACTGATTGTGTTACTGATTTGGCTCCACCGGCTGATGAAAGTAGCTTTCAGTTAAACACGACTCCAAAGACACCAAATCTAGACATTCAATCTTAATTATCACAAACAAGAGATTTGTTCACTAGATTAAATAAAAGCAACATAAGAACGTCTAAAAAATAACAAAAAACGGCGGTGAAAATTTTTTTAAATATTATGGCAAGTTTTTAAGCTATATTTACCAGTTAAATTGTTCATTGTATGAACTTTTTTCTTAAAAGATTTAACGATAGTTTTTTTTTATTTTGACCACACGATAAATGTGTGTACTGCGAAAAAAATATTTTATGTCGGCCATCTCGTCTTCAAATTTCGGTTTGAATCGATAAAAAAAGGACGAACCAATGTAAATAAAAAAGATAAAATCATACAAATTCTGTCTGTTCTTGCTTCTCCACCAAAAATTTAAGAACATCCTTTTACTTGGAAATAAACGTTTCTTTACAACAAGGTACCCTGAGAATTTTGATAAGCGATGAATGAAGTCAATTTGTTTGGATATTAGGTAAAAAAAATTAAATTAAATATCTGCTAGTGAAATATATTCAAAGAGTTCACTTAAAAGTACTGTAAATTATCGCAACGTTAAAAATGTTGGTATACCTTTTGGCGTTGATACTTAACAAAAAAAATATAATATGATGTAAAACAAAAAAAAAATTTGGGCAATTTCAAAATGATTAAAACATATAAAGACTTGGATCCAATTGCGATTAAAGACTAGAGTAATTTTTTATTGAAGCTTAAGAAATTTTTTTAATCTTTGTTGATCTATTTACTGCATTGCAGCAAATTTAGATATTGGCTTATCAGGAATACAGAATTTGTAATCGGTTTCTTTGCTCCGATACTTAATTTTTAGTCAGAATCAATATTTGGATAATTAATTTGTAGTTATATAGACGTGCATTGAATGTTGAGGCAAAAGATGATAAATGGCTTAGTTATGTACACTTCGAAATTAGGAAACAAAACAGTCAAAATACACTCTTATCCTGAGCTAGCCATAGAGCTGTAGCTCCTTCTTTTCTCAGACGTTACAGGGTTTCTTGCTAGGTAGAGTGGCCTTCCACACGGGTTTCCTGTTTATATTAAAGTCTTATATGATTCCATCATATAAAACTTTAAAATAAATCTGAAACATTTTATTACACATAAATTGTTTTTGTATGAGTTTTTCACTTAAATGAAAAAAAAGGCTAGGGTGAAGTTATGTCGGAATTTTACATCGAAAAAAATTTGAAAGGCTTTTAACGGAGAAATTTGAAATGGTGGCTGGAAAAATGCATGTAGTCCACTCGAGTCAAGACCCACAACCAAAATTCCTCTCCGAACTAGCTGGGCGATAAGCAGCCACCTCAGAGTAGACTGCGAGCATCCGAACGGGTAAGCCTTAAGCGGCATAGTTCGTTGATGCGCTCTTTCACCTAATACAACACTTTTCCCAATGCCAATAACAAATTGCTTGATCTTGTTCTTTCCAACTTGTTAACTTCTTTTCTGTCCGCATCGGTGGCACTCTCATCCTTTCTCAAACCTGATCCTCACCATCCTCCACTCTCTATTGGGCTTGCAATCACATCTCCTCGTTCTTTGAAGAATTCTTCACCTTCCCGCTTTAATTTTTTAAAAGCCGATTTATCGAGCATGGAAGCTAACCTAAATGCCGTGAATTGGTACTCTTCCTTCAGCAATCTCCACATTGAAGATTGTGTTGATAAGCTCTATATGTTTCTTTCATCCTTAATCTCGCAATTTAGTCCTGTGTGTCCAGCAAGAAGACCTAAAGATGCTCCTTGGTTTAATTCAGATATTGTCACTGCAATTGAAGCTAAAGATGCTGGCCGCAGAAAATTCTTATCCAGTGGTCTTCCAATTGACCTCGTTAAATTTAAAGAGCGTCGTACCGCGGCCAAGAAAATTACTACTTCTGCACTTCATGCATATGTTAACCACATTGAAAGTTCGTTAATGTCGAATCAAACTCGTGCGTTCTGGTCGTACGTAAAATCTTTAAGGACCTCTCATCATGCCCCTGATAAGTTTAGTGTAGATGGCGTGACATCGTCTTTTCCTCAAGAATCTTGTGAATTCTTCGCTTCTTACTTTTCTTCCCTTTTTGGTAGGGCTAAACATTCCCCCTCCTTCAACTAATCTTCTTGCGCTTTTGCCTCTGCTAATTTTCGTACAAACCCCTTGCAGGTTGAGCAACTCTTAAATAATCTTGACAACAGCGCTTTGTGTTCCCCTTTCAATTATTTTTAACTTGAGTTTATCCTGTGAGGTTTTCCCCGCCCAATGGAAAATTGCCCACATTTTTCGTATTTTCAAATCGGGTGATCGTAATATCGTCTCAAACTATCGTCCCTTCTTCCTTGCTTTAGTAAAATTCTTGAAAAGATAGTTTTTGATCTGTTGTATCCACTTGTCCTCCCATCTTTAGCAGATCAACAGCATGGTTTTGTCAGAGGCAGACCTACCGTTATAAATTTACTTTCTTTTACCCATAATATTGCAGCTGCCCTCGATCAACAACAACAAGAGGACGTTATTCTTACGGATTTTTCTAAAGCCTTTGATTCAGTGGATCACTCTCTCCTATTCGAGAAACTTTTAGGGTTCAATGTCCCTAGTTGCCTCTATTCCTGGCTTCTCTCTTATGTCCTGAATCGTCTATGTGTAGTCACTTTAACCTCTTGCTTCTCTTCTTCATTTCACCCGAGCTCGGGAGTCCCGCAAGGTTCAAGACTTGGCCTCATACTATTCTTACTTTTTATCAATGATCTACCTTCTGTTATCACATCCCCCTGTCTCCTTTATGCTGATGACCTCAAAATTTTTCGAGTTATTGATTCCGTTTTAGATGTGGATATCCTTCAAACCGATCTTCAGCGTCTTAGTGACTGGTGTGAATCAAACCAAATGTTTCCAAATGCCATCAGATGACATTCTCCTGTAAAAACTTTCCTCTTCTCTCAACGTATAGGCTTCTTGGTATCCCTTTGAGCAATGTAACCTCCTTCAAGGATCTTGGTGTGTTTTTCGATTGTAAACTGAAGTTTGATCTCCACATTGCTCTAATTTTTAAAAAAGCCTCTCGCTTAACTGGATTTATTTTACGATCCTCTTCGTCATTTCAACATATCACATCCTGTATATGCCTTTACTTCTCACTAGTACGTAGTCATTTGGGGTACTGCTCCCAAATTTGGAGTCCGTACCACAGGAAGCTTATCGATGCTGTTGAGTCAGTTCAACGCAGATTCACGGTCTCTATTCTTCAAATTCAACCTTCCTTACTCCCCTTATGATGATCGACTACATACTTTGAGCCTTCCTACCCTCGAGTCCAGACGAAATTTCCTTGACAAATGTTTATTGTTCAAGCTTCCATAGCCTTTCACCTCAAAATGTATGCAGAAAAAGAAATACATTCGATGCTGCTCGCCCTAATATATCCTCGCTTCAATTTCAGGTTCCGTATGCACGTACTAACACCTTCTTCCACTCTCCTTTGTAGTAATCGAGGAGTAGGGCGCTAAAAGTCAGCGCTGCCACAGGCACACAGCACAAACTCAATTTAACAATGGGTAACCATTCAGTCACCTTCCCCATCGCAACACTCGCCCTTTTTTTTTCGCATGAAAAATAAATTAGGGAAATTTCTTTTGTACTGAACTCCCGGGAAACAAAATTCTAAACTTGTTTAAAATTTTAACGTGTAGTGATTTTATTACAATATCTTTTGAATATAATTTAACGAATTGCGGTGTAACGCAGTATACAAATGCTTCGAACGAAACGGTTAACCCCTTTAATTATATGAACGATAAAATCATTGTATCATTTAAACCCCTCGAAAATTGTCAAATTGTACCCATTCCAACCATAATCTTAATTAAAAATTTTTTGTTTGTCGGTAGTTAAAGCGTGCCTGTCTAATTCTTCCGATTTTTCTTTTTCCCTAATTACGCCTAATCATTACAAACGAAAATTGCATTCATTTGATAACTTAAGCGAATCTACAAAAGACGACGTAAATTTTAAAAACAACCGAAACGAGTGTGCATTATCACCATCGCGGATCCACCCATAGATGTCACTATTGAACGAAACTTTTCGCGATTTTACACTATTGTTTCGTTGCTCGATGGTTCGCCCCCGCCATGTTTGCAACTTGGGGAAAGTGATAAATCAAGTGAAAGAAAATTTATAGTTACAAAAGAAAATAAGCAAAAATTCAAGGTGATACGAGCGGTGGATTGCATTGTGTTTTATTTAATTCGGCCGAAGGAATACGTAGCGCAAAAATTAAATTATTATGCGAAATTCATATAGTTGTTAAGTTTCGGCGAAAATTCGTAATAGAAGAAAATTGAGGTTAAGAAGAGAAGAGCCAGGAAACTACTTGCCAGGTATAATCAAAGTAACATGTGTGCGGTACTGTTCACCTATAATGTTTTTTCTTAGAAGATTTGCTTCATAAGCCAAGACTTCCTACTGATGTTTATGCCTATATGTTCTATTGTGACTTCATAATTTTCCTGGTCCTGGTGATAAGACGGTGCGAATTGGAACGCGTGAGGCTATGGTCCATTATTTCGACGCTTGCAAACGTGCAACGCTTGATTCTTATTTGCTCGAAAGCAAGAAGTATTTATTTTTTTACGAATATCAATCATTCCGTGCTTCCTTCACGCGTGTGGATGATTTAAATTATTGTTTGTATTGCATTGTTTGCGCGGTGTCGTCTATGCACCGCATCTCTACTGTTTGAGGAATTGTTTCGCAATTCAACGTCTCATTTGGAGGAATGTTAATGTATTGCTAAAGCTGGGGTGGCGGGAAAAACTAATTTGGCTGAACCAAAACAAAAACTTCTGATTACAATATCGGGTCGTAAGACAGAGTATAAAAATCCTCCGTCTCCGAAGGCTGCTGACGTTGGCACTCACGAAGGACTTGTCAGACTCAACATTACTCGCAGTGAAAAACGTACGCCACCTACAGAACGAGCTCCTGATTTTTCATATCAAGAATCCTCATCAGACTTGGCCTACACAGTGGCTTCCAAAGACTATTTGCAGTCGGAGTTTGCTGCCCAAGGGAAGGGGTTAGTGCAAAAGAGCTCTTCATCAGCACGGCTGGAGAGGCAGTCATCTCGAGAAGAGTTCCTCGAAGAAGATAAAGTGCAGTTTCGACATCATGACCTTTTCCTGGAGCGTGGAAGCCGTTTTCCTCGCCCCGCAAGCCATGCACCCCTGAAAGCGCCAACAATCGATGAGAGGCTGAGTCGGGTTCTAGATTATGTGAACGAAACCTATTCCCAGAATAACCTTAACACACCTAACGCTATTGAATATGAGGCTTCTACTGAAACACCTGCTCAAACCATAAGCAAAGTATTCGATACTCCACCACTCCGTGATATTCAAAAGGACAAAAACTCATCCATTTTCCATTCAGCAACTAGTAATGACTCAGACGATAGTCCTTTAAGTGATGCTAGACGTAAAAGAATCAAATATGTAGGACAGCCGACGCTATACACAGTTGAAGAAAAAGAGATCCTTGAGGGAAGACGTGAAGGATTCCGGAACCTTGCGGGAGTAAGTGAATATTCCTTTGAATCAGATTCCCTGAACGAAAGTCAAATGCCAGCTTTTAGTGATTCAGTGGTGAATCCTGAGGAGGCGGTAAGCATTCTATACAAGTTATACAATGCCGTATCTGTTTATTTTGCGGGACATAACAAGTTCATTAAGTTCTTGACCATTTATTAATATATTAAACTTTTAATGGCTCAAACGCAACACTACCTAAAATTAAACTAAAATTCGAAATTAAAATATTGCACGCTAGTATTTAAAACAAGGCATGTGTATTAAATCAATTTTAGTCGTATAAAAGCTAGTGAAACATGACTCCATATTCCATTTTCGTATGTTTTACAACTAAGACCAAGAAAACGTTTTGACCCGAGTCGTTTCCTCGGTACACTGTTAAGTTTTGTTCTTTGTATGCTGCTGGAGAAATATCGAAAGTGAGCGAAGGTATACAAGAAGCACGAATGGGTGATTGTTGACAATGGAGTCGGAACTGTTGGGATCTCACAATACGCACAAGAATCTCTAGAAGACGTAGTATTCGCACAGCTGCGGATATTGGAACTGCTATCAAACAAAACGATGAATGCGGAGTCTTAGAGGGCGTCAAGGCAGCTGGGAGCGGACCACTCGTAGTGTGACGCATTTTGATATCCGAATTGGGAAATGTGCTCGTGGAACGTGGAAAATAACAAGAGAGATGGGGAAAGAGCTGCGGAAGACGGAGTTGGTGTAATTATGCGCTTGGTTGTGTGGAGCGGACGATAACCTATAATTTAGTGGTTCGGATTCAGTGCACTCCAGCCTCGTAGCCGCAAACGATATTAATGAGCTGTGATTTCTTTTTACAAAACACCCCACCCCAAAGACCGACCTCTGAAAAGCAACGGAGACGGCGAACGCAGAGTCTCGGGCTTTGCTGACAAAAGCAAGTCGGCGACCATGTCACGAGTGGATTAGCCGAGTGAACGCCAAAACAAACAAAATGTTTTCTTACATAAACCTATTCATAGTATGAACTGATCTCATTCGTGCAAATCATTTTCATAACGTGCAAACACTTCAAATGACGATTTAACATAAACTTAATCTAAAACTATTTGGAATTATAAAATAAAAATATCCGTGATGTGCGAAGAACAAATTATCTGTTTATCTGCGCGCGTGATAGATTTTAAAATAAGAGAGTGTGTTTACGAACTTATTGGTGAGTCGAAACAGCCAACAATTAAAATTTGCGGGGAATACCCTGTTGATGTGAATTTTTTTTAATTAATTATTACCAGTCGCCGTGCACCTAGAGCTGACCAAAATTTCTCAATGCAATCACGGTGTTGATAGTGCAAGGATAAATACGGGTACCCAACGCCATTTGAATTGAGGACAAGCCGCAATTACTCCATGGCCTGCCGGGATTACAGTGATGGATAACTACTCGTACACATACAATACCCAAGCCCCATTTCGATAACGATTTCAATCCGTCCGAAGAACCAGCACTGGAGCAGTACTAATTAGCTGATGCCGCGTTTGGTTCGTTTTCAAGGTTTCGGCAACCCCCGCTCTACTGATCATTGTCTGGGACGAGCTGGTTAACGGAAACACGTTCGCCATTCCTGGCATTCAAAGCGCATCGGATCGACAGTTCCTCGTGTTGCAGCGTATTCAACTGGCCCCACAATCATCGAAATGGATTTTGTGTTCTGCTTCCACCGCTAGCAAGTGAATTATATTCTCCTGTGTCAGGAACTGTGGTAGAGAAGAACACATCAGTTGAGGATACCCCAGGGTTGAGCAATACATCGCGTTATGGAAAAGGCTGGTTATTCAAAGTGAAGCTCAGTGAAACTTCAGAAATTGATAAACTTATGGATGAGAAGAGTTACGAACGTATCCAGCACCCATCGAGCGCTCGATGGAACATGCGGTGAGTCCTTTTTATTTAATAAAATTTAATTCTAATATTTGTATGATATAATTATCCACATTATATTAATTATTTTATTTAAATTTCATTCACATTTAAATTTCATTTACTATATTATTATATCCGATATACGAGTATCTTATCAGCAATAATTTACTTATTACCTTCTATCGTTGTTAAATTTGAATAGATTTGAATTGAATTTTTAAAAGTTTTTCGTAAAATAACAGAAACAAAGAATATTTATCCATTTTTATCTTAAATTATGAATGCTACAAAAAAATATAAACCTTAAAAGTCAACGTTTGAAAGTGATAATACAACAATACAACTATGATTCAAATATTTTTGTTATAATGATTATAATAATAGTGACTGGAAAAAAATTCTTCCGAATGAAAACAGAAATAATAAGCAACGCGAAAATAAAAATGATGAATTAAACGAAAAAATCGGTCTTTTCCCTTCCGGTTTTTCTAACCGAGTATAGGACCCGGTACGGTGGCAGGCTTCCACCCCAAAACATGAGCCAGCCACCGGGTAATTAATAATCCTTTCTGTTTCAGGTGACGTCATGGGTTGAGTGGCCCAAACAGAGTGCCTTTTTATGGCATAGATTTATGCAATTCAATTGTATAATTCTATGGCATAAATTGGTCACCGAGGTACTCCCCTTCTGATGGGAAAGTTCATATAATTCAAGTTGTATGAGTTTTCCACTCAGAAGAGGAATACTTGGCCACTTCAACAAGCTTTCAATGGATTTATTCCGGTTGGGTGGGTATGAAGGGGCTCCACCACCACCCGGTTGCCCCTCTTTCATTTGTGGGCCATGAACTTCGTCGGGTAAAGACGAGGTTACCCCAAGTCCGCCTTTCTTCTCAGGTTTCACTTGTTCTAGTAACAAGTACGTCTCCTTCGGTGAGGTTATCTACAACTTTGCGACTTTGGTCGCCTTTTCTTTTTTGACCTGAAAGCAATTCGTGAATGCGAAATGTTTTGTAGTGGGTCCTCGTGCCGGGGAAACGAACCCGTCCCACGACATCGCAATGCTAGCCTGCCAGCGCATTCACGCGTCTCCGGACGAGGGCATTCTCGGCAGAAACCGACACCTTCCTCTGCCGAGGCAGCAGACCATCGCTGCAGTCCTTCACGGACTTTATTGAAAACTCAGTATATTCACTACACCTTTGCTACGCTTACCTCGTATGCACAACCAGCAAAGTCTTGGTCCTCTACCACAATCTCTTTTCGTATTCAAAACTTTAATGAAAATTCAAATTTATAAATATTCCTATAAATCTTAATTTTTGATCTTTTTTCTTTAATTTCTTCCATATTTTGAATTCATATGTTTGTATTTATAAATTATATTGATTGACTTGTAATTGGACTACTAGTCTGTAAGTTGATTTCTGAAATAAATAAATAAATAAGCAAAGCTCACGTAAGATAGGAAGCCATATGGTAGCAGCGCTTTCTACCACACACATGACTATTAGTAGGCTGACTTCGCTCGCTTGCTTACATGGTGGTGTATGAAGAATTGTGGAGGCGCTAACGAAATGGTTTGGACTTAAGGCTTCACTTCATAAAACGATTAAAGTTTGGTTTAGATTTCCTTCGAGAAATCTCGTGAAGCGACGACAACGAAGAAGGCTAAATCGTTACATACAATTTTAAATATTTACATACATATCAAACTCAATTCAATTGGCGTTAACGCTTGTGCTTAGTTTTGGCTTGATAAAGCAGCAAGTGCTTCTGAACCTCTGATTACGTTAAGATTAAACTCCATAGAATTTGCTTTTTATTTTTTTAAGAAAAATACCACCTGAAATTGTGCAACTGAATTATTTGTAATTGAACTTGACACAAATTAGAAAGCAATCGCGTCGGAGTAATCAACTAATGTTGAACAAATAATCAGCAATTGTACGCCATAAGAGAGATTGGAGGAAATTGAATATTTGTTTTATTAATTTATTATGTTTATCAATATTGATAATCGCGACTAAACAATCCAATAATTATTCCTGCAATACTAATATCGATTTTGCTTTGCTAAATTGACGCCTCCACGGGGTAATTCTGATAACATGGCACGTGAAGTTTATAGTCTGGGAAATTGCGTACAAATTTTGGTGCTTAGGTTTTTATTTTGTCATATGTATAAGCGTTTCTTGCTACATGTATAAGGGTTAGCAATTTTCCGCAGTCCAACAAAGGAATATTTTTAGGTCTTCACTCCAACAATTTTCTTTTCGTAGAGTTATTAATCGAAACGTATTTGTTAGGATATATTCGTAACGCACATACGAGGTGTGTTCAAAAGGTATCACGAATTTTGAATTTTCGCGGGTTACGTATATTCGAATTTCGATTTTTTTGTGGCGTTATGTTGGTACTCATGTCTGTCACTTATGCCAACAAGCTTGGCCACTTTGAATGTTCTCTTAATTGGTGATAGCTGCTTTACTTGCACGTGTTTTCAATCGTCTTCGATTTTTACTTATTCAAAAAAATGGATCAAAGAACGTGTATCAAATTTTGTGTGAAAAACGAAATTAAGTGCGCGGATGCATTCCGAATGTTGACTGTGGCATACGGAGAAGCTACCTTGGACCGAAGCAACGTTTATCGGTGGTACAAAATGTTTTTAGAAGGCCGAGAAGATGTGAACGACGAAGAGCGTGCCGGACGCCCGAGCACTTCAACAACAGACGAAAAAATTAATGAAGTGGAGAAAATGGTATTGGCCAATCGTCGAATCACCGTTAGAGAAGTTGCTGAGGACCTAAACATATCGATTGGCTCGTGCCATTCGATTTTTATCAACGATTTGGGCATGAGACGGGTCGCCGCGAAATTCGTACCAAAATTGCTCAATTGCGACCAAAAACAGCAACGCATGAACATTGCTAATGAGATGTTAAACTCTGTCCGCGACGAACCAAATTTGCTCCAGAGGGTCATAACTGGTGACGAATCGTGGGTTTATGGTTATGACGTGGAAACCAAAGCTCAATCATCTCAATGGAAGCTGCCGCATGAACCAAGACCGAAAAAAGCGCGCCAAGTTCGGTCGAATGTGAAAGTTTTGCTGACAGTTTTCTTCGATTGCAGGGGCGTGGTGCATCATGAGTTCTTGCCACAGGGAAGAACGGTCAATAAGGAATATTACCTGCAAGTTATGCGCAATTTTCGCAAAGCAATCCGCCAGAAACGCCCGGATTTGTGGGAGAACAAAAATTGGCTTTTGCACCACGATAACGCCCCTGCTCACACATCGTTGCTTGTGCGCGACTTTTTGGCCAAAAATAACACACTAATGATGCCGCAGCCACCGTATTCCCCAGGTCTGGCCCCCTGTGACTTTTTCTTGTTTCCTAAACTGAAGAGGCCCATGAAGGGACGACGTTACGCTACGCTTGACGAGATAAAGACGGCATCGAAGGAGGAGCTGAACAAGATTAAAAAAAATGATTTTTTGAAGTGCTTCGAAGATTGGAAAAACCGTTGGCACAAGTGTATAATATCTCATGGGGATTACTTTGAAGGGAACAAAATAGATATTCATGAATAAATAAATAATTTAAAAAAAAAAATCGCGATATTTTTTGAACACACCTCGTATGTCAGCATTTTTTAATTCACATTAAATTTATGATATTGTGGGCCTTAAAGATACTGGTTGCTGAAATTATATCAAAGATCGTACATTGTATGAAATGAGTGGTCTGAACGTCAACGTACGAGTAAATCGATTTCATCTCTCCATTAACATTGGAGAACCATAAGTTCTCAGAACTGATCCTCTTTTCCAGAAAGGGAATTATTTCTGTTGGCCTCAAGCATCCACAATGCACGTAGCTAGACAGTGAAATGTTAGAATGTCTTTTTTTCTCTGGATCAGCGCTCCATAGTAATTAAGAGGCTGGTTAGGAGTATTATGATGAAGACATATTAGGAAAAGATAAAATTTTCGATTATAATATATTAAAATTAATTACTTATGACAATTCTTTGTGTGTAGCTACAAAATTGAGTTGCATTAATAACTTTTCTGAAAATTTATTAGAGAAGAAAGATGTTAGAAGAAGATGGTTTCGACGTGTGTACTCACTCTCATCAGAACATCACTCATAGTAGATACACACGGATAATGCCGAGATTTATGGCCTGATGAGAATTAGTACACACGTCGAAACCATATTCTAACATTTTTCTCTGATAATTTTTCTGAGAAATTATTAATACAACTCAAATATGCAACTACACACAAAGAATTTTCATTAGTAATTTCAAGCTATCGGAGCTACCCGAAAAACGAGATCAATGCCCGCACTGTGCAAAAAGCTCAGTGTAGAGCAAATTATCGTATAGATTTACATTTAATTCATGTTAAAAACTGTCGGATAGTCAATAAAAAGTTTAGCAAAAATATATATTAGATATAAGCTAAAATCTACCATTCCGTTGTACTCTTTGTTCTAAATCCACTTTTAAAACGTGTTGTTTTGAAGATGGTTGGCATTATTCCTAGTGATTTCTAGTGTTTCGTTCAAGGCTCAAATTCTTCTATTCATGTATGGACCATAAATATGTACCACTTGATTGCATGTGACTTCATGAGATTTATATTGTTGCTCAACTTCATACAAACGATTGTGCGCTTGCTCATCGTACAGTATTGAACATTATCCACTCAGGCGATTGCTCGGAGACGATGATTGGTTCCACCATCATGATGTTCGTTGAGGGGAGTATTATCGAATACATGTAGTATACACACATAGTATCTAAAATTTCCATTTACCTTGTGTTGCACACTTTCTGAATTTTCCCAGCACCCTGTCAGCTGAGCTGGAGCCGATCAGCTGAGTTAAAGCCAGTTATATTCAAAAACGTAAAATAAAAAGGAAGTAAAATTTTTCGACTCACGTATTTTTTTCTACATTTTAGAACACGAGAGTATTGCCAGATGCTAGTAAAAAACTAAAAGATTGTATATAACGAATTTGTTCTTCTGCAAAATCATTGGTTTTTTTAGATCTAGTAATGCTGAAATCTCTCATCGAAGCACATGCATATATTTGCGCTAATTCTCGCGTCAGCATTATCCTCCCTCCCTGCTGCTGAAGATTTATAGTTCGCTCTTTGGATTGGGTTCGGTTTTTCTTCCCGGAAGCAAGGTTGAGTATGGGTACTATGTAGATGTCCTATGTTTTTGGACTGAAACCCAAATATTTGGCTGTCATTTTTCTGCATAGCGCCAGAACACATATGGCTTTTATAGTTAGCATTTGGCCCGGTAGGTTTATTATCCAAATACATAGATTCAAAGGTACTCAATTTCTGTCTTGAACTCTACATTCACTCCATTTGAATTTGTGCTTATCAGTTGCTCTAGTTGCCGCTTTTTTAAGGTCTACTTACAAAACCTTATTGAAATCGGTTTTGTCTGTCCGTATGTATGTAATAGTAATTTTTCTCTGAAACGATCACAGCTACAGACACCAAACTTTGCACGGTCCCCCGATTGTCGGTATTGCCCAGGATGGGAAGACAATGCGTGCCACATATTTTTTGCGTGCATAAAATGGGACAGGCTGCGAAGGGCCCTCTACAGGGAGACGGAAGAGCTCACCCCAGATAATTCAGTCGCTTTGATGCTCGAATCGGTTGACAAATGGAACCAGGTGGCAAATTATGTTCGCGCAGTCCTAAAAGATAAAAGGGACTCACACAAGCAGGGGGTGTAAGGGCTGGGGGATCACTTATCTGGCACTTCCTCTTCCCCTCTCCCCTCCAGCTATAAGAGGGATCTCCCAGCTTGAAGGCACCTCACGGCATAGCAAAACGGGATCTGGCCCGAAATAATGTGTCAAACGGTCCCAGGCTAGGTTTTCAGGTTGACAGAGGAAATGTTTAGTGGGTAGTCCAGTCGCCTTCTTGCAAATATGGGAGTCCTTAACTCAGTGCGTAAATGGGCATTCACCTCCCTACCACAAAAAAAAAATTACAACAAGGAAAACAACACACAATTTTGGTATTCTCGTTCTGTCCATCGAATAAGACGCTGCAGCTTTGTTTTGATCATCTTTAAATTTTGAGATAAGATGAAAAACAAATAATCATAATCTGAGTGATTTTGGTTAATCTTATGGATTTTAAACTTTGTACTGTGCATTGCAGCCAAAAGATTAAATTTTAATATGCGTTCATATGAAATGTTCGCGCTAGTTATCTATAGGGCACGAATTCGATGAGATAATATTCATAGATGATGAAGGGGATCATGGTGCAACGAAGTCAAAATAGTAAATTTTAATAGATTTTAAAATAAGGAAGTTTTCCACTAAAAAGCGTGAAATAAAAACATTTTCAGAAAATGAAGAAAACCTTTTTCAAACTGCCTTTCATGTGCGAACTAATTTTTATAGTAATCGTTCCGTATCCGTTTTTACCTGTTCCTATTTTGATGGTGTTCTAGCTGAGGTGTTGCAACTTGTCTATCAGCATTGTCCTGATTTGCTGCTTAGCACATTCAACGCTTAACTACGGTACGGGGTTTTCCCGGTACGATTGAAGGTGGCGAGGCTCGTGCTGATCAGCAAGGGGAAGGGAAATCCCGGATCGCCGTCTGCATACCGTCCATTCAAGACACTGCTAGAAAAGTACTAGAGAAACTCATCAAGGGAAGACTCACTGACGGGATCTATCCTTGGTCCGGACCTGTGGCACGTGTCTTACGGCCAGCTACTGAGACTAGAGATGCCACATGAGTCGCGCTTGATTGGCTGTGCGGATGATGTTGCAGCTCTAGGCACATCGCTGAACAAACGCAACTTAGGTTAGTTATGCTAATGCGCCAAGTGAGAGAATGGATGACTGCTCGCGGTTTCAGTTCAGCACTGGAGAAAACCGAAGTGATCATCTTGACAAAGAAAAGAACCCCTGGAGTAAAGGTGATCAGTATTGGAGAGATACTATTCGAATCTAAGCCAGCAGTGAAGTACCTGGAGCTCTTGATAATCGCGAAGATGAGTTTCCCTGAGCAAATCTGGCCGACGGCTGAGAATGCTGCTTCGGGAGCATCGGCTCTGAGTCGACTTAAGGCAACGTAGGGGGAGCCAGCCCATCAAGAAGACACCTCTTGGTGAGTGCTGTGGGTCCAGTGCTACTATATGGAGCAGAAGAGGAAGGCATATCCAAAACCGAAAACGCTTTGCACAGACACAGGGAAGAGGACCACTGAGGATTGCATTTTTGTAGCCGACAGTCTCTGATTTGGCGGTGAGAGTTATTTCAGGCTCGATACGTGTTGCTAGAGAGCGCTGTATTATTTACCTGCGTCGAAACGAGGACGCAAGGGAGATGGTTGTCCTTGAGGAAAGACAGCGCTCACTCAACAATTGGCAGCAGTATTCGGTGGATTGCATGAGGGGAAGGTGGACTTCATGCCTCATTCCGGATGTGAAACCGTGGCTAAATCGAAAGTATGGTGAGCCTCACTTCTATTTTACCCAGTTTTTAAGCGGGCATAGTTGTTCTGTTTTATCTGCACAAGATTGGTAAGTCACGATCCCCCAATTGTCGGTTTTGCCCAAGAGAAGAAGATAATGCCTGCCACACATTTTTTGCGTGCACAAAATGGGGCCAGCTACAAAAAGACTTCTACAGAGAGATGGGAGATGTCACCCCGAATGATATAGATTCGGTGATGCTCGAATCGGTTGACAAATGGAACCAGGGGGCACATTAAGTCGGGCAGTCCTAAAAGATAAAAGGGACTCACAGCAGTCGGGGGCATTGGGGCTGGCGGATCGCTTATCTGGCACTTCGTCTTCCTCTCTATCCTTTCCCCCTAGAAGAGACCTGGTTTGAAGTAATTTGTAAAACGGTTCCAGGCTGGTTACTCGGGTTGACAGGGGAGATTTTTAATGAGTAGTCACACTCTGTGCATGAAGGACATTCACCTCCTAACCACAAAAAAAATTGTTATGGTCAGTGTTAAATCTCACCTCTTTTTTCAAACTTTAAGTATTTTCTTTCTGCAATTCAATTTCTTTTCGATCTGTAAATTAAACTTAAAGGTCAAATTTTCCAATTCATTGTGTTTGATTTGTAACAAAGTTATTCTATTTATTTCATTCCCATTGCAACAAAGTCTTTGTAATTCAATTCAATCCATGTGCAACAAAGTTGTTTGTTTAAGTCGTCACAATTAATAGCTGGAAATGTTATTCCTACCCAAGCATAGACTCCATGTGATCAGTAATTTATTAGACAAACCGCAATATCGCTTCCACACATGCAAATGTGTATACGTGCGTGGCGCTTATGCCTGGGAGCCAGCACAGCATAATTTTATGTAACTACAAGGTACTCAGAATATTTGCTTTTAGTTCAGGTCCAAAAAGGTCGGCGTTTCGTTAAAATATACCTTTTCAACGCATAAGGCAAGCAATTAATTGGCGCGGTACCAAGGGTAGAAAGTGATTGCTCCAAATCAAGTGTAAGTCAACGAATAATTTTGCTGTGAACGCGTTAAAGATTTTGTGTGGTGTAGTGAGTAGAAATCCCGAGTGCCTGGACCATAGATATAGAGAGTACTGGATCCGCGACCGGTCGTGAGAGCCGAAGCAATTGGCAACCTTCGCTAAAGTTGTGTGAAGTTGAGGCTTGAAGTGATATGCTTTTGTTTTAGCACTCTATTCACGGCGAAACACGTTCACATTTAAAATGTTTTTAATTTTAAAGATCACCCGTACGTAATCGGAACTTTAATTTACTGTTTTAATTAAAAATTTACAAAATTTCCATCGGCTTTGACATATGAGTTTTCCCGCATGTTTCGCGCTCTTTTTGATTTTCTTTTGCTTTGACATTCGAGTTTTCCGTGAGAGTTGTTTGTTGTTTGTACTCAAACCCAAATGATAACGAAGGCGTGATCGTGTGCACGCGAAATGAAAAAATATGGAGCCAAATGGTCGCAGGGAATCCTGAACCATGCCGAATCTGCGAGTGTAATCGGTTACGATGTCACACAATACCACTCCTTAAAGACCATGACATCCAAATGTAGCAGCAAATAAATGAGATGAATTCTGGGAACCCAAAGATCTAAGCGAGCAACGGTAAAGCTTTTAAACTGGCCAGAATAACCCTGTCTATCTTCAATGCAGACTATTTGAAGTGGACCCGGCTGTGAGATTTGTATACGTGGATCATTCACAACTATGCGATGAGCAGTTTGGAAAAAATATTTTATTTGGTCAGCAACCTAAGTGGTGAGGTCTTGAAGTTGATCCAACATCTGCCAATACCCGACACTAATTATGCCGACGCATGAAAGCTAATGAATCATCGCTACAATAATCGCCGAATATTGGTTAATAGCCTCTTAAGTTTTCCCAGCCCAACTGTCCAAGCGAGTCGGCCGCGAGTATCAAGGCTTTCCATGACACCAGTAATGAATGTTTGCTGGGACTCAAAAACCTGTGATTCCACACTGACACTTGCGATTCCATCCTACTCTTCTTGCTTCAGCAAAAACTGGATCGCAAAAGTCTGGTTTTGTACGAGCAAAGGGATGAATCACCGCGAGAGCTTGATTCGATGAGCGATTGTCTCGCATTCCTTGAACTGCATTTTCGATGCTGGAATCCATCGATGCAAAGCCAACAAGTGTGAAATCAACTCAGAAAACTTAAATTGTATGCTAGCTATTTGGGGACTGTTCATTTCGCCCGGCAGTGCTCTCTGGTACATGCAGACGATGCAACCAACAATATCATACCCTCCTCCATGCGGAAGAATCAAAAACTCCAAAACAAGCGTCGATTACCAGCATCATCCGTCCAACCAGCAACTAACCTTCCAACCAGCATCACCCCAGTTCCCAGGAATGCAAGTGAGAGCTACTCCCTTCTGGATACAATTTGCCTTAAGGTTCGGGCAGAAAATGGTTCTGAAGTGGAATGTCGCGCAGTGTTGGATTCGAGCTCCCAGGTTAACTTCATTACAAAACAACTAGCAATCAGGTTTTGGCTGGCCACTACCGAACAAGCACTTGATATAGAGGGCATTGGGTATGAAAAATAGAGCACCCAATTGAAGAGCATAATACGTTTAAGCTCCACGATGACCAACTGTAAGGCTCAATTGAAGGCTTTCTTGCTGCCTAAATTAGTTAACCATCAACCCAGCAGACAATTGGACGTTTCATTATGACCAGTTCCTAACAATGGAAAGTTCGCCGATCCAAACTTAAACCAGCTGGGACCAATCAGCCTTCTCATCCACAACGTTGATATGTGGAATTTATGCATGAATATCTCAAACTTGGGCACATAAAGACAATCAGCAATCATACTATTTTCTGCCTCACTACTGTGTTGTGAGGCCCAACCGCTTCACCACTAAATAAAAGTTGTTTTCGACGCCTCGGCTAAAACCTCTACGAACATCTCCTTGAATCCGTGCTTCACACTGAATTGGCACTTCAGCAAGACGTTTTTTAAGTGCTTCTGCAAGTTCGATTGCCTAAATATGTTTTCACGGTGAACATGAAAAGATGTTCCGTCAGGTGAGAGTTGACAAAAGGGACCAACCCTATCAACAAATTATTTGGAGAGATTCACCTGAGGAACCCCCCCAGTTCTTTAAGCTCACTACCGTCACATATAGTATGACTTCCGCCCCTTATCTAAGCATCAAATGCCTGCACAGACTCGCCACAGAAGCATATGGCTCCTGTCCTTTAGGTGCAGTAATAATAAAATAAAACATCTACCACGATGATATCATGACCGGGGCAGACAGCTTGCGAGATGCTGAAACACTAAAACAGCAAGTGATAGAACTACTGAGGTCCAGTTGATTCCATTTAAGGGAATGGTGCTCAAACGCACCTTTCATTCTTCCATGATCGGGCTATGCAGCTTGAAATCGAAGATCGCAATTGCCACGTCAAGACGTTAGGACTAACGTGGCTTTCTGCCGCTGACGAATTCTGTATCAGCCTCAGTGAAGTCGTGTCTCAGAAGGTGACTAAACGAACAGTGTCGTCGAATAAAGCTCACTTGTTCGATCTCCTTGGCTTCATGAGTCCGGTGACAATCCACGCCAAGATTCTGCTTCAGTGGATTGGGATGCAGCAACACCTATGGAAACCAATACGTGCTGGTTGCAGTTTCGTGAAGTGTTCAAGCTTCTGCGGACCATTAAGCTCCCACGACATATTTTCTCCGGATGATTACACAATAACATTCAAATTCACGTATGGTGCGACAGTATACATACAAACGCAACAATCTGGTGACTCCATCGTTGTTCGGTTGTTATATGCAAAGGCGAAGGTCACCTCAACAGTGGTGACTGCAGTGGCACGTTTGGAGCTGCAAACGGCAACTTTGGCTGCCAAGCTGGCATATCGAGTTAAATCAGACCTAGTTTGACAAGCGATTCACTGCTTCTGGTGTGACTAGGAGATAGTTCTTGCGTGGCTGCGGGTAGCATCCTCCTCCTGGTGCACTTGTGGCCAACCATCTAGCGATTGTCCAGGAATTGACCGCTAACTCTCAATGGCGTTGTGCCTTCGAAGCCGAATGTTGCGGACATCATCAGTCGCTGACTGTCTCTACCTCAAATGCTAAAGGCAACTATAAGGTTTTAAGGCCCGGTCTTTCTTCACGGGTGATTAGATGCACGGGCAAGACGGATGCCAAAAAATGGCCGCAGAGGGTGGCGCTCATTATTTCGGGCCCAATTGAGGACGTTGTTGCAACCATCGTAATTCATTCATCTATCTACAACGAATAGTGGCATATTTATTGTGTTTTGCCAGTCACACGGGAACTCAGCCGTCCAGCCTCATTATATTTGACGGAAACAGAACTGGATAATGCCCTGATTACGATTCTAAGACTATGTCAGGTTCATCAATTTGGAGACGACATCCGGGAGCTTCAGCGCTGTGGACAGGTGGGAAATTAAAGCCATCTTGCCTTCCTTTGTCAGTTTTTGGATGAAAAGAGCGTAATTTAAGTGGGTAGTTGACGGACGGAGTCTCCAACAAGCTATGAAGCGAACCACTCTGCCTTACTACCGACGTCCACTATATCAATTACGCTAGCGCTTTCGCTGATCTTTGCGACCGTATCAAAGGGTTAAGGGTTAGTGAACCCTACTCAATTCAGTGACATTCCGCATCACATCCATCACTACAGCATTGCATACATAACCCTCATAATAGCGGTGGGTCTCTTCATTTACCTAGCCCGGAAACAATGCTGCCGATGGAACCAGATGTCCATCGAGGTAACGTCAACTCCTGCGCCCTGGCAAACTTCACATGCAACCTTCATCATGAACCCTGCGCTACATATTTGAACGATGCATCCAAGGAGGTTAGATGTTGAATCTCATTTCTCTTTTCAATCTTTAAGAATTGCCTTTCTGCAATTCAATCTCTTTTTTATCTGTAAATCGATTTAACTCTAAAATGTAAAGGAAAACTTTATCCAACTTATTGTATTTGATTTGTGACAAAGTTATTCTATTCATTTCATTCCGTTTGTAACAAAGTCATTGTGATTCAATTCAATAAATGTGCAACAAAGTTGTTTGTTTAAGTCATCACAATTAATGGGCTTTTTTACATACAGCGTGAAAAGTAAGCGCAAAAAAGGTTATATGGGCAAGAAGAGAGGGAGGCATCGAGGAAACTTGATGGTTAAAAACCATAGATGTCAGAGAGAATGGATACAAAATGCAACGAGACAATTGAAGCACTTTATGATGTAGCGTGAAGCTGGCGTGTTATTAGCTGTTGATAAGAATTTCAAATAAATTTGACGTCACGTCTCCCACTAATTTTTGCATCTTGAACTAAATCAATTTTCCGTGCGGGTATTCTAACTTGGACGATATAAAAGATTGAACATGACTTACCCTACAAAGAATACGTCACTGACATGCCTCTTATAGTTGTTTTTACAATCCCACACACATCACTACATTTTTAATTTTCCGACATAAAAACACTCGCGACCCGTAACAAACTTTTCAGTTTGATTAATCATCACATTTGCAATGCTTTTGCACTAGATTGAACACGGGTTATTTCTAAAAAATTGTTTTGTGTACAATTTCAAATTCAACTTGATTAGACCTTTTCCGTCAATGCTGAATTTTCGCAAATCATATGTTTTCAATCATATGGTTGATATTTCGTTGGCAATTCGGGGGTTTAAGTACAAGAGGAGTGGGATTTTCATGAGAGCAGCTAGAAAGCCACTTGAGTGTGTGGATGCTCTAGTCGCGTGAAAGGCGTGGGGACTTCAATTCGTATGGGAGAGGAAGGCATGCATGTAGTAAAAGTCCTTCACTCACGTATGGATGAAAATAAGCTCATTTCGCGTCCATTACTTTATGTGTTTGATAAAAACACTCGAAAATTTTCTAGGGTGAACCGAAGTAATACACGCATGCCGTTTATCTTTCGGTCAGGAAAGATTTTAGGCAGAGCATATAATTATTTCACATCGAACATTAGAGGACGTCAGATGGGTCTCTAGCAACGACAGCGCAGAGTGCATTAGATACGTGGGCAAAAGATGAAACTTTTCCACGTAGATATTACGCCTTTCCTTCCTTCATTACTTAAGTTTGCCCAATAGTAGGTAAAAATGTAGGATAAGTGAGTGAGTACAATATGAAATGCCCGGGCGAACCTACATAGCAATATAAGGGATGGAAGAGACTACAAGGAGAAAGTCGCGTGATTATCATAATTTACACATGATTAAATGGAAAATGCGCACACTGCGACTTTTCGGCAAATTTCTAATTTTGGGGCCGCAAGTCTTTGAGGTACTCGTGCGCAATTCAAGACTAAAACATCAATTTCCAAGCGCTTATCTCACTGCTTTCACTTTCATGTCGTCCAAACGACTTGTAACGATCAAATGATCCTTTTGACACTTACACTCACAGGACGTGTATCATATACAAAAATAGCTTGGGTGAACTATGACGACGTATAAACATAAGCGCGAAACCTGGAACCCAGCACAGTATAATTTTATGTAGCTGCAAGATACTTAGAATACATGCTTTTAGTTCATTTCCAAAAAGATCGGCGTTTCTTGACACGGTTTTTTGAAATATAAGGCAAACAAGTAATTGGTCCCCGTACCAAGGGTAGAAAGTGATCGCTCCGTATCAAGTGTAAGTCAACGAATACTTTTGCTGTGAATGCGATAAAGGTTTTGTGTGGTGAGGTGAGTGAAAATCCCAATCGCCCGGACTTAAGGGAATTTGGTGTTCGACCAAGCTCCGGCTTACCATATTGCTAGGGAACCAGCGTGACTCATATCATCAGGCTGCTGGGCCCAATGACAGCGACGTGTCGGACATCCTATTCTCTGAGTCTGGTGTCGTACTAGGACTCTCCTCTGGACAGTTCTAGAGGAGAACCAGAGCGACTCGACCGTTCAGGTTTCTGGCCTTGAATTCATGAGGAAAAGCCCGCGTGACAAACAGTGAGCATGTTGGTAATTGATCTAGTATTGCTTCGTTACAATTTATTTCACCCTTTTTAGAACACTTTGAAATCAGTTTTCTTTTTTTATTTCATTCTTTTTTCAGTTAAGTTTCTTTTTGTATTAGCTTTAATTTTTTGACTATAATTTACTCTATACTTTTCAGTCTTTTTTCAATGTATTTAGATATGTGATGAACTTAGATATACTTTTAAGGAAAAAATTTGATTTAATTGATTTATAAATATCCTGCGCTCTATGTATTACATGATCTGTTGATAGTTTCGTAGTTTAGAAGCAATTTTTGGTTGCACTGTGCATATCAATCACAAATCAGAGCAGAGAAGGCTCTCCCACAAAAAAAATTGTAACTGAAATTTAGCCCATATCTTTCAAAGGATACCACGCTACCTTGAATTCAGTTCAACTTTAAAGATCCAATTATTTATTTTGAAATAAGACGGGATGATTTGGGGTGAGATTAGAATGTTGAATTAACTGTGACCAAAAAATAAGGTGACATCTGAATTTAAACTGCGCGCGGGTCGAAGGATTTCGAGAATTATTATTTATTTTTTTACGTTGCTATTACTGTCAGTGAGAGTGTCAAATTTACATGTCAAAATATTCATTAGTGTTTGAGATAAGTGTCGTTTCCGGGATTGCCTGCAGTTCAGTAATTCTGGTTCCAACACAAAGCACCCTTTAGAGAATACACTGATTTTTTCCTTTATATATTAGATACTTTTTATTTTTACGTATAACGTTTTCAACCACTTTTTGAATTCTTCTTCAGTACACTGTACACTGTACTGAAGAAGACCTCAAATAGTGGTCGAAAACGTTATACGTAAAAATTAAAAGTATATAATACATAAAGGATGAAATCAGTGTTTTTTTTAAATGATATTCTGACATTAGAAAACCTTAGACGCATCTTTATTAATCCTTTAGAGTTTTTTTCTACTGCATTGGTGTTTATAGACTCGTACATACAACAATTATTAGATAGATATACACAAAAATACTATACAGGTATGTAAAAACACTCACCTCGCTAACTGTGATGTATTCATATAAAGTGGCAAATCCTTCATTCAACCATAAATGTTGCCACCACTTTGGAGTTACTAAATTTCCAAACCACTGATGAGTGAGTTCATGAGAAACCATAATTGCAATGTTCAGCTGGGTATTGACAGTGGATTTGGCCGGATCGAAAAGGAGATACTCCTCACGATAAGTTACAAGTCCCCAGTTTTCCATTGCACCCGATCCGAAATCCGGTATTGCTACGTTGTCAAGTTTTGGTAGATCATATGGTACATCTAAGTATGTTGACAAATAGTTCAGAGCTGAAAGACTGGTCTGCAGCCCATATTGCTGAGTATCTTTGGCTTCTGGTCGTGAAATGACACGATGTAAGACATTTCCCTGCTGACTTTGGCTACCGTCAAAGTCGGAAATGATAAAAGCAACTAAATATGTAGACATTATTGGTGTGGTTTCGAAATAGGTTGTTTTAGTGTCTGAGCTCCTGAAATTTAAATAAAAAAATTGTTTCTGTATTGGTCAATCTTTTTTAGTGATTCGAGGAAAATATCAAATACTTACGTGGTTTCAACTCGAAGCACGGGCATGTTTGAGAGAGCATTATATGAGTTGCCATGGGTAATAGCGATATCGAAGGTTGCTTTATATCCAGGTTCATCGAAACATGGGAAAGCATGACGTGCATCGGTGGATTCAAACTGAGTTGTAGCTATTAAACTGGAATTATAAAATACATCTTCAAATTGCATACTCAATGTGCAAAAAATCATGATTATGAATGTAAGAACTTCGATTTGGATATATTTCAATAAAAAGGTATCTAACATGGAGAGAAAAGAACTACACAGTGAGTTCCAAGATTTTTCTTATTACTAGTACTCCCCATGAAATTGTTTCGGATGAACTTTAAATTGATTCGATTGCTTGGTTTTCAGTCCATTACTTATTCATCATAATCTCCTGGACTTTCGAAATACAAGTATCATCCCCATATATCACCACAATGATTTTTCGCAGTTACACATCCCTTCGAATATAAAAACATTAATTTGCCTCGTGACATTTATTTCAATGCGTTGGTCCCTATCGTAGCCCTAGTTGGCAGATGTTGTTCTAAATACATAGATGCATTCTAAATACCAAACAGATCATGGTACATCCATTTATCCATTCCAAAACTTGAAATTCCGATTATTAGAGTTAATACACTAACATCTTAGATCTACTGTCTTAGATGTTTATACAGGGTGGCGAAAAATTAACCACCCTACCGAAAGATGTTATAACTTCTGCAAATGGCATCTTACGTGAATCATATTTGATATTTGTGAACTAGACAGCTGCAATATACAAAAAGACAAGCAATAGAGAGCCATAGTACACAAGTGCGTGGAATAATTGCGTCGATTTTTTTGACTAATAGTCGGTCAGTGGTGTTGGTGCAGCGTGAATGTTGGCGTTGATTTCCGAATCGTGGCATGCCAACTGGGCAAACAATCTGGCACTTAGCTGCTCAACTCAAACATACTAAAACCACACGAGATCCTGCAGGGCGTGGCTGCCACCAGACTGGTCATTCAACTGAGAGTATCGCGGCGGTCGCTGCCAATGTCGCTGAGAACGATGAAACATCAACCAGACGTCGGGCCATGGGATTGGGCATCATCAGGTGGACCATACAGTGAAAGAATCACACATGTTCCCATACAAAGTGCAATCAGTGCATCAGTTGATGCCTGCTAACCGTCAGTCACGTGTGAATTACTGTCAAGCCATCCTCAATCTCAACAACGAAGAAGACGATTTTGTTTCGAAAATCATCATGAGCAACGAACCCCATTTTCACTTAAGCGGTTACGTCAATAAGCAAAATCTTCGTTTTTGGGGTTCTGAACAAGCCTCAGACAATCGCAGACCTTTAAGAGAATATTCGATAGGAATGTGAACAGTTACCACCGGAAATCTTGCGAGAAGTCATGGAAAATGCGATATAACGCGCATGAATTTGCATCAACACTGGCGGCAGCCACTTGATGGAAATAATTTTTTCCACTTAACAAAAAAAATTGTAAAGGTCCAAATAAAGATTTCCATCACTCAAAATCATTTTTGTTTACTTACTAAAAAATTATTCAAAAACAATATTCGGTGATTAATTTTGCGCCACCAAGAAGAACATGAGCAGTTTAGTAGAGGTTTTCTTTCTCACATAACGCATGCTCGTAGAAAGCCTTTTTACTTTCAGTTTGTGGCAAAGGTACACACTGCTGTAGATTTTTGACATTCAATTCACTCTTTATGAAGTACATGTTTCCACCCAGGGTCTCCAAATTGAAATCAGATGATTTAACTTGTTTTTAAGGGTCTTTTGCTAATGTATACTATACGTATAACAATACTCGTTTGGCGTTGTGACTTGACAGTTTGCTTGTCCGTCCGTCATAGCGTTTTTCTCTTAAAAAAGCTACAAATACGAAACTTAGTAAGCAAATCAGAAAAGATGGCTTCTTATAAGTTTAAATTTGCAAAAGTTCTCAGAAAAAGTATCGCCATATAAGATGCTGTGTCCATACAAAAAGTTGTCCCCATATATGAAGACGTCTCTCAGAAAAATGGTTCCCAGACATGATGGTGTTGGATATCAAATGAAAGGTCTTGATGATAACTTTTCGTAGCAGGTCTTAAAATTTTGTTATCAGCGCGGGACGTAACGGTGGTAGAGACAATTTGATAAAACGAGTTTTCTTCCTTCGCGATAGGACTACCATTGGCAAAAAATCCTAAACAATTTCAGAGGTTCCCCTTCAACAATAAATATTTTAGAAGTCATTATTTTGTTTATTTGACATCCGCAGGCCAGTTGTCTTTTTTCTTCCGGAAAACATCGGACCTTGCTTTTTGAGTGAGCAGACGCATTTCAATGTCTTCGTCATATTCAGTGACTTTAGTAAAGATTACTCAAGGAAGTCCATACGCGTCTACTAATTTAAAAAAAAATAGTTTGGAAGCGCTAAACATGGGAAAATACACACAGTAGAATGCATTTGTTACGTAACTGTAAGCGGCTGCTATTTGGTTGCAGCGTTATCAATATCATTGCAAGGAACTTAAAAGTTTTTATTTTATTAACCTTATTTGAAACGATGGAAAGGTCTTTTAGTTGAAAAGCTTTATTTTCTATATCTGCATGCTTTAACCCGCGTAAAAACTGGTCGACCTGTTGTTAATCTTATAAAATTTAAGCATCATATACTTGATTTTCTAGTCAAAAATCCTATTGAGCAAAGTGTGAAACAAAGATACTATAATATTTGTAAAAGACTGAGAAAATGTGAGCTTCTGAAATTTTTTTTCGTGAAAAAATTAAGAGTTTTCGAAAGGAAATGTCTCCGTGCATGTACTGGTTTGTACAAAAAGCCTGAGATGGATTGGAAACAATATATACCGAAAAGAAGAATTTATCAAACTGCTGAAGTAACGAGAGTCAATATCTTCATATTGAAACTTGTTCGGAATCATATCGCAAGATCTGTAACTGTAAGTGAAAACCCTTGGATTTTACAGCCGTTCCACCCTACAGACGGGTATATTGTGACTTGCCTTGCTACTGGCTTCACTCCTCCAGAAGCATTCATGTATTTGGACATGAATCAATATGTTTCTGATTCTGACAGTGTCCCAGTCTTATATCACATATATAGACGGGCCACGATAAAAAGATAAAATATCCTCCAAATTTGAGTTCACGAGACCAACAATTCCAATGGAGATACTCATTTGCTAGATTCGTTGAGGCTAATCGAGCTGAGACGGAGCAATCTAGGTATTGGTAGCTGAATGACAATGTCTAAATTATTCGTGTTTTTTTTCAGTTCTTGTGTTTTTCGTTACTTGGTTTTTGAGTTTCAGCTCATTATTGCTACATGTAGTGTTGTTGTTTATCTGTGTTAAAAATTAGGGATAGCTTAAGTATATGTTACGTTTATTTTATTAGGTTTAGAGATTTTAAAAGCGTAGGTTAGGATTCCTAACTTAGGAATATTGCGATAGAATTTTTTAGTATAAGATAACAGTTTTTGGTTGAGTTTTATTAGAGCTAGGTTATAACATATTAGATGTAAGATCAAAGTTCACTAGTGTGATTAAATTATAAATAATTTCGAAAAGTGTAGATTGGTTTTTTCTCCTTTTTCCAATCAAATTATTAAATTTTGTAATAACCCTGATTTATTTGAATTTGCAATAGTTTTTTGATAAAATGTGTTTAACTGATAACTATAAATTTGGAGAACCATTTGGGCCATTAAGTTTTTTATTGTAATTGTTTGGAATTTGCTTTATATTCTTTTAAAATTTATAATGATTAGTATTGAATAAAGCAATTTTGACTTTGACTTTGACAAAGAAAAGCTCAAAAAAATTTACTCACCCCCTGGTAACTTTGAGATAAAGGCGAGCATGTAGTCCAACACAAAAACTTGTTTTCAACGAGAACAAAGCAAGTAAAATTATAAAGAAGGTAACATATGTATAATTACTTTTTGTGCGTGCAGCAGTGATTACTCATCTACTCGCTGCCACGAAAACAGATGCTCTAAAATTAACAATTACCATTGTATTATTTTATTCAACATAATGCCATTTAATAGTTAAAGTGTTAAATTAGTTTCTGTCAAATATTTAACCCTTAATGTTTATCAATAAATAATTTACAGTTGGAAATCAAAATATTTCAGCTCCTAGATGTTTTAGGATAAAGATTTTTTTTTAATTTCTGTAATCATAAATCTTCTGCTCCTTCGTAGCACTACAGACCCATTTCGCTGCCTACAACAAGCGCCTCCGACTGTCACGGTAATTTAGCGACATGCTCTTATAGTTTTCACGCTTCAGGTTTTCACATTTTATGTGGAAAGGCAACATAATTGATTGGCTCCACTCATTTGGCATATTTTCTTATTACCAAATGTGCTGGATGACTTCGCGCATAGCTTTTTGAAGACCACTCGCACCATATTTAATGAGCTCCACAGGAATCTCATCGATGCCTGGCGCTATACTGTTCCTTTGGACTTTGATGGTGGATCGAATTCCATTCAGAGCTGGTGTGCTCGATGAAAACCCTCCGGGAATATCTGTAGGCTCCAATACTCTGGAGCTGTGCTTAGAAGATCTTTGAAATATGATGCGTATCTTTCTTTAATCCTGTTTTCATCTGCGTTGACGTTGCCGATGTCATTATGGCAGAACTAGGTCTTGAACTGATAACCTCAATTCAGGCTTTTCACTACTTTCTAGATTTGTCTTTTGTTATTGCTCGCCAGACTCACATCGATGCGAATTATTTTATTTGTTACTCGTCTGATAATTAAATAATGTTCTCTCTTCATCCTGATTCTCCTACGTATATACTATTTGCGCGCTTGCTTCGTTTTGTCTAATGCATTTTGGCGCTCATAATCCATTCTTTTATTTCACGCCGTGCTTAGTGTCCCATCGTCTATTCTAACATAGCCTTAATTGCTGCTTTGACTTCCACTCATATCTCGTTGCTTTTTAGGGTTTTGTACTAAAATACAAAACCCTATTGCAATCACGACCTGTGTCCGTCTGTCCGTCAGTCCGTCCGTCCGTCCGTCCGTCTGTATGTCACAGCACTTTTTCTCCGAAACTATAAATGCTACAGCCATGAAACTTTGTAGAAAGGTCAGAAGTGGTGACCTCTTGAAATTTCAAGGGTGGAAAAATTTTTCATAGGCGTTTAAGGGGGGTCTCCCCATATAAGGGGGTGACCCCTCAAAAAAAATTTTCACCATTGGTAGTCGAGTAGGGTGTCATTGGAAAGGTCTCAATGAGATCTTTTCAAAACAAGTCTTAAAATTGTCTTATAAGTACCGAGAGGGGCAGGGGAAGGGGAAATGTACGAACTTTTCGCGTACCCCCCCCCCTCGCGATTGGACACCTTCCATCCGAAAAATCTGAAAAAAATCATGAATGTAGGCCTTAATCAGTACAACAACAACAAATACACGAGAAGTTGAAATTCACTCAACTTTGTTAGTAATAGTATGATTTATCGATTTTGTGTTTTCTTGAATAAAATCTAAACGGTACCCTTAAACTCAATAAAATTGAGCAAGAAGATGACTATTTATAAGATTGGTCTTTTTGGAAAGTTTCATAAAGATCGAATAGTATTTACCGAAGTTATAGCGATTGGAATTTTCGTATATTACTATGGAGCAATATGCCCTGTATTACTATGGAAACATATTGCTATGGAGCCATATGCGCTTTTTACCGACTTAGACACTACAGCTTTGCTAGAATTTGCATGAAAATTTCAGGAGTGATAGGTATCATGAAGATGAGTACATACAATTGAAACAAGTCGAAGAGGCAGGAGAGAGCTCCTAGCAAAAGGGCTTTGTAACCATTCTAGGATTCGAAAAAATAGGCCATGAATCGATGATTACAGTACAGAGGAGTGGCCCCTGAAAAAAAATTTCATTAAAAGCAGCCGATATGAGTATCAACTGAAAGTTCTCTATGAGAGCTTTTCAAAACAGTCCTTAAACTGACAGTTTTTGCTTCAGTGGGAGCACAGGGGGGGAAATACATGAAAAATGTGTTTCCTCCCTCGCGAATGGACACCAGTGATCTAAAAAATCTGAAAAAAATATCAAAGGAGATATTAATGGGTATAACTATAACAAATACCTCAGAAGTCAAAATTCGTTCAACCTTGTTAACAATAGTATGATCCTCGAATTTCACATTTTCTCCAATAAAATCGTCTTTGACATGTTTCTTGATTTTATTCGTTGCTGGTTACTGCATTTTGTAAGTTGAGTACAAAACCCTTCTGACATGAGCATAGGTCTGTCTACCCAACTTGTTTTCAATGATATGTCTGATACAATTGAAGCTAGCAGGTTGTTGAAGGTCTCCGTGGAACTTTTTACCACAGAAACCATTTGGAGCCTTTTGATGTTGAATTTCAGTAGAGGGCTGCTCTTTGCCGAATACGCCTTTAACATCTGACATAGATATTTTAGTTTGACTAAGTAATGGTCCGAATTACAATTGGCTCTTCGGCATATAGGGACGTCAAGTATGCTCAAGGCCTAACGTTGTTGAATCTGAACATGATCTATCTAATTTCGTCGAGGCTATATCCTCCAGTCGTTCCCCGATGAGATATCACGTTGCCAACTTCAATGTTGAAATCATCCAGAAATAGTTTTGCGTTTGTAGGTAGTGCGTCTTTTCAGGTGATTGTAGAACATTTCTTTCGTTCGGGGCGTGTACGTTTATCGGCTAATTTTTGAAAAAATTCTGCTTTTAATGCGGACTGCACGCATTCGCTCATTGACAATCTTTCAATCAATAACGGGTAATTTGAACTCCCTATCTACAATAACGGCCACTCTAATTTTCACTTTTTAACAGGCTTTCTACTGTTGAATTTTGTTTGCGATCGCATATCTTGAATATCACTTCCAGTCCAGTTCATTTCCTAGATTGCCAGTATATCGAATTTATATTGACTGGCCTGTTCTATTTTTCGTTTGTGAGGGCGTTGCCGTAGGTCTAATCAATTTATCTCTTTTGATTCCGTTGTCAGGCGCGGTAGACTCGCGTTCACCCTCTTACTTCACCATAAAAGAGGGGTGAGAGGATTTCATAGTAGAGCTTTATGTGTATTTGCATGTATTGGCGTTTCTTGGAATTTAATGTCCCACGTTTTACCGAAAATAACAATACCCAAGTAACACCTCGATATCTTTATTTGTTGCAAAGTTATTTCCAAAAACGTAACATTAAAATTTTACGCTTCCTCAAAGTCATTTTGAAGGCACAAAATTAGAAATTGAATTTACCCTTTACAAATAATGAATACTATAGCATAATGGAAACAGTCAAATTGTATTTTCCATTAGAGACCATTTTTATAAGCAAATGGAATATTTCGTAAAGTTTTACTGGAACTTAAGAGTCATTTGATACATAATTATTGAATGTTTCAAACATCTTGGCATATTGAAAATTCATGAGGTATCTTCGATTATTTAAAAAATTGTAAGCCCATTTTAGTTTAGTAACTACAATTGAGCGTTTTTGATTGTTTCTGTATGGTCAAAATTTGTATATCTCCGCTGGTTAAGGTCTCTGAGCCATAAAAAAAAACGTTTTTTCATCCGTTTTTTTTGTTTGTATAACATAATTAGAATAATGTTCCAGGCAAAAAATAAAAGACCGGTATTTCAATGGTATATAGTTTTCACCCAAAAACATAGATTTTGCCACATGGCATCCTGAAACGAATTTAAATCTCAATTTTTGCTAATTCTACCGTATTATACGGAAAATTAATATAGAAACAGGCATCTACCGTTGAAATTTCAATTAGTCTCTACAAAAAACAGAAAATTAAAAGTGAAAACAAGCATGAAGGAACCCATTAGCAAAGCGACAAACGTAACGAAAAACAAGTTCAGTAATCAGAACTACGCTCATATCAGAAGGGTCTTATACACAAACTACGATATGCAGGCAGCAATAATGAATAAATTCAATTAAAACTTTAAAAATATCTACAATAAATACATACGCGCTTTAAAAGATATTAATCGGCTGCCATATTGTTGCAATATTACTAATATCATTGACTTGCAATGCAGCTGAAATAAAAGTATTGTTTACTTTGCATATAATTATGGGAAATCTAAAGTTTCCACGAATTCGTTTATACTGGGATACAGCTTGGATATGAAAGTCTTTTTAGAGAATATGGCTAGAGATCGTTTCTTACAGTTGAGGAACAATTTACACGTTATTGACAATTCTTCTATTCATCATAATAATACAGATCGTCTCATCAAAGTTCGACCGTTATACGATTCTATCAGAAAACGATGTCTGGAGCTCAACTTAGAGCAAATTCTAAGCATTGACGAGCAAATCGTTCCTTTTCGTGGCAAACTCGAAATCAAACAATATGTGAAAGGAAAGCCAGCGCCCTGGGGAATAAAAATATTTATGATTTGTGGTAAAAGTGGACTCGTTTACGATTTCATAATTTATCAAGGTGCTTCTACAAATTTAGATAAAGATGATGTTTTGAAATATGGTGCATCAGCTGCATATGTGAATCTACTTTCAAAAAGAATAAATGTGCCAGGCCATTACCTTTTTTACGACAATTACTTTTCCAACTACATTTTATTGAAAGATCTTAGAGAGAGAGAAATCTATGCCGGAGGGACAATAAGAATAGAAAGATTTGGAAAACCACCGCTCATAACGGATAAGGATGGAGCTAAAAAGGCCAGACGATATTCTGATCAGGTCACCAACAGCACCAAAGATGTAGTGGTTGTCAAGTGGATGGATAACAAAGGCGTCGTCTAAGCTTCCAATTTCGCTAGAATCGGTGATCATGATAACGCCCGAAGATGGAATAAACTATCTAAAGAATACATATCAATTCCTCGAGCTGAGATTGTACAACTTGAAAATAATGGTATGGGTGGAGTTGATAAGACCGATCATTTGATAAGTTTGTACCGTATCTTCATTAGATCAAACAAGTTGGGTAAACAGACCTACGCTCATGTCAGAAGGGTTTTGTATTCAATTTACAAAATGCAGTCACCAGATCGAATAAAGTCAAGAAACATGTCAAAGACGATTTTATTGGAGAAATTATGAAATACGAAGGTCATACTATTATTAACAAAGTTGAAAGAATTTCGACTTCTGAGGTTTTTGGTATTGTTATACTGATAAATATCTCCCTTGATAATTATTTCAGATGTCCATCCGCGACGGAGGAAACGCATTTTTCATGTATTTCCCCCCTGTGCCCCCACTGAAGCAAAAACTGACAGTTTAACAACTGTTTTGAAAAGCTCCAATGAAAATTTTTATTTCATACTCATATCGGCTACGTTTGATGATTTTTTTTCAGGCGCCACTCTCCTGTACTATTATCATCGATTAATAGCAAATTTTTTCGAATCCTAGAATGGTTACAAAACCCCTTTTGCTAGGAGCTCTCTCCCACCTCCTTGAGTTGTTTCACTTATGAGCATTAATTGTAGGTACTCAACTTCAGTCATTCATTAAGTTGAATCAAGTGTTCAAAGCATGCACCTTAAACGTTGAAGTTGGGAAAAAATAATTCAAAATTATTCAATCAGCGCATTTAAAACAGCCACTATTTTGTTTTACGATTACTGATACCACTAGCTGAACTTTTTCTCAAAGATATATATGACACCTACCATTCCTGAAATTTTCATGCAAATCCTAGCAAAACTGTAGTGTCTGAGTCGGTAAAAAGCGCATGTTGTTCCATAGCCATATGTTGCCATAATAATAGATGCAGCGCATATTGTTCCATAGTAATACAGGAAAATTCAAGCACCTATAACTTCGCTAAATATGATTCAATCTTTATAAAACTTTCAGGATAGATCAATCTTATAAACAGACATCTACGTACAGAATTTCATTGAATTTAAGGGTACCGTTAAGATTTTATTCAAGAAAACATAAAATCGATAAATCATACTATTACTAACAAAGTTGAGTGATTTGCGACTTCTCACGTATTTGTTGTTGTTGTACTCACCAAGGCCTACATTCCTGATTTTTTTCAGATTTTTCGGATCACAGGTGTCCAATCGCGAGGGGGGGGGGCACAAATTTTTCGTGTATTTCCCCTCCCTGTGCGCCCCTCGAAGCAAGCTCTCATCAAGGCCTTTCACTTGATACCCATATCGGCTACCTTCAATGAAATTTTTTTTTTGGGGGGTCACTCTCCTATATGGGGAGACCCCCCTTAAAATACCTTATAAAATTTTTTTGTAGTTGAACTTTAAAGAGATCACCACTTTACACCTACACACAAAATTTGATGTTTCTAGCTTAAGTAGTTTCCGAGAAAAACTGCTGTGACACACGGACGGACGGACAGACTGGTCGCGAGACTAGTAGGGTTTTGTAAAATTGTTTTACAAAACCCTAAAAAATGGACACTAAGAATGATATTTCACGCCATTGATTTGTCGTTGACTAATAGTTGGTTGGAATACCAGTCAGACTGTGAAGCTTGGAAAATACCCAAAAAAGATGTATTGGATTTACTTCATTTTCGGCAACGCGTAGCAGATGCTCTCATAAAAAAAGAACAGCCACTTAGCATCAAAAAAAGAGGACGTCCATCTTCCGGCAACTACATTCCTACAAATCCACAAATGAGTACACCAAAACGAAGTCGCTGTCTTACTGAAATAAGGCCCTCAGCTGAAATACAGTATGACACTGTAGACCACTTACCTGAATATGATAAAAAGAAGGAAGCAACAAGATGTAAAAATCCAGCCTGCAAAGGGAAAACACATGTCATTTGCCTAAAATGTGAAATACACCTTTGCTTCACTAATACCAGGAATTGTTTTCGAAGTTTCCACCAAAAAACTTAATAATGTAAATAATTCTTATTTTTTAAGTAAAAATAACTTTTTGAAATAAATCTTTATAGAAAAAAGGTACTATTTTCTTTAAAAACATTTATCTTATAGCATGAACAATAACTTTCCATCCTGTACACTATATAATAAATACCAACACTTAGAACCCAATGTCCATTTTAGTGGACAATCCAATTTTTTATAAAATACAAAATGAAAATTTGAATTTTTATCAAAAATGTCTTGCTTTCACCCTTATAATGTGAAAATAATCACGAACTATTTTTTTCCCCCGGTACCATTAATTCAGGTCCGAGGGGGTTAATCGTATCTGCTCAAAACTGTCGTGTCTGGTTCGATGGAAAGCCCGAATTATAGACAGTGCTTTTAATGCAATAGGATAAATTTCAAATGTATATAACTTTCGCAAATACAATTCGATTTTTTTCTCGAATAGCCGTCGGGTCTTGCTTGCACAGAAGATGACTCAAAAGAGTCCAAACGCGTCTGCTCACATAACAAAGCACGGCCTGATGGCTTTTCAAGAGAAAAGAGAATTGGCCTGCGAATATTAAATAAACGAAATAATCGACTACAATTCGATTTTATTCAATCTAACCGAGTATAAGGGCCCATATGACAAATATGAATTTGCTTGGAAAAATATGACATTAACAAATCCTACCGTTATTATTAACAAAGTTGAGCAAATTTCGATCTCTAAGGCATTTGTTATTATTGTGCTCGTGAGAACCTACTACTATGATTTTGTCACTTATTAAATATACGCTTTCATTTAGGGTCAATAACCAGTATGTACTTCAAATATTGAAAATGGGGAAAAATTACAAAAACTCACAGAATATTCTCATCTTAAACGGCAGCCATTTCGTTTTATTTTGTCACTCATTGAATTAATTCTCAAAGATACTCATTTATCTTTCCTGAAGGCTTCATGCAAATCCTGAAAAGCCCTTAGTGTCTAAGTTGATTTGAAGCGCAGTATATACTAAAACTTTGGATTCAATTATTTTTTGACACTGAAGATGACTCTAAGGAGTCGAAATGCATCCGCTCATGCAATAAAGCAAGGCCCGATGGCTTTTCAAGAAAAACAACACCATGACTTTTTGAATTACATTCAATCTATTTGAAATTTGCACGATGAATAAGTAGCCACCTCGAGGTGTCTGATCGCATGGGGAGACATTACATGTTATCTATATTGCACTTTTATTCTTGTTCTTTTTAGCACAACAACCCATCTCGGGCCTTGGCTTCCTGCAAATAGCGCCTCCAATTGTCTCGGTTCATTGACCGCGTCCTCCAATTTCGAAATCCGAACAGCAATGAACGGTCTTCGTCGACCGAGTCCGACCGGCGTTTCCTCGGTTTCCCTACTGGTCTCCAACCTTCAGTTCTCCAAACGAATACCTTTTTGGGTATCCGTTGCTCGTCCATACGGTTCATCTGCTGGGCCCATTGCAGCCTCCGCAGTCAGACAATTGTTGAGACTTCCGGTTAGCCAAAAATTTCATCTAGCTCATGGTTGTATCGAATTCGCCATTGGTGCCTAGCATCACTTCGATTATTCGCATCAGGACCCGTTGCTTAAAGGCGTTCAATATGTTTGCGGATGCTTGGGTTAGGGTCCATGTTTCACAAACTTTAGCATAACACAGGTCTTATCACAGATTTGTATACTTGGAGCTTTGTTTTCTTGTGTATACAGCTGGTCTTCAAGATCGTCAAAACTGAATAAAATATTTTATTTGCAGGTTGTATTCTTCGGCGTATTTCGTCTCTTCTATTAGCGGTTCTCATTATTTTCGCACCCAAATACACAAATTCGCTAACATTTTCGATACTGTATTCGCCAAGTGTGATATTTTGTGCTCGAGGTATTTTTCCTCGACTGCGTCATGAGATTTGTTTTATTTTCATTGATTTTTAGCGCTACTAGTTTTGCTTCGCTGTCGAGTTTCAGGAAGAGTTCTTTGGCAGTTTTTAATGACCGTGACAAAATGTTTATGTCGTCTGCAGAGGCCAGTACTTGGCTCGACTTGTATAGTAATGTACCCTGTGTATCGACAGGTAGTTTCCTTATGTTGACAATGGGGCCAGCCCATCTTCCTCCTATTTGTGCCAAAGGCATCAGTGAATACGTTATTGACGAGGACTAAGGATGTGGTTGACGTCATTGTCATTTTAGTAAGACGGACCAATTTGGCTGGGTTGCCAAAGCAAAGCATTAATTTGTACAGTGCGTTACGATCAATACTGTCGTATGCTTGCTTAAACTTAACGGAAATTTGGTATACGTCTATGTTGAATTCCCAGCATTTTTGAAGTACCTACTTGACAGCGAACAATTGGTCTATTGTCGATCTACCGGCGGTAAGTCCACCTTGATACTTCTCAATAATACTATTTGCATATAATCCAATTTTATTTTCTAAGATCTTTGAAAATATTTTGTACGCCGTACAAAGTAGTGATATGCCTCTATAATTTGCGCACTGTAGCTTGTCACCTTCTTTGTGGATAGGGAATATAATTGATTGGCTCCACTAATTTGGCATAGCACCTCTTTCCAAATGCGCTGGATGACTTTGCAAATAGCTTTATGAACATTGCTGCCACCATATTTGATAAGCTTCACTGGAATCTCATCGATCCCCGGTGATTTATTATTCTTTTGGGCTTTGATGATGGAACAAACATCATCCAGAGCTGGTGGGGCCAATGAAAGTTTTCCGCCAGCATCTATAGACTACCATATTGTGAAACTGTGCGGAGAGTTAAGGAGGTTGTTGAAATAGGACTCTCATCTTTCCTTAATCTTGGTTTCATCAGCGATGATATTGCCGATGTCATCACGACAGAGCGTGTTTTTGGACTGGTAACCACGTTTCAGGCTTTTCACTACTTTGTATGCTGGTCTTGTGTTTTGCTCGCTAAACTTATATCTATACTTCTCAATTGGTCGCCATATTATTTTCTTTTCTTAATTCTAATTGTCTTATTCTCTTCTGCGATTTTCATAGTGTTCTCTGTTCGTCCAGGGTTTCCTACATATATAATCTTTGCACACCTGGTCCTTTTTATCTAACGCACTCTGGCACTCATCATTGAACCATTAATTTCTCTCGCGCCAGGCTTGATGTCCAATCATCTGTTCTGCGACGGTCTTAATAGCCGCTTTCGCTTCCATCCAGAGCTCGTTGCTTGTCTTTAACGATGCGTCTGATAAGATGGGAGCCAGCTGATTGTCGAGGGGTTCCGTGAAATTTCTGGCCACAGACACCGTTTGGAGCCTTTCGATGTCAAATTTTTGTAGCGGGCTAGTCTTCGCCGAATATGCCTTTGACATACGAGATTGATATGTTAATTTGATCAGGTAATGATCTTGCTGGTCGGTTTGTACGAACGTCAAGTACGCTCGAGGCCGAACGTTGTTGGATCAGAACATGATCTATCGGGTTTTGTGTGTTACCATCCAGTAATACCTAGGTCATTTTATGAATGCGTTGATGTGGGAAGTAAGTCGAACATATGACTAGATTTCTGTGAAATGCAAAGTCAGTCAGGCACTGGCCGTTGTCATTTGCTTCATCGTGGAGGCTATATCCTCCAGGCATTTCCTAATGAGATAGCTCGTTGACAACCTTAGCGTTGAAATCTCCCAGAATTATTTTTGTGTCGTTTGTTGGCAACGAGTTGACTAGTCTTTCCGGGTAATTCTAGATTGTACCCTTTGTTTCGTCGTCCTTTTTTTCGGTCGGGTCGTGAAGTGCACTTTTATTAACGGATATTAAAAGATCTTGTCAAGACCTTTCGTTCGATACTCTATTCGACTATGTTCGGTAAAAAAAGATTGTTGGGGGTCGCATGCTCACCTAGGGAGGCCTCCTTAAAATCCTTTAAAATTTTTTCTCAGCTATGAAGCTTTCATTAACCTGAATCTTCTGAGCTGCTCACAAGGTATGATGTCTCTAGCTTCTCTAGTTAGAAAAGTTGTGTGACGCTTTTGCGGACAGATTGGTACCGACATTAATAGGGTATTGTAAAATAAAAATTGTTTACAAAGCACTAAAAAGAAAAACGCACGAGACCGGATACATAATAAAAATGGACGATACTATATAGATATCAACAGAAAATTAGATGTAATAGAAAACCTGGACGTCTACAAGCTATCTGAAGATGCAAAAATGAATCACGATCCTTTTTAAAAATTTTAAGACTAAAACTGTAAGAAGTAAAACCAATAAATATAAATAATCTTGGTAAAAACTAGTTTTAATTTCTGATAAACTTACGAAATTCTAATACAAACTATACCTTTTTTATGCAAAGAGTGTACGCTGGAAAACTTCAGGAAAATTGCTTCACGCTCTCAATTGATGTGGCTTCTGAAAGCAATTAGCTCTGAACAAGCATGGAAAGAGATAGAAAGATGATTTTATTGTATATACCACCTACACTCTTCACTCAAAAAGCTCCAACAATTACGAGGAGACTACCATGATTAAAGAATTCCAGGACTTAAGAAGCCAAAAGTACTGAAGGGATAAGTTGAAGTTACGCAATATTAAGAAAATTCATCGCTTAAAAATGAAAATGGGTGACAATACCGATCTATAATTCGAAAAACAACATCAAAACATTGAAATGGTTACTAACAACCGCCAAAGAAATTTCCCTAAGTGGAGTTACAAATCAATGAGAATGAAGAAAAGATAAAGACGCACGCGAGGAAAGATATCGCAAATACCCAAAATATCAAACATGGCGAATAAAATATCAAAAATCTGGTCAATTTGTATATTTGGCACCAAAATCACGAGAATGGGTAATGAAAGAGACGATATACACCGAAGAATGCAGCTCGCAAATAAAATATTTTATTCAGTTTTGAAGATTTCGAAGACCAGCTGCCATAAACAGAAAAAGAAAGCTCCAAGGATACAAATATGTGACAAGACCGTTGCTGTGCTATGGGTGTGAATCATGGGCCCTAACCCAAGCATCCGCAAGCATATTGAATGCCTTTAAAAGAAGGATCCTGAGGAAAATACTTGGAGGAAACCTAGACGGGAACAGTGGCGAATTTGATGGAACCATGACGTGTATGGCATTTTTTTCGAGGCAGAGGTCCCAATGATTGTAAGACTATGGTAGCTGCAATAGGTTGATCATGTGAATCGTATGGATGAACAATGAATAACCAAAAAGGTATTCGTTGAAAGAACTGAAGAGGGAAAACCAAGGAAACGCTGGTCGAACTCAGTTCATGACTGCTCGGATTTCAAAATTCGAGAACACCGTCAATGGACAGAGACAGTTGGAGGCACTTGTTGCCGGAAGCGAACGTCCAAGATGGGCTATAGTGCTACGAAGAAGAAGAATTCTAATCTTTAGCGTGTTGTACCAAACGCAGACTACCTAGAAATTTTAATATTTTTCAAGTGAATTGCGTAGGAGTATAGAGACCCATTGCATGAAATAGTTAATCGCTTAGCTTGCTAATTGTAATTAGAATAATTCGCATAGTCATTTAATTTGTAGACGATAAGCTATCGAGATAATAAGCTTAATACTTTTCGATCATTGCACATACAATGATTTCATTTCATATCTTTCTTTAGCAAGAGAAACTTCTAAAATTGGACTCTCACGTCTTGGAGCATTTAGTTTACATTCATTGAAAATTTACTTCATATTTTCTACGTCATTGAACGTTATTATTAAAAGCATAAGGCTTAATTGAACAAAAATGTTCGACCAGTACAAAAATTTTAACTTACTATTTATCATTTAAAGTGATTTGAAACCCCTATTTTTCATATTTGCACCGAAAAATTCAAAATTGCTTGAAAATATAAAAGTTTTTTGGCTAAGCTTTTGATTGTTTATCCGCCGTTCAGGCCAGTGTTAGTAATTAAAAGAAGTTCCTTTTCTTTTCTCATCATTAAACATTCTGAAACTTCGTTAAGCCCTCTAATTCTGAGACGTGATCTGAACCATCTTTAGATAACATGGGAAAGAGAAGTATGAGCCCATTATCCACATCAGTAAAAAAAGGATGATAAGACAAGGAGTCGTAGCACAGACAAAAAACAGAAATATATTAAAAAACTCGAGTTTATCAAAAGGAAATCAATATCCAAGCAGAAATACTAAATCCGATAAGCTAATAGATTTCTAAGGAAAGAGAAATGTTCCCAGAACAAAGTTCATTCTACGACCCCAATATGGATACTTTGAAGAACTTACCCTTGCTTTCCGTCATTTTTCATATACGTAGACAAGTAGAATCCTGCATTATCTTGTCGCAATGTTCCTTCATATTCAACAGTTACCAAGTACTCGCGTCCTTGTATGATGTTAAATTGCTCAACGTGCACTGATCGCATTGTTAATAAGTCTGTCGTACTGTCCACTTCGTGGTACGAATAAAATATCTCATTTGTAGTTAAGTCCTTGAGCTCAGTTTTTTTAACATTCATCTGAAGTGTATGAAGCGTAATGCTGGAAGTGTTTCGCATAGCACGAACAGTAATTTTGGCCAATCCCGCGAACGTGTAATTCGGAATGTGCAGCCTTGATTGAATCCAAATGTTGTAATTGACCGGGATAACATCCCCACTAAGACGGTAACTACCTTCGACGCGATCATCTTTAGGGAGCGGTAGATTCTTATAAACGATAGGGTGATCCCATTCGTCCAAAGAAAGAGCCTGGACGATGTTGAGTATCAAAATACTACTAAGTAAAATACTTAAACCTAACTTAGACATCCTGAAGTGTCAACCAATTAAAAGCCACTGAAGAAATGATCGACCGAAGTATCCATAAAATACAATTTTCTCTAATACGATACGATACATTGATAATAAAGCCAAATTATGACCAATATAAATCTTATTTGGGCCGATAAGAAATGTCTCTAATCGGCAGTCAACATAGTGATTATAAAAATAATTGAGAACACTTATGATCGGTGATTGTTTAGCACATTATTAGGAAAATATTAGTTATAGGGTGTGCGCATGCGTTATAGACAAAATCATTACTCTTGCAAAGGAAATGCCATAATTTTACTATGAGATCCTCTTTCATTTGTAATCTAATCGATCAAGCTGAGTCAACTTACATTTCAATCTCTTTTTTTTTCCAGCAGAGAGCGGTCTCTGCTGTATATATCAAACATATTTTCCTTATTAAAATACCTTAAATGATTTCCCTTTTATTATAGGTGTATCTACATTTCTTTACTTATGATAATGACGGTTATGGCATATGATTCACAAGTTTTTTTCTGTGCATGCCTTGTCATTATAAAATATTGATAGATTAAAATATTTCAGACTTAATAATTACTTAATTTAAACAAGTTGAGTAAGCAGGAGAGTGCTCCTACCAGAAGGTCTTTGTAAACATCCTAGGGTTAGAAACAAGTTTTCTAATAACGTGAATCGATAACTTGAATTATTCATCCAATACTTAGAAAGAAATCGTTCAAATTTATGCAAAAAATGCAGTTTCTTTATAAGCACAGTGCAGCCGCCATTTTGATCTAGCTTAAATGATTTTTCTGAATGCTCGGCCGATTGAACATGTTCAAGTTAAACACTATTCCTTAAATTTTTATGAAAATTGGAAGAAAATAAAGGTGCCTAGGTCAATTTTAAATATTTATCAGCCATAAACACGCGTTATTTTTGTTGTAATTCCATACAATTGAAATGACTATAACTCACTTGATTATGATTCGATCTCAATTAAATTTTGTTAACGTATATATCCTATATCAATCTATATAACTGCGAAACCTCAAGATGTTTAAAAGTACCGTTTCGATTTTATGGGCGAAAATGTAAAATCTACGAATCATACTATTATTAACAAAGTTGAGTGAATTTCGATTTCTGAGGTATATGTTGCCCTTGTACTCATAAAGGCCCACATTCGTGATAAAAACGAAGAATAACACAATGACAGTTAAGGCAGACGGAGAATAGTAGACAGTCTGGTTCAGACTGAGATTCCTGCGGCGTTCGGGTGCAGCAAAAAAATTATGTGAACGCCAGAGCGTCCTATTAAGGAAAAGCGGGAAGCTCTGCAGGACGCTCCTAGTGTTCGAGCCTCAGAAGAAGATAATATAAAGAGTACCGAAAATTCAATTCACTGCTGCGATCGTTACCGAAGCGGCCGATGCAAGGGTCGCAAATCCCGACATTGCAACGAAACATCCTGGAGCCAACGGGGAGATTACGGCACGAAAAGCAACGAGTGACCAGCCTCGTGTGATTGCACCGCCAACGTTCAAAATGTGGCGGAAGTACTGCACTCGGAAACGGAACACTATAAACTCTCCCAAGGATGGTTGCAAGGAATAATTGCTCAACTCCTTCAAAAAAAGCCAAAAAGTAAAGTTCGTACGGACGCCCAATTACAAAAAGGACCTGATGCAAAGCAGGAGAGGCAGAAGCTCCGACGAAGACCCCGGCAGCAGGCACTGCTTGTAAAGCCCCAAGACGGCCAATCCTACGCGGAGGTACTGCGGGACATCAGGAGAAACGTAAGGCCCGAAGACACCAATACTACCATTAAAGTAGTACGACCAACGTGGTCGGGCCACATACTGATCGAATTCGGAGCAGAGGCCGGCAATAAAGATGCATTCTGTGACGCAGTAAAGAAAGTCATCGGCAAAAGCGCAACTATAGTGCCGCTCGAGCCGATGGCAACGATCGAAATACGAGACATAGACTGCATGACGGATCTGGCCGAAGTAGAAGAGGCCATCAAAAAGGAGTTCCCTAGCGTGGGAAGGATCAAAGCGAGACTGACACCAGAAAACAACAGGGGACAACGCATGGCCATAGTTGACTTGACCGAAAAGGACGCCGAACAATTCCTGAACAAGGGCAAAGTACGAATTGGGTGGGTTGTCTGTAGGATACGGCAAAGAGCAACACGTCTTCAATGTTTCAAATGCCTTGGCTATGGTCACACCACACAAGTATGCAAAGGACCCGATAGGAGTTCCCTATGTTACAAATGCGGTGAAACGGGTCATAAAAGAAAAGAGTGTACGAAGGAGGCACACTGTATCCTTGCAAGGATGCTGATCCAAAACTTGATTTTGGACACGTCTTGGGATCAGGAAAATGCCGGGTGTTCCAGGAAGCCCTAGCCAAGGCAAAATCAGAGCTTCGATGACCCGCATCCTGCAGCTAAGCCTACACCGCAGTTCAACCGCCCAAAATCTGCTTGAGCAGTTTGCGAGGGACAGGAAAGCCGACTTCTTGCTGCCGAGTGAGCAACACCTTAATAAAAGTCCTGCATTATGGTACTCTGATGAAACTGGTACTGGCGCTATCTGGGTTCGGAACAGTGACTTTCAAGCGGAGAGTTGTGGACGGGGGGATGGTTTCGTGTGGGTTCGGTGCTCAGGGATCACCTTCTTTAGTGTGTACCTAACGCCTAACGAGTCGGTATCATCTTTCCAAGCCAAGCCTAATGCTCTGGAGGGCGCTGTCTCAAACGCAGAGGGTAAAGTGCTCGTTGGGGGCGACTTCAAAGCTAAAGCAATCGAATGGGGCATGCCTCAGACGGATCCGTGGGGAAAACGAATCCTGGAAATGGCGGCCAGGACGGCCCTCGTCGTACTAAACTCCGGAAATACGCAGACTTTTTGCCGTATTGGCTGTGAGGGAACCATACCGGACGTGACATTCGCCTCGGAGTCCTTAGTACGGAGGATACACAACTGGAAAGTATTAGAGGACTACTCAGCCAGTGATCACCAGTGCATTCTGCTTGAGATAAGTGATGCTATCTCCCGACGTCCGTGCTCTCGGCCTTCTACAATCGGATGGAACATTGGAAGAATGGACGTCGCGAGGTTCGTCAAATTTCCCACAGCAGGTGAGCCGCTACAGGGAGCTCCGGAGGGGACGGAAGAACTGGCAGCTCAAGACGTGGTGAACTCTACTATGAGCATCATAACTATTGCTTGCTGCGCTTCTATGCCCCGTCGAAGACCCCGGCACGGCAAGCCCCCATTGTATTGGTGGTCTACTGAAATCCCTGAAAAGCGGAGGAAGTGTGACAAGCTTCGGCGTGAGGCTCAACGGGCGCGGAACCGTGACGAGGCATGCAACCAGGTGGCAGCATATAAGTCGGCCAGGAAATGCCTTCGCAAACTGATCGATAGTAGCAAGGCTCGCTGCTGGCAAGACCTCGTGGACAATGTGAACAAGGATCCGTGGGGCCTTGGCTACAAGCTGGTCATGCGGAAACTTGGTGCCCTACGGAAGCCTTGTATACATGACGCAGAAAAGATGGACGCTATAGTGCGGGGACTATTCCCCGCCCATTCCGTCCGTGTTGACGCTATCCATGGTGAAACAGCAGTCGAGTGCCCACTCTTCACACAGCTGGAACTGGAGGAGGCAGTCCTCTCATTGAAAGCGAGGAAGGCTCCAGGTCCTGATGGTGTTCCAGCTGAGGTGTTGCGGCTCGTCTATCACCATTGTCCTGACTTGCTGCTCAGCACATTCAACGCTTGCCTACGGGGCGGGGTTTTCCCGGTACGATGGAAGGTGGCGAGGCTCGTGCTGATCAGCAAGGGGAAGGGAAATACCGAATCACCGTCTGCATACCGCCCGTTATGCGTGCTAGACACGGCTGAGAAAGTGCTAGAGAAACTCATCGAGGGAAGACTCACTGATGCGATTCGTGCTGCTGGGGACTTATGTCCTCGGCAGTACTGCTTTAGAGTAGGACGTTCTACCATTGATGCGATTGCAGAGGTGGTGAACGTGGTCCAAAGTGCAGAGGCATATAGTCGCACCAAGCAACGAATCGTCCTGTTGGTGACACTCAACGTCAGGAATGCCTTCAACTCCGCTAGATGGTTGGATATTCTGGATACGCTGGAAAACTCTTTTCAAGTTCCAGAATATCTAATGCGGCTTTTGAGGAACTACCTAAAAGACCGAAGCCTGCGACACGACATAGGGCCAACGACGGATGGAAATTGCATCGGGTTTTGTCCAGGGATCTATCCTTGGTCCGGATCTATGGAACGTGTCTTACGACGGGCTACTGAGACTTGAGATGCCAGATGAGTCACGCTTGGTCGGCTATGTGGATGATGTTGCGGCTCTGGTCGCTGGACGCACCGTTGAACAAGCGCAACTTAGGCTAGGTATGCTAATGCGCCGAGTGAGGGACTGAATGACTGCTCGTGGGCTCAGTTTAGCACTGGAGAAAACCGAAGTGGTCATCTTGACAAAAAAGAGAATCCCTAGAGTAAGGATGATCAGTATTGGCGACTTACGAATCGAATCAAAGCCAGCGGTGAAGTACCTGGGGCTACTGATCGACTCGAAGATGAGTTTCTCTGAGCAAATCAGGGCAACGGCTGAGAAGGCTTCTTCGGGAATATTGGCTCTGAGTCGAGTTATGGCCAACGTACGGGGACCCAGTCCATCAAGAAGACGCCTCTTGATGAGTGCTGTAGGGTCAGTGCTACTGTACGGAGCAGAGGTATGGGGCGACGCTCTCAGCAACGAGGTATACCGAAAACGTTTGGAACAGGTACAGAGAAGAGGAGCACTGAGAATTGCGTCTTCGTATCAAACAATCTCTAACTCGGCAGTGAGAGTTATTGCAGGCATGATACTTCTCGCTCTCCTTCTAGAGAGTGCCGCGCTATTTACCTGCGCCAAAACGAGGGTGCGAGGGAGATGGCTATCCGCGAGGAGAGACAGCGCTCGCTCAACGATTGGCAGCAGTCTTGGGTCAATTGTACGGAGGGAAGCTAGACTGCGCGCCTCATCCCGGGTGTGAGACAGTGGCTAAATCAAAGGCATGGTGAGAACTTCTATCCGACCCAACTTTTGAGCGGGCATGGGTGTTTTCAGTCTTACCTGCACAAGATCGGTCTATCGGTTGTCGGTTTTGCCCAGGAGACGAGGACAATGCTTGTCACACTTTTTTGCGTGTGCAAAATGGGTCAGGCTGCAAAGGGAACTCTACAGGGAGACGGGAGAGCTCACCTCGGATAATATAGTTGCGGTGATGCTCGAATCGGTTGGCAAATGGAACCAGGTGGCACATTATGCTCGGGTAATCCTAAAATATAAAAGGAACTCACAGCAGCTAGAGGCACTGGGGCAGAGGGATCGCTCTTCTGGTATTTCCTCTTCCCTTCTCCCCTCCTGATAGGACCAGCTTGAGGGCGCCCCACGGCGTAACAAAACGAGACATGGTCCGAAGTAATGTGTCAAACGGTTCCAGGCTGGGTTCTCAGGTCGACAGGGGAGGTGTTTAGTGGGTAGTCCAGTTGCGCATGGGAGTCCTACACTCTGTGCATAAATGGCATACACCTCCCTACCGCAAAAAAAAAACAATAATGCTTGGTTTTGGCATCCCAGACAAATGAGTCCATCTTACCAAAATGGCAATGTCGTCGACGACCTCCAAAGTCCGCATCAGTAACCAACTCACCGTTACCTTTGACACAGACATCGGAATAAAGCAGGGAGATGGGCTGGCCCCATTGCTATTCAATTTGGCTCTAGAGTACGTCATACGAAAGCTGCCTGTTGATACGCGAGGTATATTACTATACAAGCCAAGCCAAGTAGTGGCCTATGCGGACGACATCAACATTCTGTCATGGTCATTAAAAACTGCCAAAGAACTCTTCCTGAAACTCGGCAGCGAAGCAAAACTAGTAGGGCTACAAATCAATGAAATAAAAACAAGGTTCATGACGCAGTCGAGGAAAAATACCTTGAATACACAAAACATCACACTTGGCGAATACAGTATCGAAAATGTTAGCGAATTTGGGTATTTTGGCACCAAAATAACGAAAACGGACAATGAAAGGGACAACATACGCCGAAGAATACACCCCGCAAATAAAATATTTTATTAACTATTGACGATCTTGAAGACCAGCTGCATACACAGGAAAACAACGCTCCAAGTATACAAATCTGTGATAAGACCTGTGTTATGCTATGGGTGTGAAACATGGACCCTAACCCAAGCATCCGCAAATATATTAAACACCTTTGGCGAATAATCGGAGCAAAGCTAGACAGAGACCAATGGTGAATTCGATACAATCATGAGCTGTATGAAATTTTTGACGAGCCGGAGGTCTCAAGGATTGTTAGACTACGAAAGCTGCAATGGGCTGGATACATGAATCGTATGGACCAACAACGGATCCCCAAAAAGGTATTCGTTGGGAGAACTGAAGGCCGGAGGCCAGTGGGAAAACCGAGGAAACGCTGGTCTAACTCGGTCGACGAAGACAGTTCATCGCTGCTCGGATTTCGAAATTAGATGACGCGGTCAACGGACCGAGACAATTGGAGGCACTATTTGCAGGAAGCGATGGCCCGAAAGGGGCTGTAGTGCTAAGAAGAAAAATATTAGTCAAGTTTTTACTAATTGTTTTTTTTACTCATTGCTTTACAATACCGTTCTGGCAGGAGAACTCTCTTGCTACTTCAACTTGTTCTTATGTATGTTGACGCATACCTTTTAAACGGAGATCGATAGAAGAGGCCTGTTTTTGATAAATGGTACGTCTTTCTTCCTGTTAAGTCTCATTTAAAGAATATGAGCTTCAAGTGGCGGTTGAGGGCTTTTACCGTTAAAACTAACAAATTTCCGACTTTCATCCCGATTTTTCAACATAACTGATCGATGCGATTAAGGATTTTGATTGTAGAGGTTTCAAATGAAGGATAACATATTGATCTAAAACGTATCGGTACAGAATTGTAATCCTTTCAAGGACTCTGTAGATATTAAGAGTTCAATATGATATATTGATGTCGAGAAATTGAATCTAAATGATATTTCGTATGAAAAGTGCTAATTAGTTGGCACTCTTGAAGGATTTGATGTATAAACTGAACCCTTTGGTGGCGGATGATAAAAATGATCAGTATCCTTAATTTTCTGCGTAAATGGTTCATTTTAGTCAATCATTTCTACTGGAAATAACCAGTAAATTAATTCTAAATGTAGTATAAATATAATTCAACAATATTTGGAAGGATAATTTCAGGATGCTTTCCTCTTCGGCATTCATTCTTTGCTTACTGATGAACTGGATCCTTCTAACATCGTTAGACGTAAACGTTACATGTCTGATTTATAAAATTCCCCGAAGAGATAATAAGGATTTTATGATTGCAAATTACAGAGTTATTTTACAGTTAGTATTATACATTATATACCAGAAACCTAAAATTCGGGATTTCCACACCAAAGACCGGCAAGAATCGAAACGTAATAAGTTGCGTACACAGACCTATGCTCATGTCTGAAAAGTTTTGTACTCCATTTCCAAAATACAGTCACCAGCAACGAATAAAATCAAGAAACATGCCAAAGAGATTTGCTCGTTTAGAAAAAATCCATTGTTTTTCCATTTTCAACCAACAAAAATTACTCAAATCATGAAATCTCAAAAGCATTTATGGCATTGATCTTATCTGAAAATTTTAAGAAGATCCAATCAAAACTACAGTGTCTGATTCGATGGAAAGTCCATAAAATACCAAAATAGTGTGTTATTGTTGTCGTAATTGGAGAAATTTCAAATGGATATAACTTCCTTGAATATAGTACAAATTTCGTCAACCTTACAGAGTATTAGGATCTTGTGTAAGGCTTCTTAATATCGAGTTTTGTTGGGTTTAAAGGCATCCATACGATTTTATTGGAGAAAATGTGAAATTCGAAGATCATACAATACTACGAACGAATTTTCATTTCTGAGGTATTTGTTATTGTTATACTCATAAATATCTACCTTGATAATTTTTTTCAGATTTTTTAGGTCGCAGATGTCTATCCGCGAGGGAGAAAACACATTATTCGTGTATTTCCTTCCTGTGTCCCCACTGAAGCAAAAAAGTTCGTGTATTTCCCCTTGTCCTGCCCCCTTGGTACCGATAAGGCAATTTTAAGACTTGTTTGAAGAAGATCCCCCTTAAACCCCTTTGGAAAATTTTTCCACCCCAAAAATTTCAAGAAGTCACCACTTCTGGCCTTTCCGCAAAGTTTCATGGCTGTAGCTTCTATAGTTTCGGAGAAAAAGTGCTGTGACATACAGACGGATGAACGGACGGACAGGCGGATAGGTGGTTGCAATAGGGTTTTGTATTTTAGTACTAAACCCTAAAAAGAGATACTTTTCCTTCTATAACTGATCATAACTTTAAAGATGAACATGAAAATGCATAACCGAGTTTTCATTAAACTATAGGATATAAGTTACATATGTAAATACATATGGCTATATATATATATATATATATATATATATATATATATATATATATATATATATATATATATATATATATATATGTATATATATATATATATACATATAAATATGTATATATATATAAATATGTATATATATATATATATATATATATATATAAATATGTATATATATATATATATATATATATATATATATATATATATATATAAAGATATAATATTCATGTATATATATATATATATATATATATATATATATATATATATATATATATATATATATATATATATATATATATATATATGTGTTTGTATGTGTGGTTGTGTGTATGTGTGTGTGTGTTTACATAAGATATAACGAAATTTGTGCCTAGAGTTCGCAATTTTGCTTCGAGTTTTGCCAAATTTTCAGAAATATTTCGACTAATTTTGTGAATCATTCAAATTGGTTAAGCAAAAACAAAGTAGAGGATGTTTTAGATGAAAACCCGTGATTTCTGTTCTGACAAAAGTAAAGCTCCGATTTGTACCAAAACTGGTACAAAGAGTAATACGCTTGAATGTTGTTGTAAATGTTAAATATTGAATCGGCTGTAACTTAGCGGTTTATAGTTTGGTTATTGTGAAATTTTCAGGACCAATACAAATGCTTTCACGAAGCTTAAATTGTAGATTTTGGGAAATTTAAGGATGCCATTTTGATTTCATAGAGAAAAATGTATAATTTATAAAATGTACTATTATTAAGAAATTCGATTGAATTTTGACATCTGAGGTATTTTTTGCCCTTGTGCTCTTAAAGACTTACCTCTGTAATTTTTTTCAGATTTTTCGGGTCAAAGGTATCCAATCTTGAGGGCGAGGGGGGGGGGGGGGACACAACATTTTCGTACATTTCCCCTACCCCTGCACCCCTCGAAGCAAAACTTGTCATTTTAAGACCTGTTTTGAAAAGTTCTCATTAAGAATTTTCATTTGATACTAATATTGCCTACATGTGATGAAATATTTCTTTTGTGGGGAAACTTTAACGAGGACGTCACTTTACGCCTACTTACAAAATTTTATGTTTCTAGCTTATGTAGTTTGCGAGAAAAAATGGTGTGACACAGACGGATGGACGGACAGACGGACGAACGAAAAGACAGAACGCGATTTTAGTAGGATTTTGTAAAATAATTTAACAAAGCCCAAACAGGAAACCACTGTTGCTCCATTTTCACCGGCCGCAATTTTGTTTCAATGCTACAAAAATCATTAACATCATGAATTCTCATAGATGTCTCTATTATCCATCTTACCTGAAGGTTTTGAGAAGATCAGATCAAAACTCTAGTGTACGCGGAGTAGCGAAATTGTGTGTTGCTATGGTATAATTCGAGTAAATTCAAATGGCTTTAATTTCAGCAGATATGATTCGATTTCTTTTAAACGTACAGCCTATTAGGACCAACTATTACAATATTCAAACTTTGAATTTCTTTGAATCAGAAGATGCCTGTACAATTTTATTAGGGAAAATGTGAAATGAAGCTATGATTAACAAAATCAAATAAATTTCGACTTCTTAGGTATTTCTTGTTGTTGCCCTTGTAAAGGTCTACTTTTATGCTTTATTCAGATTTTCCGCATCACAAGTATTCAATTGTGAGGGGACGTACCAATTTTTCATACTTTTCCCCTTGCATTTCATAAAGAAAGTTTTAAGACCAGTTTTGGAAAGTTCTTATTAAATTATCATTTTGTCATCCCCTACGGCTATCTTCAGTAGAAAAATGTTAACGGTCCTCTTCCGATAGAAAAATGTTAACGGTCCTCTTCCGATATGGGAACTCCCTCTTTAAAAACCTTTGAAAATTTCTTTTTATTTTCAAACTTTCAATCGCTTCTGATCTAACTACTCACCATGTGTGGTGTCGGCAACTGCTATAGTTTTGGACAAAAACTGCTGTTTCACATGGATGGACGAATGGACAGACAGATGACAGACAAAATTGATTTCAATAGGATTTTATAAGTAGTAGGAAACCGTGAAAACAAAAATTTGTATGGTGACAAAACTCTTTGTTTAAAATAGTTGGAATCTGGAATCCAAACAAAGTTGCCAATAATATTGAGCGGATATGCTCCTTGATTTTCGACTGTTTATAGATGGACTTACATTAAATGGAGCCGTCTGAGCGTCAGTGATGAATTACGTACTGAACGACTAAAAAGTGCAACAGCTCTAAAAATAACACCCGACAACAAATCAATTTAGGCATCCCTAGGCGGGCATAAGGGCCTAATACTACTTGTAAAAGAGTGCGGAGTGCCTCAATCAGGATTGTTTAATGGGGATCATATTAGGCATGCCTAATTTACAAAAATTCAAGTATAAAACCATGTAACTAGATTGGACAGCATTAAAATTAATATGTTGTATTTATTTATAAGTGGGAATTTTATTAAAAAATATAGCAAAGTTTTGCCATTGTGATGTGAAAACATAGTAAATGTAAGTTCCTAATAAGAACCTCAATTTTTTCTATTCTTTGCGTTTTCAATTCGATTCAATATGTAAAAAAAAAGGCAAACTCGGAAATAGCGATTCACAATGCAAACGCCAGACCATTAAAAACAAACAGTGGGAAATTCTGCATGATACGCCAGATATTCGCGCACTAGAAGAAAATATAAAGAACATCGAGGATTCGATAACTGTTACAAACCAGTATACCCTATGTATACTGGTAAGAACTGGGAGCACATTTGATGTGTATCCAATATACATCATCAAGGCTCCCGGGGAAAGAACTCCTATTAACACCACTTACCTGCTACTCTGTCCATTTTCACTAAATCAACAAGAAGACGAGAGTTACATAATTAAAGAATTTAGTTTTATTTTATATTTTAAATTAATTACTTTTACACTTCTTTAATTATTCTAACATCTTTCCAACCTGTGTCTTCACGGACGGAGGACGCCTAGAAGAAAGTAAAGTCAGTTGATGGTGGCTACACAGCGTAAAAACGCATCCAAGCCGAATGAGGTTCGCGGCTCAAGCCTACACCTCACCATCTAACTGATGTGTTGATTTCCTGCAATTGCACCGGAACTAGATGCACTTTCTGGCTTCGCTGATCACTTCGCGGCGAAATACACTCGCGTACAGTTCTGTAACCGCTGTTATTACTACTCGCCGTTTCTCGCTCGATCAATTGTCTTTTAAACGATTCATGCGGCCTCAATTCGCCCTAAATTCGCTGAGTAGTTGAAACGTGCGTTCTCGTTCCACGTAAACTTCTTCCTCCGCGCACGTCTCACTACTCGCATGGTGAAGCTTTGCGGCGAATTTGAGAAATGGTTTGAAGTCAGGGTTTAGCACAGTGTCACTCCGCTGGAAACACACCCCGAAGCTTCTTATGTACATGGTCGTTGTCGTCGCTAATGTTGTGGCTTATGTAGTATAACACTTGGCGTAGCTTGTCGATATTTCCATAAGCACACCCCGAAGCTTCTTATGTACATGATCGTTGTCGTCGCTAATGCTGTGGTTTATGTAGATCGAATTATGAAGTCTTTACGCTTGCCGTTGGTCGACAAGTACATGCTTTGATGACAATGGGCGTAGCTTGTCGATAATTCTATAAGCACACCCCGAAGCTTCTTATGTACATGGTCGTCGTCGCTAATGGTATGGATTATGAAGACTTTACGCATGTTTTAATGACGATGGGCGTATGCGCTTGGCCGTATACACTTGGCGGAGCTTAGACAATTGACGACGTTGTATATAGCATAACATTTCCTCCGGCGGATTTGACTGATTTACGTACTTGGAGAGTGAAGTAAATCGTTGTTCCGTTCCAATGATGCGAATTACTTAATGCGTAAGTTGTACTTTGCGCTGCTAAGGCCATTAATATAGTCCGCTGTACTTCTCACTGCCTATTGTTGATTGTTGTACTGCTGCTGGTTCTTGATTAACATACTTAATTCTACCGATTAATTCCGTGTATTTTGAACTGCTAATTTACGCTACTTAACATGTTATGGCATAATACAACGTTACAATTGAAAACTACTTCATTTTTGATTTTATATCGTTACGGATTCATGATTTGCTTGCCTGAGTCGCTAATCTGTACGGTTACGTTTTTACTTGATACTAACATAATATGTTAATTATAAATTAATGTTTTGTCTGATACTTAGTATTTCTTTTGATACAGTGAGTTAAGATTTTTTTTTTTTTGATTGTTTATCAGTATAATTATTCACGAAGGTTTTTGTTTGATACAACTTTGAGCCAAGCAGGTTCGTGTTTGGTTTGATTCTATACAAACATAAATTAACAACTCAATATTTCATTTGATTGTATTCAATAATGGAATAGTGTTACGTTAGATTCTAATGTTGAAGAATATACCGAACATTTCTTCCGGTCCTAAATCGTTTTTTCTTGAGAATAAAACTATTATTTATATAAAACTATTTTTCATTTGAGGGATGCCGGAATTCAATATTACTTTTAATTGGCTTTACTTTATGAGACAGTACATTTTCCTTTAACTTCCATATTTGCTACCGATTTTTCTTTAAATCAGAATTGTATATTATTGGTTTACCTATTTGTGCGTTACTAGGTTGTAGTACAGGTGTTAGCAAATTAACCTGTTAGCGTTAGCGAGGATGTAGTGTGAACGGTGCAGGTGCAACGGCACTTATTATTTTCTTCTTTTCCTTTTTTTTTGGTTTTGTCTTTATATTCATTGTCACTTTCAATTTCTATTCGATTAACGTTCTTTTATATCTACTAATATCATTATTCTTACTGTTTCCTTTTTTTTTACTTTGAATATTTCAGATTTTACTTATTAAATTGTTTACATAATTGTTTCTTATTGCTTTTAACATTACTATAGTTCCTAATTAATTTTATTTAATACGATAACTAAGCTTTCTTAAAGTTGTACATATTAATTATTGTGCCAATAGTTTAGTGGGAATTTTTTTTTGTTAGTATGTAGGCGGAACGTTATGAATTAATTTTTAATGGGATGGAATGTGTGGATATTTAGTAGGGATAGAACGTCAAGCTTGACGGCATTCTATTCGCTCATACTCGTATGGTTGATAAGATTGTTCGCTCCAATCGCTTAATTAGCTTCGGACTTATTTCAGCCGAGCGAAAAACTTCCATTGTGGTGGCAGCGAATGCTACCTTACCAAAGCTTCCGCATGGGTTTCCATCGGGATTGGGAATTTTGTCAGGTACGCTCGCTTACTTGCTTCATATGGTGTGATAATGATTAAGCTTTTGGCTGAACAGTTCGCACGATCATTGAAGTTCGTTATCAGGGAAGAACGTACTGCGCTTATCACCACATATGTGCGAATTGGATCTGGCGGGTCGTCGCAAGAGACCATAGGTAAATTCACTGCAAGAGACCATAGGTAAATTCACTGACGACGTTGTATATAGCATAACATAACTACTGCTGTGACCGCTACCGAAGCGACCGAAGCAAGGTCTTAAATGGCAAAATAATAACAAACCATCCTGAAGTCCATAAAGTAATCACAGCAGAAAAAGAAAGGAATAACCAGACAAACGAAACCCCTTAGAAATGGAAACCGACAACCCCGACAAGATAGGAAGTCGCAAAGTACAATTACTGTCCAGCGACACCAAAAAGCAAGGCTTATACGAAAAGTAGGAGACGTTTTAAAAAGAATAAAATCGGCAAAAAACTCATCATAAATCATCAAAGGTATCAAGAATGGGTTTCCTGAGCTAGAGGAGCTCTTAGACCGAATAAGTTATGATTAAAGGAGCTAGCTAAAGGCCAAGGAGGACCAAAAGACCAAAAAAGAACTGATGTCTAAAGGAACCTAAATGACATGAACAGATAGCTCCACCGTCAAACATCAATAAAAGAATGGCGTCTACCCCCATTGACAAGATCAGGATATAAGCAGGGAGAAAGGAACATTTGATGGGCTTGTAATGCTAGCTCAGGAGTTTCAAGCAATGCCGGCAATAGGCGCAAAAAAAGCCGCAATGAAAATCCTTCAAAGAGTGCCAGAAAATAAAGTTTGCACGGACCGCTTCAAGAAAAAAAACCTGATGAGAGACAAGCGAGAAAAAGGCCACGACGAAGACCCTGGCAGCAAACATTACTCGTAAAACCCCAAGATTACCGATCTTACGTAAATTTATTACATGATACCAGAGACCATGTAAGGGCTCAAGAACACCAACACTGCTATTAAAGCGGTACCATCAGCCCAGCTGGGTCACATACTGGTCAAATCCAGAGCAGAGGCTGACAGTAAAGTAACATTTTGTAACGCAATAAAGAAGGTTCTCAGCAAAAACGTTTCTGTAGCCTTATTCAAGCAGATGGCAATGATCAAAATAAAAGATATTGACTAAGTTGCGGACTTGGCTGAGGTAGAAGAGTCCATCGAAAGGGCGCTTTCTAATGAAGACAGGATCAAAGCAAGACTGACATCAGAAAACCAGAAGGGTTACCGCATGGCTATCATTGACTTGGCCTAAAAGAACGCTGGGCGATTTCTGAACAAGAGCCAAGTAAGAATAGAGTGGATCGTCCCCAGAATATGGCAAAGAGCAGCACTGCTTCAATGCATCAAATGCCTTGGATATGGCTACACCGCATAAGTATGCAAAGGAACCGATAGGAGTTCCTTATGTTACAATGTTACAAAATGGGACATAAAAAAAGAGTGTACAAAGAAAGCACGCTGTATTCTTTGCAAGGATGCTGATCCAAGACTGGATTTTGGGCACGTCTTGGGATCAGGAAAATGTCGGGATTTCCAGGACGGGCTAGCCTAGGCAAAATCAAAACTTAAATGACCCGTATCCTCCATATAAACGAACACTGCAGTTCAACCACCCCAAACCTGATTGAGCAGTTTTCGAGGGACATAAAAGTTGATTTTTTGTTGCGGTGAGAGTAACAGTATAACAAAAGTTTCGCATCATGGTATCCTGATGAAACTAGTACTGCCACCATCTAGGATGGTTTCGTGTGGGCTCAGTGTTTCAGGATCACCTTCTTTAGTGTGCACCTAACGCTGAACGAACCGCAATCATCTTTTCAAGCTAAACTTAATGTTTCAGAGGGCACTGTCTCGAGCCCTGAAGCGAACCTACTCGCTGGGGGGGACTTGAACGCTATAATAATCGAGCGTACCTTTAACTGATCCACGGGTAAAATGAGTCCTAGAAATGGCGGTCAGGATGACACGCGTCGTGCTGAATACCGAAAATATGCAGACTCAACACCATATTGGCTGTGAAAGAACCATACCGTTCGTGACATTCGCCTTGGAGTCCTTACTATGGAGGATATACAACCAGAGGATATTAGAGGACTACTCAGCCAGTGATCATCAGTACATTCTGCTTGAGATCCATGATGCTGTCTCCCAGTGCCTGCACTCTCAGCATTCCGTAATTGGATGAAACATCGAAAGGATGGGCGTTAAAGGGTTCATCGAGGTGTTCATGGCAGGTGCTCCACTGCATAATGATTCACAGAGGACAAAACAGCTAGCAGCTGAAGACTGGTTGAACTCAACTATGAGCATTATCACGACAGCTTGCACCACTCCTATGCCCCGTCGAAAGCCTAGTGTACTAGTGGTCGACTAAAATCGCTAAAAAGTCAGGGGAGTATCAAAAGCTTCGGCGTGAGTCTCAAAGGGGAACGGAATCATGACAAGGCATGCAACTGGGTAGCAACATATATATCAGCCAGGAAATACCCTCGCAAATTAATTTACAACAGCAAGGCTTGCTGCTGGTAAGATCTAGTGGACAGCGTGAACAAGGATCCCTGGGACCTTGGCTACAAGCTAGTTACAGGGTGTCTCAATGCCCTACAGACACCTTGCATACATGAAGTGAAGAAGATGGACGAGATAGGGTGAGCACTATTCCCCTACTGTAGCAACTCCACAAGGGAAGACGCACTGAGGTGGTACATGCTGCCAGGATTCTAGGACAAGAACAGCTTTCGAGGAGGCCGCTCCACCATTGATGCGACCGCAGAGGTGATGACTGCGGTCCAAAAGGCAGAGGCACATAGCCGTACTATGCAATGGATTGTTCTTTTAGTGACACTCAACGTTAGGAGTGCCTTCAACTCCACTAGATGGGTGGATGTTCTAAATATGTTGTAACTCCCTTTTCAAGTTCAAGAATATCTGAAAGACAACTTGAAGGACTCAAGCCTGCTTTATGACACGACAACCAAGGATTAAAGATATGCCGGGTGTTGCCCAAGAATCTATCCTTGGTCAAGACCTGTGCATTGTGTCTTAAGATGCGCTACTTAGACTGGAGATCCTAGATGAGTCATTCATCAGCTATTCAGATGAAGTTGCCTGACGCACTATTGAACAAGGGCAACTTAGGCTAGGTATGCTAATGCACCAAGTGAGAAACTAGATGGTTGCTCGAAGATTCAGTCTAGCACTAGAGAAATTATCATCTTGGCAAAAAAGAGAATCTCTAGTGTGAAAACGATCAGTATTGGACACATGTTAAAGAACCTAGAGCTACTGACTGTCTCGAGGATGAGTTTCACTGAACAAATCAGGGAAACCGCTGAGAAGGAAGAAATCGCCTCATAATGAGATCCTTGGGCTTGGTGCTATTGTGTGGAGTATAAATAAAGGATGAAATTCTCAGTATAAAGGTGTACCGAAAGAGTATCAGAAATGTACATATAAGAAAAGCACTCAAGATTGCATCTTCACATCCACTGTCTCTGATTTTTTTTTTTTTTGTGGTAGGGAGGTGAATGCCCATTTACGCAAAGAGTGTGGGACTCCCATGTGCGCAAGAAAGCGACTGGACTACCCACTAAACACCTCCCTTGTCAACCTGAAAACCCAGTCTAGAACCAGGCCAGGCCTTGTTTTGTTACACCGTGAGGCGCCAGCAAGCTGGGGGATCCCTTTCCTAGCGAGAGGTCAGAGGGGAAAACGAAGTGCCAGAAAAGCGACCCCTCAGCCCCAACCCCCTGGCGGCTGCTGTGAGTCCCTTTTATATTTTAGACTGCCCGACTTAATGTGGTACCTGGTTCCATTTGTCAACCGATTCGAACATCATCGCAACTATATTATCCGGGGTGAGCTGTCTTATCTCCCCGTCGAGGGATCTTTGCAGCCTGTCCCATTTTATGCACGCAAAAAACGTGTGGCAGGCATTGTCTTCCTCTTCTGGGCAATACTGACAATCGGGGACCGTGACTTACCAATCTTATGCAGGTAAGACCGAAAACACCCGTGCCCACCCAAAAGCTTTGTCAGATAGAAGTCAGTCTCACCATGCCTTCAATTTATCCACGGTCACACATCCGGGATGAGGCGCGCAGTCAACCTTCCTTTTGTGCAACTCACCCAAGACTGCTGCCAATCGTTGAGTGCGCGCTGTCTACCTTCGCGGCCAACCATATCCCTTGCATCCTCGCTTCGACGCAGATGACTAGCCCGGCGCTCTCTAGCAAGGAGGCTGACAGGTATCACGCCTGCAATGACTCTCACCACCGGGCCAGAGACTGTTGGATACAAAGATGCAATTTTCAGTGCACCTCTTCTCTCTTCTTTTCTTTTAGGTAGTCCCTCAAAAGCCACATTAGATATTCTGGAACTTGAAAAGGATTTTCCAGCATCTCCAGAATATCCACCCATCTAGCGAAGTTGAAGGCGTTCCTGACGTCGAGTATCACCAACAGGACGATCCTTCGCTTGGTGCGACTATGTGCCTATGCCTTTTGGACCGCGCTCACCACCTCTGCAATCAGACCGATAGTCAGGGTACCACCCTCGCTGCTTGCGAGTCTTCCATGCCCCGTCGGAGACCCCGACACGGTAAGCCTCCAGTATACTGGTGGTCAAACGAGATCGCCGAACAAAGAAGCGAGTGTCACAAACTTCGGTGAGAGGCCCAGCGGGCGCGAACGCGGGAGGAGGCAGACACTAGGCTAGCAGCATACAGGTCCGGCAGGAAATATCTTCGCAGGCTTATTAACAAGAGCAAGGCCCGATGCTGGCAAGACCTCGTGGATGATGTAAATAGGGATCCGTGGAGCCTTGGCTACAAGCTGGTCATGGGGAAACTTGGTGCCCTACGGAAGCCTTGTATACATGACGCGGGAAAGATGGACGCGATAGTGCGGGGACTCTTTCCCGCCCATCCCGTCCGTGTTGACGCTGTCCGTGGTGAAACAGCGGTCGAGTGCCCACTCTTCACACAGCTGGAACTGGAGGAGGCAGTCCTCTCTTTGAAAGCGAGGAAGGCTCCAGGTCCAGATGGTGTTCCAGCTGAGGTTTTGCAGCTCGTCTATCACCATTCTCCTGACTTGCTGCTCAGCACATTCAACGCTTGCCTACGGGACGGGGTTTTCCCGGTACGATGGAAGGTGGCGAGGCTCGTGCTGGTCAGCAAGGGTAAGGGAAATACCGAATCTCCGTCTGCATACCGCCCGTTATGCATGCTAGACACGGCTGGGAAAGTGCTGGAGAAACTCATCGAGGGAAGACTCACTGACGCGATTCGTGCTGCTGGGGACCTATCTCCTTGGCAGTACGGCTTTAGAGCAGGACGTTCTACCATTGATGCGATTGCAGAGGTGGTGAACGCGGTCCAAAAGGCAGAGGCATATAGTCGCACCAAGCGACGGATCGTCCTGTTGGTGACACTTGACGTCAGGAATGCCTTCAACTCCGCTAGATGGGTGGATATTCTGGACACGCTGGAAAACTCTTTTCAAGTTCCAGAATATCTAATGCGGCTTTTGAGGAACTACCTAAAAGACCGAAGCCTGCTCTACGACATGACACAGGGCCAACGAAGGATGGAAATTACATCGGGTGTTGCCCAGGGATCTATCCTTGGTCCGGACCTGTGGAACGTGTCTTACGACGGGCTACTGAGACTTGAGATGCCAGATGATTCGCGCTTGGTCGGCTATGCGGATGATGTTGCGGCTCTGGTCGCCAGATGCACCGTTGAACAAGCGCAACTTAGGCTAGGTATGCTAATGCGCCGAGTGAGGGACTCGATGACTGCTCGCGGGCTCAGTTTAGCACTGGAGAAAACCGAAGTGGTCATCTTGACAAAAAAGAGAATCCCTAGAGTAAGGATGATCAGTATTGGAGATATACAGGTCGAATCGAAGCCAGCGGTGAAGTACCTAGTGCTACTGATCGACTCGAAGATGAGTTTCTCTGAGCAAATCAGGGCAACGGCTGAGAAGGCTGCTTCGGGAATATCGGCCCTGAGTCGACTTATGGCCAACGTAGGGGGACCCTGCCCATCAAGAAGACGCCTCTTGATGAGTGATGTAGGGTCAGTGCTACTGTATGGAGCAGACGTATGGGGCGATGCTCTCAGCAAGGAGGTATACCGAAAACGATTGGCACAGGTACAGAGAAGAGGAGCACTGAGAATTGCATCTTCGTATCCAACAGTCTCCGACTCGGGGGTGAGAGTGATTGCAGGCGTGATACCTGTCGCCCTCCTTGCTAGAGAGCGCCGCGCTATTTATCTGCGCCGAAACGAGGATGCGAGGGAGATGGTTGTCCGCGAGGAGAGACAACGCTCGCTCAACGATTGGCAGCAGTCTTGGAGGAATCGCACAAAGGGAAGGTGGACTGTGCGCCTCATCCCGGATGTGAGACCATGGCTAAATTGAAGGCATGGTGAGACTGACTTCTATCTGACCCAGCTTTTGAGCGGGCACGGGTGTTTTCAGCCTTACCTGCACAAGATCGGTTAGTCACGGTCTCCCGATTGTCGGTTTTGCCCAGGAGAGGAGGACAATGCCTGTCACACATTTTTTGCGTATACCAAATGGGCCAGGCTGCGAAGGGAACTCTACAGGGAGACGAGAGAGCTCACCCCGGATAATATAGTTGCGGTGATGCTCGAATCGGTTGACAAATGGAACCAGGTGGCACATTATGCTCGGGCAGTCCTAAAAGATAAAAGGGACTCGCGGCAGCCGGAGGTGCTGGGGCTGTGGGATCGCTCTTCTGGCATTTCCTCTTCCCCTCTCCCCTCCCGCTAGGAAAGGGACTCCCCAGCTTGAAGGCGCCCCACGGCGTAACAAAACGAGACCTGGCCAGAAGTAATGTGTCAAACGGTTCCAGGCTAGGCTCTCAGAGTGACAGGGGAGGTGTTTAGTGGGTAGTCCAAGGGTATCATCCATGGGAGTCCCACACTGCCAGACTCGGCGGGCGTAAATGACTTCACCTCCCTACCACAAAAAAAAAATTCAGACCGATAGTAGGACGTCCTGCCGTAAAGCCATACTGCCGAGGAGATAGGTCCCCAGTCAGTGAGTCTTCCCTCGATGAGTTTCTCTGGCACTTTCCCAGCCATGTCTAGCATGCATAACGGGCGGTATGCAGACGGCGATTCGGGATTTCCCTTCACTTGCTGATCAGCACGAGCCTCGCCACCTTCCATCGTACCGAGAAAACCCCGTCCCGTAGGCAAGCGTTGAATGTGCTGAACAGCAAGTCAGGACAATGGTAAAAGACAAGCCGCAACACCTCAGCTGGAACATCATCTGGACCTGGAGCCTTCCTCGCTTTCAATGCTGCACTCAACTGCTGTTTTACCATGGACAGCGTCAACACAGACGGGATGGGCACTATCTCATCCAGCTTTTGCACATCAAGTATGCAAGGCTTCCGTAGGGCATCAAGCTTCTGCATAACTAGCTTGTAGCCAAGCCCCCACAGATCCTTGTTCACATTGTCCACTAGGTCTTGCCAACAGCGAGTCGACTTATATGCTGCCACCTAGTTGTATGCCTCGTCCTGACTCCACGCCCGTTGAGCCTCACGTCGAAGCTTGCGACACTCTCTACGTTTTTCAGCGATTTCAGTTGACCACCAGTACACTGGGGGCTTGCCGTGCTGGTGTTTTTTTGATGGGGCATAGAAGCGCAACAATCAGTCGTGATGATGCTCATAGTAGGGTTCACCACGTCTTGATCTGCCAGTTCTTCCGTCCCTTCCGAAGCTCCCTGCAGCGGCTCACAAACTCGACGAACCTCTCAACGTCCATCTTTCCGATGTTCCATCCAGTTGTAGAAAGCCGAAAGCATGGACATCGGGAGACAGCATCACTGATCTCAAGCAGAATGCACTGATGATCACTAGCTGAGTAGTCCTCCAATATTTTCCAATTGAGTATCCTCCGTACTAAGGACTCCGAGCTTAATGCTTTGGAGGGTACTGTCTCGATCGCAGAGGGCAAAGTGCTCGTTGGGGAAGACTTCAACGCTAAAGCAATCGAATGGGGCATGCCTAAAACAGATCTGCGGGGAAAATGGATCCTGGAAATGGGGGCTAGGACGGCGCTCGTTGTACTTAACACCGGAAATACGCCGAATTTCCACCTTGTTGGCTGTGAGCAAGTACGGACAATGGACTGTCTCTGATGTGACTGTCTCTGATTTGGCAAAAAAAAAGTTATTACAGGCATGATACCTATCACCCTCCTTACTAGAGAGTACTACATTATTCACCTGGTTCAAATCAGAGATATGAAGTAGATGGTTGCCGTCGAGGAGAAAAAGCGCCCACGCAATGACTGGTAGCAGACTTAGGTCAATTACACGAAAGGAAGGTCAACGGGATGGCTCATCCGAGATGTGAGACCGTGGCTGAATTGAAGCCATGGTGAGATTAACTTCTATCTGACCCAGATTTTGAGCCAGTATGGGTATTTTCAGTCTTACCCGCACAAGATTGTTAAGTTATAGTTCCCTGATTGTCGACTTTTTCCAATAGAAGAAGACGATGCCTTCCACAGATTTTTTGCGTGCAAAAAATGGGACAGGCTATGAGAATATCTCTACAAGTAAATAGTAGAGCTCACTTTGGGTTGTGTAGTCGGGGTGACAATTGAATCGGTTAACAAATGGAACCAGGTGACATACTATATTCCGGCAGGCCTAAAAGATAAGAGAGACTCAAAGTATCTGGAGACGTCAGTGCTGTCGGATCGCTTGTCTGGACCAAGAAACTTAGTTTTGTCTCGATTCTTAGACACAAAATTTTCTTGTTTAAGGATTGGATTCAATATAAATATCAAAGGTTATGAGCGTTCAGATAATTATGTGATAAAAATTATGAATAATGAATTGGGGCCCAGAAAGCTGTTCATCGAAGAAGGATTCGTTTTCAGTTTTCTGAGATCATAGGGAAATATTGTTGACTGATAACTAGCAAAGTGGTATTAAGATGACAAAAGAATATTATTGCTATCATTTGGCCTACTGAAAGTAAGGATCAAGAAAAAAGACTGACAGCCAAGAAAAAATCCTCTCTTTGACGATAGGAAAATGGTGAGATTTAGGCCAATAATTGCTCTTTCTGTTCAAAAATTTAGTTTATTCTAATTTTTGCCAATTTCTAGACGTCTAAAAGTTGATTCATAGGACGCGTTTCATAGCTTCATAAAAAATGGGATAAACGGAACAAAAATCGCTAAAAACAAGCCGAAGTAGCAGGAAAATAATCCTACCAGAAATGTTTTGTAAGCCAATTAAAAGCTCAAACAACATCTTCAAGTATCAAAACTGGACCCATATACGAGTACAGATTACATAAATTGAATTCGAAAAACTAAAACTTGGTTATATGTATTTAAATTCATCGCCATTTCATATTCAGTGTAATCATGATAACATATCAATGGTACAAAACATTTCTAAAATTTTGGGTAAAATTCCTGTATACATGTAGTATCCAGGTCCATTGCAAACATATATCTCTCAAGTATAACGTGTTGTTGTTGCAATTATTAAATATTCAATTGCCAATAACTTAACTGATTCTGGCTCGATTATTGTAAAACTTCCAGGACACACACATCTAATACTGGTAAATTCAAGGGTATAATTTTGATTTTATAGGCGAAAACACAAAACTCATAGAGCGTACTATTTTTATAAAAGATGATCGAATTTTAGTTTCTAAGGTATTCGTTGGCTTTGCACTTAGAAAGGCCTTTTTCCATGATTTTTTGAATCAAAGGTGTCCAATTGCAAGGAGGGAAACAAATTGTTCATATATTTCCCCTCCCCCTGCACCCTTTGAAACAAAAAGAGTCAATTTAATACCTGTTTTTGAAATTCCTCATCAAGAATTTTTAGTTGACACCCATATTGACTTCTTTTAGAGAATTTTTTTCAAAGGTCACCCTCTTAAATAGGGCGATGAAGGCACCAGGTTTGACAAAATTCCATGTTTCTAGCTAATGTGATTTGCGAGAAAACTTGCTATGACGCACGGACAGGATTCGACGTCTAGCACTCGTTGCGTGTGGACGTGTTTTTAATTCACTCCTGTCATTAATTTTAACAAGTTGGGTAGACAGACCTAAGCTCATGTCAGAAGGGTTTTGTACTCAACTTACAAAATGCCGTAACCAGCAACGAATAAAATTAAGAAACACGTCATGTACGAGGATCATACTATTATTAACTAAGTTGAAAGAATTTTGAATTCTGAGGTATTTGTTAAAGTTATACCCATAAAAATCTCGCTTGATAATTTTTTCAGATTTTTTTAGATCACGGGTGTCCATTCGCGAGGGAGAAAACACATTTTTCATGTATTCCCCCCCTCTGTGCCCCTACTGAAGCAAAAACTGTCAGTTTAAGAACTGTTTTGAAAAGCTCTCATAGAGAACTTTCATTTGATACTCATATCGGCTACCTTTCATGAAATTTTTTTCAGGGGCCACTCCTCTGTACTGTAATCATCGATTCATGGCCTATTTTTTCGAATCCTAGAATGGCTACAAAGCCCTTTTGCTAGGAGCTCTCTCCTGCCTCTTCGACTTGTTTCAATTGTATGTAGTCATCCTCATGATATCTATCATTCCTGAAATTTTCATGCAAATCCTAGCAAAGCTGTAGTGTCTAAGTCGGTAAAAAGCGCATATGGCTCCATAGCCATATGTTTCCATAGTAATACAGGGCACATTATTCCATTGTAATACGGGAAAATTCAAATCGCTATAACTTCGTTAAATACTATTCGATCTTTATGAAACTTTCAGAAAAGATCAATCTTATAAATAGTCATCTGTTTGCTAAATTTTATTGAATTTAAGGGTACCATTTAGATTTTATTCAAGAAAACATAAAATCGATAAATCATACTATTACTAACAAAGTTGAGTGAATTTCGACTTCTCATGTATTTGTTGTTGTTGTACTCATTAAGGCCTACATTCATGATTTTTTTCAGATTTTTCGGCTGGAAGGTGTCCAATCGCGAGGGGGGGGGGGGGGGGGGGTACGCGAAAAGTTCGTACATTTTCCCTTCCCCTGCCCCCCTCGGTACTCATAAGGCAATTCTAAGACCTGTTTTGAAAAGATCTCATTGAGACCTTTCCAATGACACCCTACTCGACTACCAATGGTGAAAATTTTTTTTTGAGGGGCCAACTCCCTATATGGGGAGACCCCCTTAAACCCCTTTGAAAATTTTTTCCACCCTCGAACTTTCAAGAGGTCACCACTTCTGACCTTTCCACAAAGTTTCATGGCTGTAGCTTCTATAGTTTCGGAGAAAAAGTGCTGTGACATACAGACGGACGGACGGACGGACAGACGGACACAGGTCGTGATTGCAATAGGGTTTTGTATTTTAGTACAAAACCCTAAAAATTAATTAATTTTTCACAAAAGTCAGTTTAAAATAATTGAATTAATTTTTTACGAGCCAGTCAAAAGCAAGTTTTGATTTTATTGGGGAAGAATTAATCGTCGAAGGCATCGACCAACCGTATCAATAAATCAAGAAAAGGCAACAAACCAAAGACAACTCGGGACTGCTGTATGGAGGAGCCCGACGGCTTCCTTCTATTGGGGGGCCCCGGGGAGAGTGACGGTGTGAAATTGGCGGCAAGTGTCAACAAGCGGAGACACACGAGCACCCAGGATACCGCAGATGGCGGCCGTAAAACACAAGTGCTCGAGGATAGATAGGAGGTGTGTCGCCTTCGAAGTGAAATCGAAGAGTTAAAAGCAAGAACTCAAACGTACGAAGAAATGTTCAAGACGGCCAAAAAAGTTCAAGAGTATGAACCGATACGAAAAGCAGATAAGCATGCAAAACAGAAGAAAGCTGCAAATTCAATAATCACTGAAGAAGTATTAAGTGCTGGTGGCACCAACGAAAGCCAGAACTACTTTGCAGCGCTGGATGGACTCCAACAGGATATGGAGGTAGACGAAGGTAATAAAGATGATAATTTTATCTTATATTTAAAAAATAAAAATAATGAAAGTAGAAATAAGGAGAAGAAACCAGCCCGTAGTTCTGCTGGTCCTCTTCAAAAAGTAGTCAAGAATACCGAGAAAGTTCCGCCAATTAATGTCTTCGGTCAAAGCGGAAAGGACATGGTTCGGCTGTTGGCAGCCGAAAACAAATTAACGAATTTCGAAATCAAACGAATAAACTCCGAGAAGCTATCAATTAGAACGAAATCACTGGTTGATTTCAAATCAGCGAAAAATGCATTGAATTCTGGGGAGGTTCCGCACTTCACTTATACCCCCAAAAGCGAGAAGAACCAGATGTTCTTGCTGAAGGGCTTGGACTGCGGAGAAGATACCGTCAATCTTCTTCAGGTTCTCAAGGAAACAGCACCACAAATCGAGTTTATCTCGGTTAAAACATTCGCGACAAGAAGGTCGATGGTAGAAAAAACAAATTTACCACTTTATTTGGTACAAATAACAAATAAGAGCAGTCCAAGCGCTCTTCAGCAAATCAGATATTTAAATTTTCGAGTGGTGAGGTGGGAACGCCTCCAGAAACGAGAAATCAACCAGTGCTATCGCTGCCGACGATTTGGGCATTCGGCTGCCAAGTGCGCCATGCATTACCGATGCGTTAAATGCAAAGACGTGCATGCTCCCGGTGAGGGCAAATTGGCTCAGACGGAGCCAAAAGAGAAATTATATTGTGTGAACTGCGGTCTTTTTGGTCACCCGGCATCATATCGAGAATGCTCCCGATATCAGGATGCAAGATTGAAATCTGCCCCAAAGCAAACACAAATACACCGCAGTGTCTTAGCTCCGAACTTCGTCAAGCCCGGAGTATCATTTGCACAAGCCGCTAGAGGACCAGCAGAAAATGCGGAAAATAGTATAAATAATGTAAATGGCAATAATGAGCAGCTTCTCAAAATTTTACAGCAATTAAATTCTCTATCGGAAAGAATCGATAAGCAAGATACAAAAATTAATCTTGTTTTTCATCGTCTAGGGGTTTCAAATGCCTCAAAATAATTTGTCATCCAGTCACATTCCCATGGATAGGATTCATCTCATCTCGATCAACGTCAACTCCATTGTTACTATACATCGGCGTGATTATCTCCTTGAATTCATTGCCAGACAAAAGCCTGACATTCTGCTTCTAACCGAAACCCACCTCAATTCATGGCACTCCATGACATTCAAGGATTTTGAATTCGTAAGAAACGATAGGGTAATAGGTGATGGGGGAGGTGGCACCGGGATATTGGTTCGAAGACCCTATCGTTTCCAAAATATTGAAAAAGTCGAATTCAAAAGCTTTAAGTCTCTTGCAGTGTCCGTTATCAAAATCTTACTGCCAGGGTTATCTCTCCCTATGCAACTGGTGGAACTGTTCTCAAGCTCAAGGAGGAACTCAATTCCTTGTTTGAAATACTCGAATTGAACAGGCTGCATAACTATTATATTCTTGCTGGTGATCTGAACGCCAAGCATACATCATGGCTGAACGCCACCAATAATCCAAGAGGTGTATTCCTGAAATCATGGATAACAGAGAACCAAATTGAATACAGGTGCAATCTATATGGGTCGGAGTTCCCAACATACCCTAGAACAAATTCATATTTGGACCTTTGCAGTGCTGACGCAAGACTCGGATTCAACTATAATAGTCCTCAACGGAAACTGCAGATACTTCCTTATGAAAGCGACCATAACGCAATCTTAATGAAAATTAATCATCACAGGGATGATTTCTTCCTCATTCCAGTTCAACATGAAAATCATCGGTTGAATTTAAAAAAAACAGACTAGGGAAAGTTTCAAAAGAAGTTTAATCGGGAGTACCAGAAACAATGTCCCCCTTCTGATGGCGGCAAATCTTGCTCAATGGTTCCTAATGATAGGAATCTAACTAACGATGAAATAGATGTCTATTTGTCGAAGTTAGAGAAGCTGACGTTGGAAACGATTGAGAAAGTAGTTCCCAAGATTAAACATCGAAACAATTTGGAAGGATATGAAATACCAACCATTGCGAGGTTGAAAAGATTGAAAAGCCTCCTTCTCTCACGCGTCAACAATATTTATCGGCGATTTTTGGACTACAACCATCCCTCGTTGTCTTTGTTAAAATTACATCTGAAGAATGTCCGGAACTTAATCCGCTCATACTTCAGGAGTGAGGTCAGCAATCAATGGGCGGAAAAATTGAGGGGTATTAGCCCACAGGACCCAGATGGCGTGTTCACGAAAGTGAATAGCATATTCCGCAAGAAGTCTCGAGTGAAGGTATCGAATCTTGAAGTCACTAGTGATGAGATAAATCTTCTCGATAGGGCTGGTATCGAAATTGATAGTTCGATGCTGATAGATATGGAAACAGGATTATTTGTGAAGGATTGGATAAACTTGCCCTGATTGGAACACATTTTGAATTGGTTCATCTACCAAACCCTGAGAGAGGGAACCAAATTTTTTCAGAGGTCGTTAAAGCAAAAGTTTCCGACTTCAAATCAAGCCTGAACGGCCAATCAATTCTTCATTACAATGAAACATTAACATCTGACCTCATACCGAGCTTGAATCTTATTGATTATTTTGTCAGCTATGAAGACTTGTGTTTCATATTTCGCAAGATAAACAACAAGAAATAATGTGGTACTGATGGTATTCCAAATGTAGTTCTCCAACATTTGCCTGAGGTTGCTATTAGGAACTATTGCATATTGTTCAACAACATGTTGAGCAATTCATATTTCCCAAATGAATGGAAAAAGGCTAAGGTATTTCCGATCTTGAAGAAAGGAAAAGAATCTTCATGCCCCAAAAGCTACCGCCCAATCAGCTTGCTGCCTAACATCAGCAAGGTGTTTGAAGTGATACTCAATAGAGCATTAAACGCCCACATTGAGGAAAATGAGTTGATGCCGAATTGCCAATTTGGTTTTCGTGCCAGGCACTCGACCACACATGCAATAACGAAAGTAACCTCAGACATCTGTTGGAAACTAAATGATAGACAATGTGTTGGAGCATGTCTCATTGATATGGAGAAAGCCTTTGATACGGTATGGTTAGATGGACTAATTTTTAAACTCCTTCAGGACAAGTTCCCCAGATACCTTGTCGCCATGATGTGCAATATGTTATACGGGAAATCGTTTGTTGTAACCGATGGAAATCTGACAACAATGCGCGAGTTCAAGGTCTTGAATGGTCTACAGCAGGGATCAGTTACTGCGCCTCTGCTCTTCTCAATCTTTATTCGCAAGCTATTGAACGGCTTTGATTTTAACGTCTCGACAACGCGATCATTGGTAGCGTTTGCTGATGATCTTATCATCTATACGGCAGACCGAAAAGTTACAATAGTTCAGAGCAATCTCCAAAAAATGTTCAACGATGTATAGCTGTACACTGACAATTGGCGAATGAAAATAAATGCGCAAAAGTTGTAAGGCTAACTCTGGATATGGGTGAGTGCGAGTGTATTGCATGCAAGTGCAACTATAGCATTTTGATTTGTATAAAAAGAAAAGAAACCTGAGTATATTTTGCTTATAAGTGCTCTGTAGATGTTTATTTGCTCAAAAAAACATGGGAAATAAGTTTTCTTAAAGTGAACGTAATTTATTAAACATGTCAAAAAAGTAATTAGATAGAAAATAGTCCTTTTCTTTATCCTTTATATATATGAAAACATATTTCTAGCAATAAGAAGAGAACAAATGATGAATAACGTTTAAACTGATATTAGAAGCAGTTGTTCATTTCGTGATAATTTGTTAAATATTGAATAATTATACTACTTTTGCTTATAAAGAAGGAGTTTTTTGTCCTCAATGAGCTTTTTGTCATGAAGATGCTTTTCTTCGACGTTTTTCTACGATTCTAAAGTTTTATGAATTTAATATTTAGTTAATTTTTTATGTGAAGATTTTAGTGAAGTTATTTATATCAAAAACAAATTTATTTATTTTATCATTGTAAAAGACTTTAAGGTTTTCGTATCCTTTCCACACTACGCCTCTAATAAGGTTTTATCTCTTTACCTCTCTAAGATCGTAAACATAACTAACTGAAATTTAATCGTCTCAGACATTTCATTTAATAGGAGGACGGTTCAAATATGATTGAAACAAATGCTCTAGCACGTTCATTTACTATCGAAAAAATTTACAGTTGTTCTAAGTTCTCCTCCTTACAAGCTACGCATTTTGTCCACCTTTCCGGAAGCTTTTTGATGCCGGTATAGAAAAATTCCTTGGGCAACTCGGAGAGCCATGTGCGCACGAACTCCTCTACCTCGTCGTTGGTGCTGAACCTTAGACCTTCGAGTTCTTCTTTCAGTGATCCAAAGATGCAGCAGTCGCAGGGTGATAAATTCGGACTTTAGGTGGGTGTTCCAGTACCTCCCACCCTAATCAAGATGTTGTATCGAGTGTGAGACGTGCGGTATGACGGCGCTGGTTATCCTGGAGAAGTTCAACAGCTTAGGAACCCATTGCGCCGTTATTTTGCGATATTGAAGGTGTTCGTGGATGATAGACTCTACACTACCAATACTGATGCCGAGTTCAGCCGAAATGTCTTGAACATTCATCCTACGGTCCTCCAAACTGAGTTGTTCTACGCGGCAAACGTTGTCTGGTGTAATGCTGCTTCGCAGTCGACGACGGTTTCGTGACCATCCTTGAATGCCAAAGCGTTTAAGCACATAGCAGCCTTACTCAGACACTCACTACCAAACTAATTTCGAAAACGCAGAAAAATTTCCGTGTTTTAACACTAACACACTAAAAAACCAATGACAATACGTTGCGCAACGGCGGTTGGCACTAGACGCTCACTCAGGGTCGAAGCACGCCGTGAAACATGAACAGCTTTGATTTTAATGTCTCGCCAACGCGACCACATTGGTAGCGTTTGCTGATGATCTGATCATCTATACGGCAGACCAAAAAGCTACAATAGTTCAGAGAAATCTCCTAAAAATGTTCAATGATGTGCAGCTGTACACTGACAATTGGTGAATGAAAATCAATGGGCAGAAGTGTGAAACAATCTTGTTTCGGACAACGCTGCAGGGGTTCAGTCAAGACCTGAAACGTAATTGGAAAGATTTCCACATCATGGCTGGTGAGGGTAGTCTTGAACGGGTTCCACATAAATCCTGTGTTCGATACCTCGGCGTTTATCTCGATCAGTATCTGTACTATACTGAACATGTAAAAATCATGCTCAGTAAGGCACTCAAAGTAGTCATGGCCCTTCGAAAGCTCTTTCACTCCAGATACATTGATCAAAAGGTCAAAATTATCTGTTACAAGACACTGGTTAGACCAGTTTTGACATATGGATGTCAGATCTGGTACAACCAGAGCGCTAGTACTATGGAAAAATTAAGAGTTTTCGAAAGGAAATGTCTCCGTGCATGTACTGGTTTGTACAGAAAGCCTGAGACGGATTGGAAACATTATATATCGAATAGAAGAATTTATCAAACTGCTGAAGTGACGAGGGTCGATATCTTCATATTGAAACTTCTTCGGAATCATATCGCAAGATCTGTGACTGTGAGTGAAAACCCTTGGATTTCACAGCCGTTCCACCCTACAGACGGGTATATAGCGACTTGCCTCGCTACTGGCTTCATTCCTCCAGAACCATTCGTGTATTTGCACATGAATCGATATGTTTTTGATTCTGACGGCCTTCCAGTCATATATCACATATATCGACGGGCCACCGATAAGAAGATAAAATATCCTCCAAATTTGAGTTCACGAGACCAACAGTTCCAATGGAGATACTCATTTGCTAGATTCGTTGAAGCTGATCGAGTTGAGACGGGGCAATCTAGGTATTGGTGGCTGAATGACAATGTCTAAATTATTCGTGTTTATTTTCAGTTTTGGTGTTTTTCGTTATTAAGTTTTTGAGTTTCAGCTCATTATTGCTACATTAAGTGTTGTTGTTTATTTTTGTTAAAAATTAGGTATAGGTTAGGTTTATATTATGTTTATTATATTAGGTTAGAGATAAGGTTTGACGCTTAGGTTAAGAACATTGTTATAGATTTTCAAAGTATAAGATAAAGTTTTTGATTGCATTTATTAGAATTAAGTTAAAACATATTAGGTGTAGGATCAAAGTTCACTGTAGTGTTAAGATGATAAATAATTTTAGAATAGTGTTGGTTGGTTTTTCTCCTTTTTCCAATTGAATTGTAAAAATATGTAATAATCTCCATTGATTTGAATTTGCTATAGTTTTTTTTTTTTTTAATGTGCTTAATGATAACGTACAAATTTAGAGAGCCATTTGGGCCATTAAGTTTTTTATTGTTATTGTTTGGATTTTGCTTTATATTCTTTTAAAATTTATAACGATTAGTATTAAATAAAGCGCTTTTGACTTTGACGCACGGACGGATGGGCAAACATAATTTAAGTAGACTTTTGCAAAAATATTTTATAAAATCCTAGAAATGTCCTGAATACAAAAAAGAAGGGATAACCTACTATGTATATCTAAAAAACTTACCCTTGTTTCCCGTCTAGCTTTTCGTAGGTGGACACAAAAAATCCCACATCATCTTGTCGCAAAGCTGCATCATATTCTATTGTAAGTAGGTACTCTCGTCCGCTTATGAGATGAAGAGGGTCTGCGTGCACAGACCGCAAAGTCAAGAAATTTGTGACAGTGTCCAACTCATCGTACAAATAAGACGTCTCGTTTGTCGTAAGATCCTTCAACTCAGTTCTGCGAATTTTCATTTGAAGCGCATGGAGTGTTATACTGGAAGTGTTTCTCACAACATGAACAATGATTTTTGCTGATCCAGAAAATGTATAATCTAGATTTTGGAGCCTTGATTCAATTAAAATATTGTAATTGACCGGAATCACATCCCCACTAAGGCGGTAACTGCCATCAACAGGATTGTTGCCCTCATCTGTTAGATGAGGCGCAATCCTGTGCTCCATAGGATGGTCCCATTCGTCAAGAGAAGTAGCCTGGGCAAAATTAAGGATTAAGAAGCTGTTAAATAAGACACCTAGCACTAAACGAAACATCTTTCGAAATCAACCGGCCTGACCGAACTAACGAAACGATGAGTTCAAATTACTTTTAAAAACTAATTCTGACTTAAAACAGTATATTGATAGTGCTTCAATGTACTCTTCCTTATTTATAACGATAACACTAGCTTTAAATCAGTTGATAAGAGTTTAAATTTAAAACAATGCAATGTTTCGTTGAAATTGCTATTATTGTATATACTTTTGAGCTTGATTTAAATCATTTCAAATCCGGAAACACCACTGATAGCGCTTGAATATAAGAGTATCCATTGCTATAGTCAATCAATTTATTTTTGGTACCTTATAAAGTGACATACTTACGGGGAATCACGAATGTCTTTTTAATTAAGATATGAGACCATTCCATTTGAATTCTTCAACAATTGGTGGACTTTGCATTCAAACAGTGAAATTTAATTCATGTACAGGGTATTTCCCTTACGGCGATAATTTTGTCAAATCATTATATACTTCCGACATTTTTTCATAAAAATGGGTTTTGCTTTTGGGCTGTTTTAAGAAAATAGGATAATTGAATTTAAATTGCAATGAAAACGTTCTTTTGTAAATGTTTCATACATTATTCTTCATTATGGAGAGGACCTCAAAAGAAATTTTAAAAATGTGATCAAATGAACAACTGAACTTGATGTTGCTCATTAAAACTTTTCAAAATATGTCTCAGGGTTTCAAATGATATAAATTGTTTATTGTATACATATATATTTATTTATTTATATGCGGCCAAGGACATTTAAATGGCACAAACAGAGAGCTTGATAATTTTTGGTGTATATCTTGGAATAAATTCTTGACACATAGGACATAAATATTTTCCATCCGGTGTGAGTCCGTCAAATTTTTATTCATCATTGCAGAGCACATTCTTCCGAAATAACTGAGATTTATTTAAGTGTACTCTTACAAAGTCCAGTCAATTTCTTATATTCATTGGCGAAGGTGCGATTCCCTCCTGCGGGTGCATCCAAAAAGTTTGGATTCATTTAATCTTCTTCTAATAGTACTAAAAGTAACCTCCACATCAAACTCTTCTCTACTTTTAACGCATTTTTCTTTCAAAGGCATAAATTATTGGTTCAACTTTCACGATAAATGACTTTTTACTTCTATTTATATTTCGCTATATCTTTGTTCACGGTAAATACAATTTTCCTCAATTGATCTTAGAATGTTGTAATAAAATGGCTATTTTCACAACTTTCCTTCATTTTCAATGCATTTCTGCAATTGACCTTTGTAATTGGGTGTACAATGTTTTCTGGGGCCTATTTTGCTTAATTTTTAACTGAAATTCTAGCAATTTGAATTCAATTCAACCATCACCGGGTTTTAAATGAACATCACCTGCTTTTTAGTTGTCCATTCAAATTAGCCATGAAATGCAAACAATGGTAGTCTTCTTCTTTATTTGTTTCGAATTTGTTACTGGCATTTTCAGTAATAGTAAACTAAACCAAAGGAGGCCTCTAAACTTAAGTACATGTAAGCTTAATACATACAAAGTAAATACTACTGTCCAATCAAGGGCGCTCCGTCTGAGTTCCTGTCGGCCCCGGTTTTGCACGCCGAAGACGGGAGTGGGCGCAAAAATAAGGTACTTGAACTTCCGTGTGGTGAGGTGGGAACGCCTCCGGAAAAGCGAGGTAACCCAGTGCTAGAGGTACCAAAGATTTGGGCATCCGGCTGCCAATTGCGCCATGAAACACAGATTGGCTCAGGTGGAGCCAAATGAAAAATTATATTGTGTGAACTGCGGTGTCTTTGGTCATCCAGCATCATATCGAGGATCTCCCTGGTATCAAGATGCAAAGGAAAAATTTACTTCAAAACAAATTCAAGTACACCGCAGCGCGATGCCTACCAACTTCATCAAGCCCGTGGTGTCATTTGCACTTGCTGCGAGAGGACCAGCAGACAATGTAAATAAAATAAATAAGGTTAGTGGCAATAATGAGCTTCTTCTTCGTAGCACTACAGCCCTTTCGGACCTTCGCTTCCTGCAAATAGTGCCTCCAATTGTCTTGGCCCATGACCGCGTTCTCCAATTTCAAAATCCAAGCAGCGATGAACTGTCTTCGTTGACCGAGTCAGACAAGCGTTCCCTCGGTTTCCCCACTGGTCTCCACACTTCAGTTCTCCCAACGAATACCTTTTTGGGCATCCGTTATTCATCCATACGAATCATGTGGACAGCCCATTGCAGCTTCCGTAGTCTTATAATTATTGAGACCTCCGGCTTGTCGAAAATTTCATACAGCTCATGGTTGTATCGAATTCGCCATTGGTCCCCATCTAGCTTTGCTCCGATTATTCGCCTCAGGACCCGTCGCTCAAAGGCGTTCAATATATTTGCGGATGCTTGGATTAGGGTCCGTGTTTCACACTCATAGCATAACACAGGTCTTATCACAGATTTGTCTTCAAGATCTTCAATACTGAATAAAATATTTTATTTGCAAGCTGTATTCTTTGGCGTATTTCGTCTCTTTCATTGCCCGCTTTCGTTATTTTGGCGCCTAAATACACAAACTCGCTAACATTCTCGATACTATATTCGCCAAGTGTGATATTTTGTGTACTTGAGGTATTTTTCCTCGACTGCGTCATGAGCTTTGTTTTATTTTCATTGATTTGTAGCCCTACTAGTTTTGCTTCGGTGTCGAGTTTCAGGAAGAGTTCCTTGGCAGTTGTTAGTGACCTGACAAAATGTTGATGTCGTTCGCATAGGCTACTACTTGGCTTGGCTTGAATAGTAATGTACCTTGCGTATCAACGTCGATAGGTAGCTTCCCTATGATCTCCCTGCTTTAGTTCAATATTGCTTGCTTAAAGTCAACGAAAATTTGGTGAACGTCTTTGTTGAACTCCCAGCAATTTTCAAGTACCTGCTTGACTGTTAAAAATTGGTCTATCGTCGATCTGCCTGCTCTAAAACCACCTTGATACTCCCCAAAAATACTTTTCTAAGATCTCTGAAAATATGTTGTACGCCGTATAAAGTAGTGATATGCCTCTATAATTTTCGCACTGTAGCTTGTCACCTATTTTGTGGATATAGAATATAATTGATTGGCTTCACTCTTTCGGCATATGTTCTTGTTGCCAAATGTACTGGATGACTTTGTGAATAGCTTGATAAGCACTACTGCCACCATATTTGATGAGCTCCCCAGGAACCTCATCGATGCCCGTCGCTTTATTATTCTTTTGGGCTTTGATGGCGGAACAAACTTCATCCAAAGTTGGTTTGGCCAATGGATACTCTCCGCAGACTTCTATAGGCTCCGCTGTTTTGGAGCTGTGCGGAGGATTGAGGAAGTTCTGCCCATCTTTCCTTAATCTTCATTTCATCAGCGATGATATTGCTGATATCAACACGACAGAGCGTGGTTTTGGGCTGATAACCACGTTTCAGGCTTTTCACTACTTTGTATGCTTGTCTTGTGTTGTTGATCGCTCAACTTACATCTATACTTCTCAATTGATCGTCATAGTATTTTCTTTTCTTAGTTCTAATAATCTTATTCGCTACTCTTCTGAGATTTTCATAGGGTTCTCTCTTCGTCCTGGTTTTCTTACTTACGTCTTCTCTGCACGCCTGATTCTTTTTGTCTAACGCATTTTGGCACTCATCATCGAACCAATCATTTCTCTTTCGTCCGATCGGCTGTTCTGCCACGGTCCTAATAGCCCCTTTCACTTCCATCCAGAGTTCGTTGCTGTCTTTAACGGTGCGCCTGAAAAGATGGGAGCCAGCTGATTGTCGAGGTTTTCCGTGAAATTTTTGGCCACCGACGCCGTTTGGAGCCTTTCGATGTCAAACTTTTGCAGTGGGCTGGTCTTCGCCGAATATGCCTTTGACATACAACATCTATAGGTTAATTTGATCAAGTAATGATCTGAGTTACAATTAGCTCCTCGGTATGTACGGACGTCAAATATGCTCGAGGCCCAACGTTGTTGGATCAAAACATGATCGATCTGGTTTTATGTGTTGCCATTCGGTAATACCTAGTTCATTTTATGAATAAGTCGATGTGGGTAGCAAGTCGTATATATGAGTAGATTTCTGCTACATGCAAAGTGAATCAGGCACTGGCCGTTGTCATTTAATTCGTCGTGGAGGCTATATATAATGAGCTGCTTCTTAAAGTTTATCAGCAACTCAATTCCTTATCGGAGAGAATCGATAAACAAGATTCAAAAATTAACTTTGATTTTCAGCATTTAGGGTTTTTAAACGTCTCAAAATAAGTTGTCATCCAGTCACATTCCCATGGATAGGATTCGTCTCATCTCGATCAACGTCAACTCCATTGTGAATCTACATCGGCGTGACTATCTCTTGTCAAGCAAAAGCCTGACATCATGCTTCTCACTGAAACCCACCTCAATTCATGGCACTCCATGACATTCAAGGATTTTGAATTCGTAAGAAACGATAGGGTAAACGTTGATGGGGGAGGTGTCAGCGGCATATTAGTACAAAGATCCTATTTCCCAAATATTGAAAAAGTCAAATTCAAAAGCTTTAAGTCTCTTGAAGTGTCCGTTATCAAAATCTCACTGCCAGGTGGGGGTAACCTCTTCGTTATCTCTGCCTATGCAACTGGTCGAAATTTTTTCAAGTTCAACGAGGAGTTCAATTCCTTGTTTGAAATACTCGAATTGAACAGGCTGTATACTTATTATATTCTTGCTGGTGACCTCAACGCCAAGCATACATCTTGGCTGAACGCCAACAATAAACCCAGAGGTGTATTCCTGCAACCGTGGATAACAGAGAACCAAATTGAATACAGGTGCAATCTATATGTGTCGGAGTTTCCAACATACCCTAGGGCAACTTCATATTTGGACCGCTGCATTCCTGATGCAAGACTTGAATTCAGCTTTAATGGTACGAAAGCAACGATAACGCAATGGTCATGGAAATCAATCATCAAAGGGATGATCTTTTCCTCATTCCAGTTCAGCATGAAAATCATGGGTTTAATTTCAGTAAAACAGACTGGAGAAAGTTTCAAAAGAAGTTTAATCGAGAGTTCCAGAAGCAACGTCACCCTTCTGGCGATGGCAACTATTGCTCAATGGTTCCTAATGGCACGAATCTAACTAACGATGAAATAGATCTCTATTTGTCGAAGTTAGAGAAGCTGACGTTGAAAATGATTGAGAAAGTAGTTCCCGAGATTAAACATCGAAACAACATGGAAGGATACGAAATACCAACCATTGCGAGGTTGAAAAGATTGAAAAGCCTTCTTCTCACATGCGTCAACAATATTTATCGACGATTTTTCGACTTCAACCATCCCTTGTTGGCTTTGTTGAAATTTCACCTGAAGAATGTCCGGAACTTAATCCGTTCATACTTCAGGAGTGAGGTAAGCAATCAAAGGCAGAAAAATTGAAGGGTATTAGCCCACAGGATTCAGATGGCGTTTTCGTGAAAGTGAATAGCATATTCCGTAAGAAGTCTCGAGTGAAGGTATCGAATCTTGAAGTCACAAGTGATGAGATAAATCTTCTCGATAGGGCTGGTATCGAAATTAATAGTACGAGTCCGGATAGAAACGGAAACAGGATTATTTGTGAGGGATTGCATAAACTTGCCCTGATTGGAACACATTATGAATTGGTTCATCTACCAAGCCCTGAAAGAGGGGATGAAATATTTTCCGACTTCAAATCAAGCCTGAACGGCCAATCAATTCTTCTTTTCAATGAAACATCAACATTTGACCTCCTACCGAGCTTGAATCTTATTGATTATTTTGTCAGCTATGAATACTAGTGTTTCATATTTCACAGGATAAACAACAAGAAATCATGTGGTACTGATGGTATTCCAAACGTAGTTCTTTTCCCAAACGAATGGGAAAAGGACAAGGTATTTCCAATCTTGAAGAAAGGAAAAGAATCTTCAAGCCCTAAAAGCGATCACCCAATCAAATTGCTGCCTAACATCAGCAAGGTGTTTGAAGTGATACTGAACAAGGCATTAAACGTTCACATTTAGAAATATGAGTTGATGCCGAATTGCCAAGTCGGTTTTCGTGCCAGGTATTCGACCATATACGCGATAATGAAAGCAAATGATAAAGAATGTGTTGAAGTGTGTCACATTGATATGGAGAAAGCCTTTAATGCGGTGTTGTTAGTTCGACTAGTTTTTAAACTTCTTCAGGACAGGTTGTCCAGACACCTTGTGGCCATGATGTGTAATATGTTATATGGAAAATCGTTAGTTGTAACTGGTGGAAATCTGACAACAATGCGTGAATTCAAGGTCTTGAATGGTCTACAGCAGGGAATAGTTACTGCGCCTCTGCTCTCCTCAATATTCATTCGCAAGCTATTGAACGGCTTTGATTTTAACGTCTCGACAACGCGATCATTGGTAGCGTTTGCTGATGATCTGATCATCTATACGATAGACCGAAGGGCTACAATAGTTCAGAGCAATCTTCGAAAAATCTTCAATGATGTGCAGCTGTACACTAACAATTGGCGAATGAAAATCAATGCGCAGAGTTGCGAAACAATCTTATTTCGGACAACACTGCAGGAGGCCACTTAAGACCTGAAACGTAATTGGAAGGATTTCCACATCATGGCTGGTGAGGGTAGTTCAGAACGGGTTCCACATAAATCAAAATGTCACATCAAAATCATGCTCAGTAAGGCACAAAAAGGAGTCATGGCCCTACGAAGACCCTTTCATTCCAGGTAAATTCATCAAAAGGTCAAAATTATCTGTAATAAGACCCTGGTTAGACCAGTTTGTACATATGGATGTCAGATGTGGTACAACCAGAGTACTAGTACTATGGAAAAGCTAAGAGTTTTCGAAAGGAAATGTCTTCGTGCATGTACTGGTTTGTACAGAAAGCCTGAGATGGATTGGAAGCACTAAATATCTAATAGAAGAATTTATCAAACTGCTAAAGTGACAGGAGTCGATATCTTCATATTGAAATTTTCTTGGAATCATATTCCTAGATCTGTAAGTGTGAGCAAAAACCCTTGGGTTTCATAGCCGTTCTACTCTACAGTTGGTACAGGTGGTTTCGTTCCTCCAGAAATATTCGATTGTTTGGATATGAATCCATATGATTTTAATTCTGACGTTCACTAGATTCATTAAGGCTGGTCGAGCTGGCACGCAACAATCTAAGTATTGGTATCTAAATGAAAATGTCTAAATTATTTTTGGTCATTTATTGTGTTTTGTTGTTTTCATTTTTAGGTTTTTGGTTGCTTAGTTTTGAGTTTCAGCTCATTATTGCTACATCTAGTAATGTTGTTTTCTATTTATTTGAAAAACTAGCGAAATTTGTATTTTTAGGTAGGTATATGTGATGTTCATTATATTAGGTTGATAGATAAGGTTTAATATTTAGGTCAAGAATATTGTGATAGCATTATGGAAGCCATCCAATAAGTACTTAGCTTACAAAAGAAAAACGAAAATTTTGGAATTATTTCTGAACATAATCTCCTCTTTACTTGATATATTGACTAAGCGATGATCCAACTTCTTTAACCCATCTGCACTAATCGTTTTCTCGAGGTCTGCAAGGTAGGCCTCCGTGGCAGCAATGACCTCCCCATTTGACTGAAATTTCTGCCCGACGAGTGGTTTTTTCAAATTTGGATACAAAAAGAAGTCACACGTGGCCAAATCTAGAGAATACGGTAGACAGGGTAGCAGTTAGTAAGCCATTTCGACCAACTTGGCCCTGGCAATGGCGGGGGTGTGAGCCGGTACGTTGCCGTGGTGGAAGAGTACTTTTTTGCCAAATGGAGCCTTTCTTTGCAATTCGGTGTTCTTCAGAGCCTATTCGCCGAGTAAAGTCCACTGTTTCGACTGCTCCTTGATCTCTGGTGCATACCAATGGAACCATGTTCCGTCGAAGATCACGAAACGAAGCAAAAATTCCTTCAGATTGCGCTTAAATAGCATCAAACATTGCTCTGAAGTGGTCCTTTTATTGTCCGGAGTAAGCAAACGTGGCACCCTGTGGTCTTTTAAGATGCCAACTGTCTCAGCTATCTCGCGTTGTCACGTTCCCTCCGTGGTAGTCGTTTTCTGGCCGCGTGGGCGCGGCTTGTCAACAACTGACTTAAGACCACGTTGAAACATTTTTTTACGGTTGCTGTTACAGAAGCAGAGTCACCGTACACAGCAAACCAAGAATTAAATCATCGACCGATATTGCTCTTTCTCCATTTTTCTAAAACCACGGGACACACCTACTTCCACAAAACTTACGACTTTAATTCGGCTGAAATTTTGACTGTGGCCATCTCCGAGAATTTACTACACGATAATGAATCTCTCTTGCGATAGTAGGACATTGGGTGATGAGGCTAAGTACTTATAGAACAACCCTCGAATATTGGAACAAGATAAAGTTTTTGATTGAATTTTGTCGACATTAGGTTATAACATATTGGATGTCAGATCAAAGTTCATTTTTCTGTTGTTTTAATATTATAATTAATTTTCGAAAAGTGTATGTTGGTTTTTTTCTCCTTTTCCCTTTGCAATCATAAATATATATATATATATATATATATATATATATATATATATATATATATATATACTCGTATATATATATATATATATATATATATATATATATATATATATATATATATATATATATATATATATATATATATATATATATATAATTAAATTAAATCTGATATTGTTTTCTGATTAAATGATTTTGATTAGTAATGTATAAATTTAGAGAGCCATTTGAGCCCTTAAGCTTAAATATTTTTATTATTTGGGATTCGTTTTATATTCTGTGAACTTTTATAACGATTTGTATTGAACAAAGCGCTTTTGACGTTGATATAGACAAAATCCAAAAGATTAAGTAGCCAGATAGAAATTCGCTATTGCAATTGAAAATAATGTATGATTTAGTTTACATGTGTATAAACACAATAGTGGTCTTTGATAGAGAAAAATAATGCCCCTCCAACTCGTCCTCGTCCTTGATTACAGTGCGCCTACGATATTTATTGAGTAGACTTCACTTCTTTCGTAAGTTCTACTGGATTTACCACCCAATTTTTCTAACTACACTTTCCACTAACTTTTGCTCGATCAATTGACTTTCAAATTCCAATTTTAATTTCCTCAAGGACTTCCAACTGTTACCTCGCTTACCATGGTGTCAAAAACGATAAAGCCTTCACCCTTAGTCGTTCCGACTTCTATAAATCTTTCAACCCTACTCCACTTTGATCGGAGATGAATTTCTAAAATCTATCACTTCTGATGCATCCTTCTGTGCAAATCCGTTAACTCGGGCGCATAATGCAATTAAACCTTGGACATTCGAAGTCGCACTGATTTTCGAAAGTGTCATTCTAGCTGACATTTCTCATTTCTTTTTATGGTTGGAAGGTAAATGTCATTTAAATATAGAGTGTGAGGCTCCCATGACAGAACTACCCACCAAACACCTCCCCTGTCAACCTGAAAGCCAAGCCTGGAACCCTTTGACACATTGCTTCGGGCCAAGCCTCGTTTTCCTTCGCCATGAGGCGCCTCAAGCTAAAGAATCCCTCCTCTAGCGGGAGGGGAGAAGGATAGAGAAATTTTTAAGCAAGTGATCTCCCAGTCCTGATGTTCCCGGCTACTGTGAGTCCCTTTTATCTTTTAGGACTGCCCGCACATAACGTGCCGCATGGTTCAATTTTTCAACCGATCCAATTATCTACGTGACAATACTATCCGGGGTGACAGTCAGTCATATCATGCCTTCGATTTAATCTCACCATACCTTCGATTTAATCTCACCATGCCTTCAGTTTGGCCATGATCTCAGACCTGGGATTGGGGCCGCATAACATCTTCCCTTCTTGCAACTCAGAAGTTTACCAAGTCATATCATCTCTATCCGATATGATGTTTCTCCAGTTCAAGCTTAACATTCTCTCTGAATGGTGTTACAACAACCACCTCTCTTTAAACTTGGGAAAATGCCAGGTGATAAGTTTTTCACGGAAACGGAGCCTTCTTCTGTTTGATTATCACATCAACAACACAACACTTAATAGAGTCGATAACATTGCGGACCTTGGTGTTGTTCTAGACCAAAAGCTTCGTTTTAAAACTTCAGTATGATGGAGTAGTATCCAGGGCTAATAAAATGCTAGGATTCATCAAACGAAGAGCTAAAGAATTCAAGAATATTTGGGTTACTAAATCACTATACGTCTCATTAGTACGCCCTATTCTTGAATATGCCAGCCTGATTTGGAGCCCTGTTTTTGATATTCACGCTGACAGGTTAGAATCGGTCCAGAAACAATTTCTTCTTTTTGCCCTCAGATCCCTTACGACCCTAGACACTTCAATAGCCTACCATCATATAACTATCGGCTCGATGTGCTAAATATGGCATCACTTGATTATAGGAGAATGATGGTGTCTGCATGTCTAGCATTCGATGTCCTCAGAGACAATATTAAGGTTCAGTATATAACAAAAAAAATTACTCTGAATGAACCCCTAAGAATCACAAGACTTTCACCAATGCTTACCGTAGGTCGCCATCACAATACTTATGCGGACAATGAGCCAATAAACAGATGGTGTAAGGCATTTAACAAGTTTAGTAAATATTACTCGCCGTCCATTTCCAAAACCTCATATGAAAATAATATCCTAAAATCCTTGCATTCCTCAATATAATTTGTATCATTGTGCGTAAAAATTAATGTATCATGAAAATGTATTGTTTACAAGGTTTTTTTTTTTTGTGTGGTAATTTATATTATAAGGATATGTCTTGTTTGGCAAAATAAATAAATAAATAAATAGACTGCTGCCATTGAGTGAGCACTGTCTTCCCTCACGGACAACCATCTCCCTCGCATCCTCGCTTCGACGCAGCTAAATAGCATGGCACTCTCTAGCAAGGAGGGCAACAGATATCACGCCTGCATTAACTCTCACTGAAAAATCATGCAATGCGATGCAATCCTCAGTGCACCTCTTCTCTTGTTCAACGATACGGCCAATGACTTAAGCCCCAAAATCATCCGCATAACTGATCAAGCGCGACTCATCTGGCCTTTCTAATCTCAGTAGCCCATCGTAAGACACGGTCTACAGGTCTGGAATAAGGATAGATCCCTGAGCAACACCTAATGTAACTTCGCTCCTTCGTTGGACCTGCGTCATGTCATAAAGGAGATTTTAGTCCTGCAGGTAGTCCCTCAGAAGCCGCATCAGGTATTCAGAAACTTGAAAAGGATTTCCAGCGTATCCAGAATGTTCACCCGTCTAGTGGAGTTGAAGGCGTTCTAAGGCCGAGTGTTATCAACAGGACAATTCATCACTTGGTGTGGCTATGTGCCTCCGTGTTTTGGACCATGCTTATGACTTCTGCAACCACATCAATAGTAGAGCAGCCTCCTCAAAATCTGTACTGTTGAGGAGATAGGTGCTCAGCTGCAAGAATCGCGTCAGTGAGTCTTCTCCTGATGAGTTTCTCTAGCATTTTCCAGCCATGTCTAGCATGCGTAACGGGTACGCAGGGGCGATCCATAAATATCCTTCCCCTTGCTAATCAATACGAGCCTTGCCACCTTCCATCGTACCGGGAAAATGACATCTCAAAGGTAAGCGGTGAGTGTGCTGAGCAGCAAGTCAGGATAATGGTGATAGACAAGTTGCAACACCTGAGGTGGAACATCACCTGGGCCTGTACCCTGTCTTGCTTTCAATGATAGGACTGTCTCTTTCACTGCTGGCTGTGTGAAGAGTGGGCACTCGATTGCTGTTTCATCAGCATCAATATGTACGAGACGAGCAGGAAAAAGTGCCCGCACTATCTTGTCCATCTTTTCTGCGTCATGTGTGCAAGGCATTCGTAGGGCGGCAAACTTCCACATAACTAGCTTGTGGCCAAGACCCCACGAATCCTTGTTCACATTGTCCACTAGATCTTGCCAGCAGTGGGCCTCACTATTGCGAAGGCATTCCATTGCTGACTTATATACCCGGTTCCATGCCCGTTAAGCCCAACGCCGAAGCTTGTGATACTCTCTTCGCTTTTCAGCTACTTCAATCCACCAACAGAACACTGTGGGCTGGCTGTGCCGGGGTTTTTCGTTTCTCGAAACTGGTCGTGCCTCGGTCATTCGTTTCTCAGCCTAACTTAAATAAAATATCAAATTAAATCCTCCACGAATACTAATTTTCAAATATTATACGAAAATACAGTATCTTCTGGCATCGCTAGGATGCCGGATCTACTGGACATAATGAGACTTATTATCGTTATAGTCCAGGTATTTTTTCAGGGAATAAGATACTTGAAATTGAATTGGGATGAAGAAACTCAACTGCAAATTTTCTATGATGCCTCAAAAAAGACAAACAAAGCTGTGATATATCTTTGATTTACCTCAATCTTGGAAGAAATATTATGATTTTTATGATAACTATTCCAGGCTTATATTTTATTGTGAATTGGATGTAGAGCTCACCCAAAACTCAATACTGCTCTACAAATAGAGAAGTTTTTTCATATCTGTACGGTACGCGCATTCACTGATATTCACCTGGACAGTTGCCATCATGAACCAAAAGTACTACCAGTAAGAACAAAGTAATGTTTGCGGTCATTATAATAAAAAATGTAAGCAGGACAGTGGTAACATACAATACACTCAAGTAAGCCCACAGCTACTTTTTCACCTCATTGGAAACTTACCACCGATACATGTGCAGCCTTTACTCTAGTTTGTTAATGCAGGAGTCGATTTCTGAGAGTCGATATTGATGATAGCGAAACGATTGCCACATTTTGTTATGTTGCTTCCAAATTGATATTAGCACTGAAGCTTCCTTAAACGACTTATGGCAAATGAGGCCACAGTCAAAGCTTCTATTGTGGCAATGCAACCAATTCCGACTCTCCAAAATCCAATCAGTAAAAATTTTACTAATCTTTTTCATTAAAGTATAATTTCACTAAAGAGCTTATTAAGTTATCCACATTTAGTGATCAAATCAGTAAAATTGATACGTAGGATTCTACTGTATTCACAACAGACAAAATATACAATTTGATCAAGTTTGGTAATTTGCATACAAATCAACCTTAAAATGACATAATTTTCCATACAAATTTACACTTCACAAATTATCTCAAATCTAGTAATTTGAATCAAATCACTTGCAAATCATATTGATATGTCAACCGTAGGTTTCCATACCTCGTGGGACAAATTTGATCATTAAATCATTGAAAAACTTTTTTTTAAATTTGATGAGATTTTTTTTAAATTTTTTAAATTTTTATAAAATTTTTCAATTTCCCAAAATTTATATAGAAATTTGACATCAGGCAAAATAACCTTGCGTTTTCTACATTTTCGACGAATAAAATGACACAGGAATTACGTGTATGAACAAAACCACGCCAGCTAATGAACACCTTGAGATGATTTGAAAATTACTCTCACCAAATTCGATATTTTGTTTGAACTTAGTGTCAGTGAAAATTTTGCCGTTTATTTTAGTGCACATTAGCCAATCATTCAGTGAAACTTTCCCTTTTCAAATCGAATATCTACTAGTCTCCTAACAGCCCAAAACCCGAAAATTTAGTTTAAGCTAAGCGCCTAATACGGGTTTCGTTATGTTATCAAATTGAAGCATTAGAAATTGTGAGTAGTAGAGGCACGATATGGTTAAACACGTAGTGGATGGATAAGCCGTGTTAGATATCTCGTATAGCACCATTATATAGAGCTCTTGTATGCCTAAGTGCAAGGTCTATCTAAAGGCCTAGTCAGAGTGTGATATAAAACATTACCTAACATCAGTATACCAAGTAAAAGCCTAGACAGGCATGTGGTATAGGAACCTAGTATACGAGTACTACATAAGACCTAGTATATCACATTCTGAAACCTAGTATAAACCTAGTATCAATACTAAGATATATCAAATAAATTAAATGGATCTTTTGACAATATTTATTCATTTTGATGCAAGTTTACCAATCATTGGCACTGATCGAACCATATTACATGTGAAAATTTGAAAAATATAGCTTATAATCAGAAAAAATCATTTTAGAGTAAAGTTTTTGTTCTATACCACATGTTTGTTGAGGCTCTAACCATAAGAAACATACAAAGTTATATAAACTTGGTATAACTGTCAAATGTCAAAGCAAATAGTAAACAATGATATGTCTGATTTGTAGATAAATTTTTCAGATACCTGCATGGTTTAATCAGCAACATCATGATCAAAATGAATGAATAGTATCCAAAAAACCATTCAAGTTAGCCACTATCAATGGAAGTGTTATTAATACGTATGACAGAAGGTACTTAAAATTTATCATCACGGGCGTCGCAAAACCTATTTTTAGAGCTGACTTTTTGTCACATCATAGCTCATTCATCAATGCTAAGGATAGGAAGCTCAAGGAACGTTTTGAAAATACTACCGTGTTCAGTATCTCCAAACAAAACAGCTGGTTGCTGATACACGTACGTGCAACTCATCAACACAAACCCCTGAAAAATACTATCAGCAAATCCTAACGATTCCACAAAGCTGGTGTCAGGCCATTTTCTCTTTGGAGAACCTCCAACAACTACTGTAGATACCACGGCGAAACCAGTTAAAAGTAGATTTTTTCGAGACGAAAACTTTTAAGCGATACTATTGTAATATGAATTTTGACAATATTGATCGAAAGAATACTACATAATTTTTTTTTTTGCTTTAGCATTATCGGTTAGAGATAGTGGAACATCAAGATAATGGATCGAAGAATGTATCAGCACTCGAAAAGGTGATATGGTTAGTACCAGATTTTAAACCAGTACGTGTCATTACTGAACGGGCTCATAATCCGTCCGAAAAATCACTCGAAACAAATATAGTCGTCACTAACGAGATTCGAACCAGGGACCCTCGGCTTACACAGCGAGTACTCTAAGCACTCGCTACGCGGACTACATACGACATAATTAAAGACTTAGTGCTTATAGGGCTCTGAATGCATGAACCTTAAATATACTGAAATCAGTCTTTTAACTAAAATCTAAGCCTACTAGTATCAACTTCACTTTTATTTCATATTATATGTACATACAATCCACTTCAGAAATTTTCCAAAGATGGAAATTCAACTCGTTATTAATATTACACTAGGTGATTAGAAGACTAGACAAGTCTAGTCTAAAGTTAAAGAGTGCCGAAGATTTTATTTACTAATAAGTGCGCCTCCGTTCAGTATTCCAATGTATTCACATCACACCAAAACTGGCACACTCATCTCAAATGAAAGGGCTTTCCATTGAACTTAGCACGCTCAGTAGCGCGGTTGCACATCAGCTTCTCACCAAATATCGTAATATCTGATCGAGACTTACGATGCTGTATTGTTTGCGAAGCTAAAATCAAATCATGCAGCACACTGTTTTGCATCCATCCATATTTATGGCTCTCTAAAATAGGATATTCAAATTTTTCATAAGGCATCTTCGTGGAGTTGTCAACAATTTTAAAATATTTCAACGCTGTGCCGTCTACTTGGTCGTACTTGGAGTAAAACTTTAAAGTCATCGGGATCACTGTAAAAGATATGGTACATAAATCAAAACTCTTAATATCGTCACCAATTACACTCACCGCTAATAACATTCGGAATATACTTATCAACTACATAAATACGCTTGTTTTGTTTTATCACCAACTCCTTTTCAAACAAATAGGGAAGCTCCTTTGACTCGCCTTCGTCTAACGTACTTCCGGTTTCCCAACGTCTTCCGGTCATGTCCCTGTCAGCAAACATACTAGACTAGCTCCACCCGAAAGGAAGCATCTGAAAACACTTGAATAGCAATCGTATCCTTGTGCATATCCCCATCAAAGTCCTGCGCAAGAATCGGTAGTAAACAAGGCCTTGAAAATGTGACATCCAGACGATTCAATGAATGAACGAACGCATGGCTGCAGTTTCCTAGAGCGAAGGAATGTCAGCAGGAAGCACTATGGCTAAGCATGAAACACATTCATTTCTTAAACTACCTGCAATGTTCTATTTATGTTTTTAATATGAAGGAAATCAGCAGCACGCGAAGAAATTATTAGTTGAATTTGTGGCTCTATTTTGAGTTTCCTAGTAGGGGATACGGGGGTGATGTTTCTTTCATTGACTTTGATCCCAACAATGAAATTTGATTTTCAATGGTCAATTTTAAGTCCGATTATAAAGGACAACTTAGCAAAACCGAATGAGTTTTATAATTGAGCTGGTGAACTACCCGTATGTATGTCATTTGTGAACAGTTATTGACGCCTCACAAGTTATTCTAAATAGTATACATGCCACATGAAAAACAGTATTCTTTAAGTCATGTATAGTATAGAGTAGCGGTTATTGGATAAAGGAAACAAGTTGATTTAGCAGGCAAGTGCTCCTGCCAAAGGGCGTTTCAACATCGATTCACCGCGGTCGTCGTATACATCAATTCGCCGCCATTTTGTATACATTGTACTGTTCCCATAGATTTACAATAACAATTCAAAACGATAATTTTGATAATCTTAGCATACCTGCAGTGTCTACGTCGCTTGAAAACGCGTATCTCCTCAAATTCAAATGTTTTTCCTGTATTTGTAAAATTTTTAATTGGCTCTACCATTGTTTTATAAAAGTAGATTGGTATAATATTTTCAGGATAGCATTAACGCCCCTCCTCGTTTTATTAAAAAGATTGTCTAATTTTGACTTCTGAGGCATTTACTGCTCTTGTACTCAGAAGGGCGTATATTATGATTTTTTTTCAGATTTTTCGAGCCGAAAATATCCAACCGCAAGAGCGGCACCAATTTTTCTCAAATATTTGGCTCCCCCCATGCCCCTCAGCTCTGTTACTACCGTTTCAGTACTCAGACTTTAAAGTTCTCATAAAGATCTTTTATTTGATATTAATTTTGGCTACTTTTAGTAAAACAACGATGCTCAGACGTACAGCGTGAGGCCCGCCAAAGCGAGTCGAGATCAATGGCTTGAATTTCCCACCTAAATTTTAAACCACTGGTTTCGAGTTGTTGCGGGGCACACTTTGTGACTTTTGCTCCGCAAGGGCTGGCAGAACTTCCAAAGTGACACTTCTGTCATTGGACGGGAAAAAAAGCAGCATGGCAGTGCAATTAGAAGGTGCAACTTGTAGTAACTGTATATTGTTAATTATTAGCGAAGGACGCAGTGGTATTGGGCTGCCTCAAAGAAACAGGTGTTCGTTTTCAGCGAGAGTGGATTGGTACAAGGACGCTTGCGAGCTAACGCCTGCAGTGTCATGAGGGGGGTTCTTTTCTCTTGCACACAGTCCCTCTACAAATTATTTTAGTGTGACCTCAAAGAAACATGAAGCGCAAAATAGGAACAAAAAGGCGCAGGCGGTTTTTTCTCTTCTTTCTTATAACCTCGCTTCTTTTCAATGATGTCTCTCAGTTATTCCGTTTAAAATACAATTTACTTTACATAACTTTTTGCTTTGGTTTTAATCTATTTATGTGTTTCTTAGTGAAAAAATATCTTTATCGAGATAATTTTTTAACTAAAATAAACATAATTAGAAATGAACTTTATATCTGCATATGTGTTAATTTATTAAATTAACCCACAGACGGTATGAGATTGATGCTGTAATGAAGTAAATTTTTTGTGTTGTGATTTAATTCAAATGCTATTGTTTTTATTCTTCTTTTTAAAAGAATATTGAGAAAAGCAGAGCCGCAGTAACTGTTCTCTGCTGTAGACCATTCAAGACCTTAAAGTCGCGCATAGTCGGCAGAGTTCCATCAGTAACAATAAATGATTTCCCGTATAACATATTGCCCATCATAACGACAAGGTATCTGGGGAACCTGTTCTGTAGGAGTTTAAAAATTAGTCCATCTAACCACATAGTATCACAGGCTTTCTGCATGTCAATGTGACACGCTCCAACACATTCTCTGTTATTTAGTTTTCAACAGATGTCTAAGTTTACTTTCGTTATCGCATGCATAGTCGAGTGCCTGGCACGAAAACCAAATCGGCAACTAGCCAAAAACGCAATAAATATTGATCAATCACCTTATTCACCAGATTTGGCTCCGTGTGATTTTGATGTATAACTAAAGGTTTTGCGTTTTATTTGCGATTTCCGGGTACTTTTTTGTCACAATGTAAAACAAAACTCGCTGAAGGAGCTGAAGGCCATCCCAAAAAGTGCGTATCAAAAGTGTTTCGAGGACTAGAAAAATCGTTGGCGTAAGTGTAGTGCATATGTATATATATATATATATATATATATAAATTTCGTTATATAGAATGTAACAAAATTTGTGCCTGGAGACCACAAATTCGTTTTGAATTTCCCAAAATTTTCAGAAACTAAATATTTCGACTAGTTTTGTTAATCATTCAAATTGGTTAAGTGAAACTAAAATATAGGCTGCTTTAGATGAAATCCCTTGAGTTCTGTTCTGAGCAAGGTATTGCTCCGATTTGTACCAAAATTCGTACAAAGATTCATTCAAGTATGTGATAAAGCTTGCAGTAAAAAATCCTAGGTCAAACCATTTGAAAGCAAATGGCGGCCGCTTAAAAGTCGAAAACAGTTTAGCAGTAATAAAACACTTCAGGGTCAGGTCAGAATATCAAAATGGCGGCTAGGGAAAGTTCGAAATTCGAAAACTTTTTCAATCTATAATTTATATTGGATTTTCATTTAACGTTAATGAGATCTTGTACTAAAATATATCAGAACTAAACTCGATTCCCATGAACGAAGCCGCTTTTAAGAGTAGTAAGCTTTGCATTGTAGTCAATAAATTATATTTTAATATATATGGTGCAACGTATTCAAGAAAGTGAGTTTTGAAAGATTTGAAATGAATAAAATTTGTCACTGAAAAGCGTGAAATAAAAAAATTTTCTGAAAAGCGTGAAATAAAATTTTTTTTTTTTAAACAAAGAAAACCAAATTCAAAATGCCCTATGCAGGACAAAAAAAATTTTATGGAAGCGGTGCCAAATGAATTCCACCATCCCAACATAAAAATTTCCAACATGTGCAACATTATACAAGAAACGGGGAAAAACTGATATGGCACCGCTTCCATATAATTCATTGCACTTTATTTAGGGCACTCGGTTTTTTTTCTTAAAGATTATTCATCAATGAAATAGAAAGCTACTCTGTATTTTCCAAGTTAAAAGACGTCTGTTATTTCTTGAATTTCGATTTCACTCGTTTTCTACTTTTTTTGTGGTTAGGAGGTGAATGCCATTTACGACTGAGTGTGGAGCTTCCATCCTTCTGAGTGAATAGACTACCCACTAAACACCTCCTCTGTCAATTCAGCCAAGAAACCTTTGACATATTACTTCAGGCCATGTTTCGTTTCACTATGCATGAGGTGCCTTCAAGGTGGAGGATTTTTCTTCTAACGGAATAGGGGGAAGGAAAATGTGCCAGACACATAATCCCCCACTACAACCGCCCTGGCTGCTGTGAGTCGCTTTTATCTATTAGAACTGCCCGAACATATAGTGCTACCTGGTTGCATTTGTCAACCGGTCTAAGCGTCACCCTGACCATGTTATCTGGAGTGTATACTTCCGTCTCCTAATGGTTATGAAACAGCCTGTCCCATTTTTTGCACGCAGAACATACCTGACTGGTCTCCTTAGAGCAATGCACAGTAGGGGGACCATTACTTACCAATCTTGTTCAGGAGAGGTCAAAAAAAAACCCAAGTCAGTCTCACCATGCCTTCGGTTTACCTACGATTTTAGATCCAGAATGAGGCACGCAGTCCACCTTCATGCAATCTACCTGAGACTACTACCAATCGTTGAGTGAGCACTGTGACTCTTTGCAAGCAACCGTCTCATTTGCATCCTCCCTCCAACGCGAGTAAAAAGCGTGGTGCTCTCTGGCAAGGAGAGCAACAGGTATCACGCCTGCAATAACTCTCACCACCGAATGAGAGACTGTCGGATACGAAGATTTAATCCTCAGTGCTTCTATTCGCTGTACCTGTGTCAAGCCTACATGTCCTCATTGAGAGCGTCACTCATATTTCTGCTCCGTACAGTAGTAGTAACCCCAGGGTACCCATCAAAAGGTATCTTTTTGATAGATTGGGCCCTCTACGTTGGCCGTAAGTCGACTCTGAGCCAATACTCCCAAAGCAGCCTACTCGACTGTCACCCTGATTTTCTCAGCGAAACTCAATATCAAGCCGATCAGTAGCCCAAGATACTTCACCGCTGGCCTCAATTTGATTAGTATGTCTCCAATACTGATTATCCTTACTTTAGAATTTCTCTATTTTGTCAAGATGACCACTTCGATTTTTTCCAATGCTAGACTAAACCCACGGGCAGTCATCCGGTCTCTCACTCGATAGGTCAGCATATCTAACCTAAGTTGCGCTTGTTTAACGGTACATCCAGCCTCAAAACCATCCGCATAGCCTATCAATCGTGCCTCATCAGGCATTTCTAGTCTCAGTTGCTTATTGTAAGACATGTTCCAAAGTTCTGGGCCAAGAATCGGCCCCTGAGCAACACCTGATGTAACTTCCACCCTTTGTTGGGTCTGTGTTAAATTGTTAGGCATGATTTGATCCATCAGGTTATGCACGGACGGGATGGGCGGGGAAAAGTTTCCACACGACTTCTTCTTCTTTTTTCCGCATCATTTATGCAAGGCTTCCACAGAGCACCAAGCTTCCGCATAACCAGCTTGTTGCCAAGGCCCCACGTGTTTTTTTTAAATCTTGCCAACAGCAAGCTTTGCTGCTCTTAATCAATTTGCAAAGGCATTTCCTGGGCAATTTATATACTGCCACCCTATTTTAATGCCTCGTCATAGTTTCGCGCCCGTTGAGCCGCATGCCAAAGCTTGTGACACTCCCTTTGTCTTTCAGTGATTTCAATCGACGATCGGCTTGCTTCCGGAGTTTTCGATGGGGCATGGAAGTGATGTAAGCAGTCGTAATGATGCTTATAGTTGAGCTCACTATGTCTTGAGCTGCCAGTACTTCTGTCCCCTGCGAATTTTCCTGCAGCAGAGCATCTGCCTTGAGCACCTCCATGAATTCCTTGACATCCATCCTCCCGATGTTCCACCCAATCGTAGAAGATCAAGAGCATGGATGCCAGGAGACAACATCTCTGATCTCAAGAAGAATGTACTGATGATCACTGGCTGAGTAGTCCTCTAATACTCTCCAATTGTGTATCCTCTGTACTAAGGACTCCGAGGCTAATGCCACGTCCGGTATGGCTCTTTCGCAGCCAATATGGTCAAAAGTCATCGTATTTCTGGTGTTTAGTACGACGAGCGCTGTTTTAGCTACTATTTCTACGATTCATTTTCCCGCGGATATGTTTGAGGAATGCCCCAGTCAGTTGCTTTAGCATTGAATTCTCCCCCAACGAGCACGTTGCCATCTGCGTTCGGGACAGTGCCCTTCAAAGTGTTAAGCTTGAAGCTTGACTTGGAAAGATGATATCCATTCGTTCAGCATCAGGTACATACTACAGAAAGTGGTTCCTGAGCACCGCACTCATTTGAAACCATCCCCTCGTCCACAGCTGTCCACCTAAAAATCACTGTTCCAAACCCAGATGGCAACAGTACCAGTTTTTTCAGGATACCATGATGCAGAACTTTTATCATGGTGTTACTCACTAAGCAGCAAAAAGTCGGCTTTCATGTCCCCTGCAAACTGCTCAAGCAGGTTTTGGTTGGCTGAACTGTGGTTTAGGTTTACCTGTAGGATTTTGGTCATCAAAGCCCTGATTTTGTCTTGGCTAGGGCTTCCTGGAAAACCAGATCTCAAGACATGCTCAAGATCCGGTCATGGATACTTGCAAAGGATACAGTGTGCCTCCTTTATATACTCTTTTCTTTTATATCTCATATTATTTCATTTGAACCATAGGGAACTTTGCATTTGAAACATTGAAGAGATACTGCTCTTTACTATATCCTGCAGATGATCTAACTTATTTTCTTGTTGCCCTTATTTGGAAATTGTTCGGTATGCTTTTCGTTCCAGTCAATGATGGCCGTGCATTTCCCCCTATGGTTTTCTAGTGTTAACCTCGCTTTGGTCCTTCCCACGCAAAATAACTCCCTTTTGATGACCTTGTCTACCTCGGCCAGGTTCGTAATGCAATCAATGTCTATTATTTCTTTACTGCGTCGCAAAGTACATCTTTATTGTTGGCCTTTGCTCCAAATTCGACCAGAATGTAGCCTGACCACGTTGGGCGTACTGCTTTAATAGCAGTGTTTTTGTCTTTGGGTCTAACATTTTACTTGATGTCCCACAACACTTCTACGTAGGATCAGCCATCTTGGGATTTTACGAGCAGTTCCTGCTGCCAGAGTCTTCGTCGTGGGTTCATTCCTCTCCTACTTCAAGTCTTTTTTCTTACTGGTTGTCTATGCAAACTGTATTTTGTGGCACTTGTTGAAGGAGTTTTTTTTGCGGCTCTCTTTGCTCCTTTTGTCAGCATTTTCTGGAAATCCCTGCTTTGGGGCTCCACGCCCATCAAGTGCTTCCTGCTCCATCCCTTCACCTTTGATTGTACTAGATGCCATTCTTTCATTGATGTGTCATTCATGCTTAGCTCCAAACGCTTATTTAGCCCTCTGCTCTTCTTTGGCCTTCTAATCCTCTTTGGACTTTAACCAGATTCTTCGGTGATGCTCTATGTGGTCTACGAACTTCTCCAGTTCAGGGAGCCTATTTTTCCACCTTTGCTGATTTTTAGGGTGTCACATGCTGATTCTATTCTTTTTTGAAACGTCTCCCGCTTTTAGGATTAATCTTTCTTCTTGATGTTTAACGGCAATTGTACTTTGCGACCTCCTTTCTTAGGAGAAGTTATCACATTTTCCATGGTGGTGGTGAAATCACAGAGCGCCACTTCATTTGTCTGGTCATTATATTCTTCAATGCATTCCATTCGGGATCAGTTAGTAGACTACATGATGGTTCGTCATTATTTCGGGATTCAAGACCCTTGCTCCGGTCGCTTCGGTAGCGGGTCTAGCAGTTACCATTGAGCTCTCGGCGCACTTTGTATTTTCTTCCACCACATGTTCTACGGAGTTCCCTGCTTTCCCCTTTAGCTCGATCTGGCTTTCACATCATTTTCTTGTTGTGCCCGATAGCAACGGGAATTTCAGTCTGGACAAGAATGCTCGTTGTTCTCCTCTTTCGCCCGTCTTTATTATCATTGTATTTGTCGTCGCCGCTGGTACCGTTGTCAATGTACTGTTAACATTGTGACGGCAACTGTTGGCTCCGTCATTATCGTTGAAATTTTTACTTTTTTGTGTTTTTTATCCATTATTAAGTTTCTGAATTGAAATTTCTCCAGTTTGGCTGGGTCGGAGCTGCGTTCTCCGTCTGTTTGTGTAGTCACATTTTTGCCACATGGTTATCTTCACAGAGCTACGAGGCCATGCGAGGGTTGGCAGAAGCCCTTATGGAGACTCATGCTAATCAAGAGTCCGTCCCAGTCAAACCTACACCACCAACGGTGCAAACTTCGAACGTACTTCAAAGCTTGCCAGAGATACGGTATTATCAGGATCTGTACTGACGAAAAAGTTAATGTTTAACTTTCCTCTTTATCATCTAATATAGAGCTATTTTGACATTGAAGGTATTTTAAGCAAGACCATATTCACTTTAATTTGAATCTGTTTCAAAACATTGCTGCTATTACTCACAAGATTTTACCACAACTAAAAGAGGCGATTCTGAACGAGCTTCCTTCTTGCTACCTATGAAGCCCTCTAAGCCGTCAAATCAGACTACGACTCACCAAAACCAACTTACTGCGTGAATCCCTACAGCTTATCACTTATTAATTTATTTACCATTCCATAAGGACTCTTAACACTAAACTTAATCTACCTGTAAAAAAAAATTACTAAACCAAACTATCCCATTCCAAATCAAAACTTTTTTAACTTCACCCTATATTCAGAAATTTACCGATTTGCTTCCTTAGCCGATTATTTAATATTCCTCAATTTTAATCGCTCGGTGTAGACCAACCAAAAAATTAATTTCCTAAATAATTCTTGCCGCGTACCACTCGAGCCAAGTTCATGCAATTACTACACTCTGATGCCAGCGATCCGCTCTCGTCCTTTTCCTTCGACAAGCGGAGTAGCTGCGCCAGGGATTTCGGAAGGAGATAGCGAATAATAATTGTCACAAGGCACGACAACACTATAGACCGCTTCAAGGAAAATAAACTTATGAAAAAATATTAACTGAGCGTTTTCGTTACAATTCGCAAGAGGGCCGTTGTTGGTAGTTCTTCAGGTGTGTATATGACTGTAGCTGGAAAAGGTACCACAAGGCTCCCCGAAAGTGGCTGGCAAGATCTTAAGTGGGATTACAATCATATAACCACACACAAACAAGTCGCGATTTTAGTAAAATGATTTGACAAAACCCTAAAATAATAAATAAAAAATAATTTTACAAAACCTTAAAAACCATACAATTAGATCCCATAACAAATAACTTAGTGGTTGAAATTCTTTGAACTTTGCTAATAATAGTAGGATTTGTAAATTTAATAGTTTCCCCAGTAAGACTACACCAGTACCATTAAATTAAATGAAATTAGATACTTAAGTTATTCTATGAAATGTCCTTGTATTCTATAAGTATTAATAAAATCGTCTGCTTTCGTAATGTTACGTAGGTGCCCAAAAGAACATCTAAAGGTAGAGCACAAGGAAGACGGCCAGCGGGAAGACCGAGGGCTGATGGAAAGTGTAGTGAATAGGAAGAGTTTCAATATGTCCGTGAAGGACTGCAGCGATGGTCTGCTGCCTCGGCAGAAGAAGGTGTCGGTATCTGCCGAGAATGCCCTCGTCTGGAGACGCGTGAATGCGCTGGCAGGCTAGCATTGCGGTGTCGTGGGGCGGGTTCATTTTTCCAGCACGAGGACCCACTACAAAAAAATTTCGCACTCACGAATTTAACTGCTGGAGATCCAGGGGCAACCGAAGTCGCAAAAATTGTAGAGAACTCCACAGAGGGAATTAGAGCTTGTTACGAGAACAAGTGGAACCTGAAAAGAAAGGCGGACTTGGGGTAACCTCGTCATTACCCGACGAAGTTCATGGCCCACAAATGAAAGAGGGGCAAACGGGTGATGGTGGAGCCCCTCCGCACCCACCCAACCGGAATAAATCCATATATATCTTGTTGAAGTGGCCAGGTATTCCTCTTCTGAGTGGAAAACTCATACAGCTTGAATTGCATGAACTTTCCCATCAGAAGGGGAGTACCCCGGTGACCAATTTATGCCATAGAATTATACAATTTGATTGCATAACTCTATGCCATAAAGAGGCACTCTGCTTGGGCCACTCAACCCGCGACATCACCTGAAACAAAAGAAGGATTAATGAGTACCCGGCGGCTGGCTCATGTTTTGAGGTGAAAGCCTGCCACCGTACCGGGTCCTATACCCGGTTAGAATTTGAAGAAAGGAAAGACCGACGTTTTACATTTAACATTTCATGATTTGTCGTTTATTCTCTAAAGTTTTACAGATATTATACATGCTCAAAGTAGTATAAGCTTGATATGAGATATTTAAGAGTTGGACAATTGTCGCATTCGCGTTCCTTTATGAATATGCAAAAATATTTATGCGATTCATTATAAATCCGACATGCATGAGCTCTATTCTTTATTAAATGGATAAAAAAAAGAAAAAAATTGGGTTCGATAGGTGGTACCACTCATCAAAGCCTAATTTTTCCCCAGATGCAAATTCACGAAAAATTCATTTTTTTTTGTTTACCTATCACAATGTGAAAAAAATTGGGACTTATCTAGGCTATTAAGAGAAAAACCCGAAATTATAAATAAAATAATAATTTTAAATATAAAAAAATGTCTTTAAATAGTTCGTGCTTTATAGATTTTGCTTAGTCTGTCATATGGTTTCTATTTAAGATTTTTGATCGTTCATCAAGTAAATTTCCTCTCGGTGAAAAAAGGATAATTATCTAATAGAAATAAATTGCATGTTTCATTACTAATCAACTGCCGCATACACCTCTCTCAACGATGCTTGAATTTTTTTTTAAATTGACGATTCTTCGGCGGTCTCTGAATCTCCACGAAACTGCACGCACCACGATTTTCACTTTTCGCTGGGATTTCGCGCGAAATATTGCTCACTCAGTTAATAAGTTAAAATTTTACCTTTTCGCCTTTCCTTTTAGCCTCTATTTCCGCATTCTATTGTCCATTTTTTTTATCCCAGCGTAATATTCGTTATGGCCTTGACTTGAGCGCACGCACCAAATCCCAACTGGCGTTCCTCGTTTAGCACCGGCCGTTGTTACGCGATGAAGTCCAAACCAACAAATTGCCAAGCAGACCATCAAATACACCGAAGTCCTTACTGAATGAGAACAAAACCGAAATTTTGGTGTAGTATTCACAAGATTAAGTGTCCCAAGGCTGCGAAAGCAAGCATAGGGTGCGTGGTAGCCAATGAGAAAGGAAAAGTGGTTGCAACATCCATGCGAACTTCACGAAATGTGTATGGCAATTAAAGCACAAAGCGCGTGGAGATGATTTGTCTCCATTAATTGGCAACAAAACAGCCACAAGCGGAGCGTACACTTGGAAATCTCGCAATTCCCGCACACAAAACAGGCGAGCACCACAAAATACACAATTACATCCTTCACTTCGCAAGCAAGCTACACCCTCTTATCTCGTCGGACTTTGCAAGCGTTTCGGGCAAAAAAATAATGCAAACGCTATTCACACAACCGTTTTTCTCAAACATCACCGAAATAGAGCACTGTAATGAACCCGTTGTTCTTGGTGATCACTGTACTTTCACTAATCCCATATTAATCGCTGCATGCGCGGGCGTTTGCTTTTCTTCAGTTCAAAATGTCAAATCACAAAACACTTCACAATTCGATATCACGCAAAAATGAAATTAGAAAAAGTTTATTTCTTTTCAAGGCGCTGTGGCGGTTATAATGCTTTTTATTACAGTCCTTCAACACACTGTGAAAACACTACCTCTCATAATAATTTGTTTCTTTTTTTCCACTTTCCTCCGTCTCTGTTAGTAAACAAATTGCTGGTAACAGTTAGCTTAGCGCTAGCTGTTTTTCACAGGGCACTGCTTGCTGCTGGCTCCAAATAGTTCGCTTTTGTGTGTGTGTTTTGATTCACACACTCGGTTGTTGGGGTACGCTTGCACTCACACTCTTTTCCGCCTTATTAGAAATCAACGAAAACCAGAAAAAAACCAAAACTATTTTCTCCGGGAATGGCTATAAGTGTTCAGATAAACCAAAGAATCACTCATATTTGCTGATTTCACTATTTCCTTTGCACTACGGGAAAACTTCGGTGATTCCACATCGAATGTAACTCGCAACGGCAACTACAAGCGCTTCTTGCGATGACGACCGCCGTAAAAACGAGCAGAAAATTCTTACACAACTTTGACGATTGATATTTCGGATGCCAAAAACGATATATTCGCGGTTGGGAATTCACATTTATTAGTGTGCCACGGCTAGGTTGTAACTAGAATTTCGATTTGTATATAGCTAAAAATTTACGTGACGCGAAAAACCAGGGAAATTTCTATTTTTCTGACTTACACTTGAACAACCGATCACAAAGAGCGCTCACCCAACTTCAATCTCCTCGCAATTCCCGTTCGTTGATCGTCAAACTCGCCTTTTTCTTGTGTTCCTTCATTTATTCAATCAAACGCGCGAAATTCAATTTGGTTATTTTCTTTTTTTCTTTTTTTTTCTTTTTTTATCTTGGTATAAATTTACTGATAAATCATTCAATTGAATGGAATTCCGTTTCACCCTAAATTATTTAAATTTGTCGCTAAAATATGAAGGTTAGCTCAATCAATTTTTGCAGGTTTAATTAAAGTGAAACAGGTCAAGATAAATTGGAGAATGTAGATTTGCAATTTGTGTCACACGTTTGTATTAATTATTGAATTTGAGTTTGAACACATTTATTTTGTATGAAAATTTAAGGTGCTTTAAAAAAAGAGATTTTAATTACACTTGATTGGATAACAATTCGAACATATTCAAAAATTATGATTTTATATATTGAAAAGAATTTATAATGATGTCATGTCCCTTGTTTGATATTGAAAAGAAAAAGATATATTTTGTGCACGTATTTAAACATGTGCAATGTGCCGTGCTCAATTACTACAAAAGACACGATAGAAGCTGACAACAGGTCCTTGCTGGGAGTGATCAACTGGCGGACGAGGTCGCAGAACTGTGGTGACTTGAAGAAATTATGTCTGGAGGCTAAGGTCCGGCATGGGCTGTCACGCCATAGATTACGATGATGGTTAATGTCATCGAATTATGTTTACAGAAGTCATAGCAGTTTGAATTTTCTCCAATTACAACAACCATATATAGACTCAACTTAAACTAGTTATGCCAATGGGCAATGTGAGAGACTCGATGACTGCTCGCGGGCTCAACATAGCACTAGAAAAAACTGAAGTGATCATCCTAAAAAAGAAGAGACTCTACAGAGTAAGGACGATCAGTATCGGGGAAAAACTGGTTGCATTAAAATCATCCATAAAGTACCTGGGGACCCTGATTGACACAAAGATGAGTTTCTCTGAGCAAATCAAGTCAACGACTGATAAAGCTGCTTAAGGTATATTCGCTTTGAATCAACTTATGGTCAACGTAGGAGATCCAGCCCATCAAGAGAGCAACTTTTTATGAGTTCCGCAGAACTAGTGCTACTGTATGGAGCAAAAATATTGGGCGACGCTCTCAGCAAGGTGCTGTTCCAAAAACACTTGGCACAGGTACGGAGAACAATAGTGCTGAAAATTGCATCTTCATTTCCGACAGTCATTGATTTGGCTCACCCAATGATTAGCAGCTGTCTCATTCCTGATATCAAACCAGGGCTCAATTAAAAACAAGGTGGTATTAACTTCCACCTGAACGAGTTCTTCAGCGGGAACGGTAATTTTTAGTTTAACTTGCACAAAATTGTTAAGTTGTGGTACCCTACCTGTAGGTTTTGCGCAGGTGAGGGTGACTATGCCTACCACACATTCCTTATACAAAAGATGGGACAGGTTTCACAAAGACCTCAACAAGAAAACAGGAAAGCTCTTTTTCGATAATCGAATCGGGGAGACGCTTGGATTGATTGACAAATAGAAGTATGTGGCACTTTATGTTTGGGCAGTCCTGAAAAATAAAAAACGCTCAGAGAAACCAGGGTCATCGGGGCTGGGAGATAGCTTTTCTAGTAATCTCTCTTCCTTCCTCCTCTCTTTGAAGGCACCTATTATCGTAGCAAGACGAAATATGCCAAAGAGTTCCAGGCTAGAGTTTTAGGTTTACATATAGGTATTTAACGGATAGTCCAGTCGTCTTGCGTGCCTGGGAGAACCACATTCAAGGCGTAAGCCACAAAACCCCATTTTCTTTCGTGGGGAATAGGAATGCTGATTTTGTAGGATGCTTCTAGAAAAAGTTCCGGTAAAGCATGAGTTCTTTGTAATTTAGTCACATTCTATGATCCGAATTTGTAGTCCATTTTTCATTACCGTTAAATCAATCCTATCCGATGCACGGTTCCTGGTTTCTATGCCAGCACTTAGTCAGTTTTGATCCACGAGTGATATTTCATTTCCCACTTACCAGCCGAATTCCCGTTGAGAGTACTCCTCTACACACTGACTATGGATGTATCCGATGGGGAACCCAATACCTCAAACTGAAGAAAAAAAAAATACGGGTCATTTTAAAAGAGACAGGAATAACGTGGCACCATACCGCTAGTGAGATTCACTATCATGTAGTGCGATCTTGTAGAAGGTTACTGTCAAAATTTTAGCAGATTTAGACTCGTACTTTTGTTTTGATTGCATGTGGAAGCGGGCGTGTTTACGGATTTGAGAAAAAAGAGAAAAATAAATATCGGTCTTATTTTTCGAAAGAAAACCGTGCAGTAAAATCAAAGTGTATTGGATGCTATGTACATCAACTCTGCTCCTGCTATGGTTACCGTAAAAAAATTGGTTTAACGAGTTTCAACATGGTCGTACGTCGGTTTTTGATGAAGTACGCCCAGGTGCCCAGAAACGTGACAAAAATCAACGAGCTCGAATTGGAAAACAATCGATTTAAGGCAGTAGGCATCTCAAAAGACCGCGTGAGTCATATCCTGCATGAAATTTTGGGCATGAGAAAGCTTTCGGCGCGATGGGTGCCGCGTTTGCTCGCTCCGACAACGAACGCAACCAAAAGACCACCTCAAAAAGTGTTTGACGCTGTTCGAGCGCAATCCAAAGGAGCCTTTGCGTCATTGGTATGCACCAGAGGCCAATGAGCAGAGAAGGGTGAAATGCTCACAGGGCTCTACTATGCCGAATTATTGCACCGATTTGATATCAAATTGCAGAAAAAAAACCCATTTGGCGAAGAAAAAGCGCTCTTCCACCATGACAACGCAGCGCCTCACGCTTCCGCCGTTGCTTTGGCCAAATTGGTCGAATCGGGCTACGAACCGCTACCTCATTCACCGCACTCTCTAGATTTGGCCCTGTGCGGCATATTTTGTTTCCAAACTTCAAAAAGTCACGCACTTAGCCGAAATTTTAGTCGAATTTGGAAGTCATCGCTGTCATGGAGGCCTACTTTGTAGACCTCGAGAAAACGTATTTTTCAGATGAGATAAAAAAGTTGGAGCATCGCAGGATCAAGTGCATCAAGCTAAGAAGATCTTATGTTGAGAAATAAATTGCCTTTTTTCCTAAATTTTCGTTTTTCTTTTGTAGGCTAAGTACTTATTAGACCGCCCTCGTATGATAGGGAAACAACTCAAGAAAAGCTTCATTGACATGTATTTACATCTATAGTCTGTTTGAAAAAATTCCATTAACACCCCACTTTAAGCGGCCGCCATTTTGTTGCAGTATTACTAATATAACCGGCTGAATACAATTTGAAAATTGTATATGTTATTCATTGCACTTAAAAAACTGGAAAAGATCTAATGAAAATGCGAGTGCCTGTTTCGGTCGAAAGCCCATATAGTTGAGAACACGTCTGTTGTTGTTGTGATTAGTGAAAATTGAAATGCCTATAACTTCCGTAAATATGAGTAGATTCTTACGAAATATAAGAATATTACATTGTCGCGTGTTATGGTTCGCGGCCAATAATTTTAATGTTCCGGTAAAGTGAAAACGCACTGTCTTTTAAAATAAGTTAAAAGAGTTTATTTACTAAGAAAAATACACAATCATTAATGTAACTTTCACTAATTTAATATTTCACTTGGTCTAGAAACTTTTAATGTAACTGTCTTAAATAAAATCACCTCATAATCAATCAATCAATTTCGCCTTTACCTCGCGCTCCACTCTATCGCAGTTTTAGTATCGTTGTTGTAATAATCCCCCCATTTATTCAGCTCGGCTTTATATAGAGTCTCTAGTCATTCAATCCATTTCTCATACATTGGCGAATGTTCTGACGAGAGCTACCTGCGATATTCGAGCAAGTGCAGTGACGTCACTGTCAGATGTTGATCATTCTTGGTGGATTCTTTCGCCTTCGAGTACATTCTCTTGTTGATCATGATGTTCTTAATGGTTGTGAAAACAATTGCGACAGTAGCTCACAGAATTATTTGTACATGTAACAATATTATGTTGTCTGAATATCAAATTGCATTGAATTGAAGGGCGCCGATGCGATTTCACTGAGGAAAATATAAAATTTACAAATCGTACTATAATTAACAAAGTTGAACAAATTTTGACTTCTGTGGTATTTATTGTCGTTGTATCCCTGAAGCTTTACCTTCATGTTTTTACATCCCCCTCCAACCCCGGAAGCAAAGACTGTCGTTTCAGGATCTATTTTGAAAAGCTCTCATCGAGAACTTTCATTTGATACCCCAAATGACAATCTTCAGTAAAAAAATACAATATCTGGGGCAAACTTCGTAAGAAACATAGATTTTTTTTTGATAGCCATACTTTCAAGAAGCAATCAATGTTTGTAGCTGCTATAGTATATGGAGTAAAACTATAATTATAAGCCGACGGACAGACGGACGGGCAATTCACAATTTCAATAGGCATTTCTATCGTAGTATAAACCCTTAAAAAGGATATAGAATACTCCTTGCATGATCAAAATTCATCATGCACCGTTGACTACACACATACACTTTTTATAGCGGCTAGGCTCAACACATGTTCAGCAGCATATTTTCCATTCAACGGCATTTCAAATTGAACTGACACAAGAACTGAAACAATTTCCACCTCACAAACAGCGCGACTCTGTTCTCCGTAGAACGTCTAGATTTCAACCCTGAGATCCTTCCCGAAGCCCTTAAAAAGATACAATTTTTGTCGACAATTTCACGATTCTTTATAAACCGCCATATGAATTTGCGATAAAAGTCGACGTGTACCACAAACATACCGACTATTATCGCAAATTCATTGGCTGATATAAATGCATATAAAGTAAGAGCATGTGGTGATAATAATTTTTGTTTTAACACCAACTAACGAAACCCTATTTCCATCGCAACCTCTCCATCGGTCGGTCCCTTCGTCTATCTGCCTGCCCGACTTTAAGCCATAGAAGAAAAGTACTCCTCAAGGACATTTTCTTCGTAGAGGGAGAGGACTCTTCTAAATTTTATATCATTTTTAAATGGACAAATATACATTTTGCCGACTTTGAAAGAGTTATTTCATCTTTTCAAAAACTATTCAAAGTCAGTCCCTTTTTTTCTATAAATTCCTCTTAATTTGATATATCTTTTTACCCTATACTACTAGAAGTTTCATCACATCATGGCGGTAATTGTCGGCTAATATATCAATTTGCTCAACAAATAGATACTGACAGAACCTCATTAAGAATGGGAGTTTTTGCAATCTTTTCCAAACCTAACGGTTCAAGAGCACGCAAAGTCTTAATCAAAGCCTGTGAATACTCTAATAAAGTCACAATTCTTTCGCGCGTATCATTGATAATATTCATAAGAATATTTTGTTCATAAATCCGATCCCCTAAATGTGTTCTATTGTACCGTAATAACTCCGTTTTCTCGTATAATTCCTCGAGTACGAGTATGTCGCATGTACACGTATGTTTCTTGAGGGAGACAATAATTCGATTGGTTTGCCATTATCAAGGTTAAAAGTGTTATTTAGCGGGTTAATTCACAAAATGACTGCGAAATTACATTGCAAATGATTTAAATTTGCAGACTTTGACATGCAATCATTAACATCGTGCGCAGCTGAAAAGGATCTCGTGTAGGTTTAGTCAGAACGAGAATCGAAATTATTTGTCATAAATATCGACATTAAGGTTTAATGGGCATTTCGAATAGGAAAGTACTCTAGTAAAGCGTTTGATTAAATTTCATGTTGTTTTATGAACAGAATTTTATTCAGCACCTACCCTGATAACAAGGTATGGTTGAGTCGATTGGGAATTATATAAGCCGACCCCGCGAATCGAAATTCGATGAAGTACGTTACCGCATTGGCTCAAGAGATGTATGAAATTGAAGATTTTGGATGCGCACAACTACTTAGCTAAGTCGATCTTACGGTTCCAGGCTGGGTTCTCGGGTTGGCAGGGGAGGTGTTTAGTGGGTAGTCCAGTCGCCTTCTTACGAGCATTTGAATCCCATTTGTACGTAAACGGTATTCACCTCCCAACCACAAAAAAAAGTCGAACTTATGTTAAAAAGTCCAGTGGACACGAGTACGCTCCTGTCAGAAGGATTTTATACTCAACATATGAAATGCAGATATTTACGTAACTATCGCACTAGCTCAAGAAACACTCCAATAATATGTATGCGGCCACCACTTTGTTGCAACATAGCCAATATGATTCAATGGGCAGGGTCTCATACAGATTTAAGTTATTTATCTTTCGCAAGAAGACCTTATCAATAATGTAACACCAAGTTCGATCAAAAGCCCATAGAGTAGGAAAATTGCGTATTATGGTTGTGATATATGTATGAAAACTCAAATGGCTATTACTTCGCTGAATATAGTAAAATTCTAATAAAACTTGCAGGTTAGGACAAACTTCTATTAAACTATCTAAATATATTTTATTAAATTTATGGTCGGATTTTATTGGCGAAAATTTGAAATTCATAAATTGTACAATTTTTAACAAAGCTAAGCGAATTTTTACCTCTAAGGTATTTTATGTATATTTAATTACTGATGAAAATCCTTTTCAATAATTTTTTCGGAAAAATTATTGGAAAAGAAAAATGTTGGAAGAAGGTGGTTTCGACGCATGTACTAATTCTCATCGGGCCATCAATCTTATTGCTCAGGGGTCAATTCCATAGTCTTATTTTCAGCCATTGAACAACACAATACGAAACACGCGAGACTTGGCATAACCACTCACTACCCGCCCTCGCGCAGAAGTGTCGTGAAATATTTCCCAATGTTTGATCAGGCGACAGTGCGAATGAGAGAAATGAATAGAGCGGGGCTTCATGTTTAGACTTGCGAGCTTGATTGTTGGACACCTTCGCCTTCTATTCGCGACACCGCTTGCGAGAGTAGATGCAACACTGCTCGCGCATCTGTTTACATTTGCAATTTTGACTGTCAGACAGAAAACTCGCGCAATTTCACGCAGATGTAAACATAGCATAACCTTGAAAGTATGGATTACATAGAAGAGACACCACAATGGACGAGACTGGACGCCACATAAACATCGCAAATAATGTCTGTTACTCCGTACTTCCCATTCTAAGGTCCAAAGTTGTACACAGGCAAAACTGGCTATTTACAAATCATCAGTCAAACCTGTCCTGGTATATGAAAGTGAAGCATGGACCCTGAGAAGCGAGCCGGAAAAAGCAGCAGACATATCTGAATGCAAAGTGTGGAAATCTACCGCCCGCCAAAAAAGGAAAAGAGTGCAGACTTCGTTGGAACGATGAGTTGTATGAATTATTTGACGATCCACCTGTATCTGCTCCCGTAAAGCTACGCAAGCTGCGATGGGTAGGCCGTGTGGAAAGAATTGAAGCAAACCAATTACTTGAAAGAACATCAAAAGGTAGAGCCTAAGTTAGTCGTCCGGCGGAAAGACCGAGGACTCAATGGGAAGACACAATAGAAGTTGATAGCAGATGTTTGTTGGAAGTGATCAACTGGCAAACGAGGTCACAGAACCGTGGTGATTGAAGGGGATTAATTGTGGAGGATAAGGCCCAGCTTGGGCTAAAAGAGAAAAAGCCAACCAATTCTGTTAAAAACTACATATAAAATTATACAGAAGAGTGGACGTTTTATTGAATCTATTATATTCTAACTTAACTCGGGAAGAATCTTATTGAAAACCTTGTCTTATACTGTCAAGGAAAAATACCTCAAATACACAAAACATCACACTTGACGAATACAGTATCGAAAATGTTGGCAAATTTGTGTATTTAGGCGCAACAATAACGAAGACGGGTAATGCAAGAGACGAAATACCCCGAAGAATACAGCTCGCAAATAAAATATTTTATTCAGTTTTGACGGTCTTGAAGACCAGCTGCATACATAGGAAAACAAAGCTCCAAGTATACAAATCTATGACAAGACCTGTGTTATGCTATGGGTGTGAAACATGGAACCTAACCCAAGCATCGGGAGATATTTTGAACGCCTTTGAGCAAATAATCGAAGCGAAGCTAGACGTGGACCCACGACGAGTTCGATACAACCATGAGCTCTAAGAATTTTTTGACGAACCGGAGGTCTCAACGATTGTAAGACCGGAAGCTGCAATGGGATGGATACATGAAATATATGGACGAACAAAAAGGTATTCGTTGGGAGAACTGAAGGCCGGAGACCAGTGGACGCTGGTCTGACTCGGTCGACGAAGACAATTCATCGCTGCTCGGATTTTGAAATTGGAGGACACGGTCAATGAACCGAGACAGTTAGAGGCGCTGTTTGCAAGAGCGAAGGCCCGAGAAGGGCTGTAGTGCTAAGATGAAGAAGAAGAATATATTTACAATGCAATAGCCCTGAGTAAAATCTTAAAACCTATCTCTAATAATTGAAAATAACCTGTTCAACCAAACAGAAAACAATAATACTAAATATAGCAACAATGAGCTGAAAACCAATAAAAAGAAAAATACAAACCACGAATAATAAAGCCATTTCATTCGGCCAACAATAACTTGACTGCTCCGTCTCAGCTTGTCCAACCTCAACAAACAAGCAAATGAGTATCTCCTTTGGAATTGTTGAATTCTTGTGTTCAAATTTGGAGAATATTTTATTTTCTTATCGGTAATGTACATGAGTATGTGATACTAACCAGTATAGCATCAGAACTAAAAGTATTTCAACTGGTTGTCAAATACATGAATGCTTCTGGAGGAAGAAAGCCAGTGGTGAGACAAGTCGCAATGCTCCCGTCTGTAGGGTGAAACAGTTACAAAATTCAGGGGTTTTGCTCACAGTTACAGCTTTGCAATATGATTTCTAAATGTTTTCAATATAAAGATATCGACTCTCATCCTTTTTGGTACTTGGATAAATTCTTTGATTCGTTATATAGTCTCCAATCCATCTCAGGCCTTCTATAAAGGCCAGTACATGCACGATGACATTTTCTTCCAAAAACCTGAACGATTCCTAATTTGTTAGCACTTTGATTGTACCAAATCTGACATCCGTATGTCAAGACTGGTCCAATCAAAGTCTTGTAATAGATAACCTTGACCTTTTGATCAATACATCTGGAATGAAAGAGTCGTCAAAGGAACGTGGCCACTTTTTATGCTTTACTTTACTGAGCTCACTATAGTACAGATACTAATCGAGATTAACACTGAGGTATAGACCACAGGGTTTTGTTGTGTTGGCTGTGTGTGTGAAAGTGGATGTTATATGTCCGTACAGGAAAGTAGCCGTAGACTGCTACCTCAGTGAGCACAAGATTTATGCTCAACTGGAAATGGCCTTGTCTGAGGGCTCATAAATGCGCTGGTAAGCTAATTTTGCGGTGTTGTGAGTCGGGTTCTTTTCCCACTGCCCAAGAGCCCACAAAAAAAATATATTTCATACTTACGGATTTCCCGATTACCAAAGTCAAGAAAAAATGTAAAATCCAACAAAACCGTCGATAGGTTTTGATGGCTTCGGTAACATTGCGAAAGGATTGGACAAGAGAAATGCGACGACGATTCCCGGTTAACCATACGTGAGATTAAAGGCAATTAGGTCATAACCATGAACGTTTATGGCCCACAAATAAAAGTGGGGTATCCGGATGGTAGTGGTGTCCCTTTACACCCCTTCTAGCTAGATGTAGGATCCTAATTGATGCCTTGGCCTGTGTTTGGTGAAGAAGGCCAAGCATCTTGACCATAGCCCCTGAAACACAAAAAAGAGGGAGAGCTTACCCGATGGCTAGCACATAAGCGGAGGGGCCAGCCAACGTAGCAAATCCCATACCCATTCGAGATGCAAGTGAGAAGACCGATTTATACCTGTTTGACTCAACATTTTATTTATTATTTCCTGTTCAATTCAAAACAAAATATATTATACTAGCAGAAAGTAGTAGAGCATTGATTTACTAAGTCACATTTTTTTAAAGATGTGTTATGTTTAGGTTGCATTGTAGCTTTGTAGAGGATAGCACTGTATAGTACATACTAAAAACACACATCATAATATACTCTTCTAATTCTATATACTCAGTCTGAATGGAACAATAATTATTGTGTAGACGCACGGTGACTAAGGCCTCAGTTACAGCCACAAATAATTTAAGTATAATTGATAAGAATATTTTTTATATTGGTTATTTGTGTGCAATAAAAATCGAATACATATAAAAATTATTTAACTATTAAACATTCATACAAGTACGATGCATACAATATAATAAATAAGAAATAAAAACAAGCATACTCAACCACTCCTCCAACGAGCACTTGTTCCTTGGGGGGGGGGGGGGGGGAGCAGTGGTCCATGCACGGGTTTTGTTTACAATTTTCTTTTTGTGGAAAAAAATTATTATTTTAATTAAAGTAAAGGGAACACTAAATGACTATTAATTCTTTCTAAATTAAATGGACTGCATAAATTTATACTCAAAAATCCTTAGATATTGCTCTGGAGTTTTGATTGGGCGATTTCAAAAGAAATTTGAATTCATAAACTTTTCAAGCTCAGATACTTCATTAGAACTTATGCTAAGCTCTTTATCGGGCAATTGTGGCTATAAGGCTTCCACTTAGATTTGGATATCTTTGGGAAAGTGGCACTTGAATTTACTCTTCTTTTCTCATTGTTTGAGTAGTTCAAACTGGCTGTTGTTTTTCATTTATTCGATGATCTGAGAATTTTATTACAGATTCTGCTTTACTCACACTTTGGTTAGGTTCTCTCGAATTTCTGGACACAATATCGACTTCAATTTCACTATCCGACGCACACTTGGGAATTTGATTCTCAATTTCTACTACTAATGAAAGAGCTAGTGCTCGTGTCACTAGATGATCGTTCGCAATTTGTCGATCACTCATCTAATAAGTTCCAATTTTGGAACTTTAGCTTCCTTAATGGAAATAGTGTACCGAACGAAAAGGCTAACGGAAGTGCCATCAGTGACATCTATACTGTAGCCCACTAACCTTGTTGGCGTCTGCACTCAGCTTACGGTAGACTACAAAAAAATTGGATATTCATTCACTGAGAATCTTTTTATGTCATTTGCACATTGAGTATAAAATAGTGCTGGATGCTTAGTTAAATTTAGACCTATAACTTGAGCAACACTAAAGAAATTGGTTAGAAAATACAGTCGAATCCCATTTGCGGATACAGTTATATAAAAAATTAGTATTGGAGTTTATTTAGAAAAGTTGCGTGGACATCAAAACGATCGTGTATATTCCGAAATGACCCAGATTTTGCTTTTTGGTGTTGTTAAATAGATTCAGGTTCAAATGGACCCATCGTAATCAGGGAACGAATCTTATAAAGATTTAGTGATTTCGAGGCTAAGAGGAGAAATTGATGAAAACTATTAAAAAGATAAACGACTCAAAAGTGATTGAAACTACTGCAATTCTTCATGAAACAAAATCCAGTTCAATTTTAATCACTACTATTTATCAGTAAATTTGCACAACTTTTGAAAGTTTAGCTTAATGAAAGCAATAAGAATGTTTCATATTTTTTGTCATATTATATCTATGCATCCTCAATTTTTGAATTTATCACATTAATTCCTGCATTTACCTATATACCAACTTTTTAACCTTCACGTAATCATTTGCAAAACGAATAAACTAAAATCACGCATGCGACTGAATGGCAAGTTACTTTGAGACATTTAAAGATCTATCCGTTGAAAAATAAAGTTTAAATTTCGGATCTTGTTTGTTGATTCCTTCCGATTAGGAATTAAATTGTTGGTAGGTTTTAAGAAGCAGCTTATTTTTGCCGCTTACATTATTTACATTATTGACAGTATTATCTATTAGTCCCCTAACGTCGAGTGCAAATGATACCCCGTCCTTAACGGAGGTAGAAATTATCACACTGCAGTGCACTTACAATTGATTTGGAATAAGCTTAACTTTTGCATCTCGATATTGGAAGCATCCTCTATATGATGCGTGACTAAATATATCGCTTTTGACACTGTACAATTTTTCATTTTGCTCCATCTTAGCCAATTTACGCCCACTGTAAAACCTTTTTTTAATTATTTCTATTTAACAGAACTAAATCTAATTGCAAAATAGATAAAATAATAGCACAGCAAAATAAGTTAACTAAAAGACCAGCATGCAAATAGCAAGATAAAAGTAATAAAAAATGCAAAAACTAGAAGAAAATAAATAATAAAAATTACTAAGAGTTGCGAAGAAGACAGTTGACAAATCATTTATAAACTAAATACGAGAGGGAGTAGGGCCCAAGCTGAAGGTCATCATGGTTACGAGGTAATCTGAGCATGGGTGAATGCAAATACACCAAACTGCGTGCGAATGGAATATCAAAGATATTCGACGATCTTGTAGATGCGTAACGAGTCTCACTGGAACTTGGTTGACAAGGCGAGTATCGAGCGAACCACGGCAAAGCCTGTAAAGGAAACATTCATCAAGGTAGAGTTGACGTTTTTCCAGCGGGGCAATATTGAGAATAGCTAATCGTGATTCATACAAATGTAGGGAATATGGAATTTAAAGAAGACGATCCTGGTAAATCTTTTTTGTACAGCTTCTAGCGTGAACTTCAAACATTTCAAATGAGGTGACCAAACTGGCGAACAGTACTCAAGGATGGGAAGAACCAAACTAGAATATAATTTAACACTTGACAAAGGATCGGAAAAAATATAAAAATTTCTTAAGATCAAGCCAGAAATGCGAGAGGCTTTAGAAGGAATTTCAGAAATATGAACATAGAACTTTAATTTAGAGTCGAAAGTGACACCCAAGTCCCTAAAGTGTGTCACCGTGCATAGGTACGAATTATTTAACGTAAATTGAAAGCTAATAAGGCAAGGGTTATTAGAAAATGAAAGATGGATGCACTTAGAAACATTTAGTGCAAATTGGTTATAAGAACTCCAAGATAAAATGGCATTCAAATCTTCTTGAAGCAAGGCACAGTCATCGATTGACGACTCCTCTTTGAAAACTTTGACGTCATCTGCATAAAGAAGGCAGGAGGTGTTGATGACAGGGGATGATTTATAAACAGAGTGAACAATAGTGGGCCAAGAATAGATCTTTGAGGAACACTGAAGACGGATGGAAGGGGGTAGAAAGGCAGCCTTGAAAAGAAACCTGACTGCCACGATTGGATAAGTAAGACGATAACCAGTGGAGCAAATAATCAGGAACGTAAAGAAATTTAAGTATGCTAAACAAAGTATTGTGATTTACTGAGTCGAAGGCTTTAGAGAAATCCAAATACAAGGTTTCGACTTGTAAACGGTCCTCCATGGCTTTTGAAGTAACGGTCATGAGTTCTAACAAATTCGTTAAAGTCGATCGCTCTTTGATAAAAACATGTTGTTCAGGAACGAACAAATCATGAGTAAGTGAAAAAAGGTGAAAGTACACGATTTTCTCCAGTAGTTTGGAGAAACGGGGTAATAAGGAGATAGGCCGATAATTGGCAACGTCTGAGGTGCTATCTTTTTTAAAAATAGGAGTAACACGAAGGAAAAGAGCCTGAAGATAAGCTAGAGTTAAAGAGAAAGAAAAGGGGGCACAAATAGCAGTAGCTAATGATTTCACAAAATGATTAGGAATACCATCGGGGCCTGAACTAACAGAGTCATCAAGTTCTAAAATAAACTTCATAACATCTTCTGGATAGCAAGTAAAGGGAAATGAAGGTGGTGTGTGTATGATTGAGAACAAAGGGCTATTGCTAGGAGCAGCATTAAAAATAGAAGAAAACTGAGTTTTGAAAAGTTCACAAATCTTGAGAGGTTAAGTTGCTAAGCCACCATTCAAATGGAGTGAGGATGGGAAACTGGACGAGGATTTAAGGGAGCGTATATATTTCCAAACGCAACGTGATTTAGTTCAGGGGATTTTACGGCCAGACTACGAGTGTTCACTCAGTGGTAATATGTACTGATTTAATCGAATCATATCATAGCTGAGCAAGCACATGGGGAGCATGGTACTGACCAATTCAACTTCCGAAAAAATCAATACGGTCATGAAAATGAGATACCCTAACTTTCTCTAAGCAAAGGCCCGAGAGGGGCTGTGGTGCTACAAAGAAAAAGAAGAATATATTTCCAAAATGGTTTTGAACGATTTGAGTTTAGAGAGCCTTCAATACTATGAAAATAAGAAGTTTTAGCGATCTGCATCTTTTTCTTAGCTATCGACCTCAGATGACAAAAAGCTGTACGTGACTCAGGGGCTCTGTCACGCGGAAAACGTCGACGAGCTCGATCAAGGCTTGTCTCACATCGAGAGTTAACCAGGGACAGTCTAAAGAGTTTCCTATACAGAACATGAATTACTTTGCAATTAATACGCGGGTGATACATGGTATTGACACTGGTTCCTTTTTTTTGGAGGTGTTTCCACCTCATTGCTTCAAAATTCAAGTACCTTATCTGTTAAAAGGAATTTAGACTGCCTTTCTTAGAAATTAGCGATCGATCAAATAATAAATTATTCTTTTCAACGCCTGATCTCCTTCTTGCAAATTTTTTAACTAAAATGCATTCAATTTCTTGTCCAGCTTCTATGAGCACTTAAGGAAGATCAACCATGTTCTCTCCGCAGTCCAGACCTTTCAACAGAAAGGTCTGGTTTTTCGCTTTTTGAGGTATAGGTAAAGTATATAACCTCTTTTGAATTCAGAGCATCTTATGCTGACTTAAAGCAAACTCATCATTTAAGTTCTGATCCAACAACGCTGTGCCTCAAGCATACTTGACATCCGTACATGCCAAGGAGCCAATTGTAACTCAGATCATTACTTGATCAGGAAAACAAAGCTCTAAGTATACAAATCTGCGATAAGACCTGTATTATACTACGGGTGTGAAACACGGAACCTAACCCAAGCATCCGCAAATACAATATTTCGAATGCCTTTGAGCGACGGGTCCTGAGGCGAATAATCGGAGCGAAGCTAGACGGGGACCAATGGCGAATTCGATACAATCATGAGCTGTATGAAATTTTTGACGAACTGGAGATCTCAATGTTTGTAAGACTACGGAAGCTACAATGGGGTAGCTACATGAATCGTATGGAGGAACAATGGATACCCAGAAAGGTATTCGATGGGAGAACTGAAAGTCGGAGACCAGTTTCGAAACCGAGAAAACGCTGGTCTGACTCAGTTGACGCAGAAAATTCATCGCTGCTCGGATTTCAAAATTGGAGGACGCGGTCCATGGTTCGGGACAGTTAGAGGCGCTATTTGCAGGAAGCGAAGGCCCGAGGGGGGCTGTAGTGCTAAAACGAAGAAAAAGAACAAGAAGTCATCTAATTTAAATTGTTAATTTTAGAGTGTATTCTTTTAATTACAAAAGTGCTTAATTTATTTTCGGCCTCCAATAGCCGAACCATATCTCCCCCATTCTGTCCAAATACATTCATTGGCGGAACCCTTTCTGTTTTGTTGCTAGCTTTATCTAATCAGCAGAACCGTGGTTTCTTCTTATTGTTTTTATTTTTTAAATGTTCAATAAAATTTACGTTACTATCTTTGTCAGTATTTTTATTTTGCTTTAGCACTACAACTCCTTTCGTCCATTCGCTTAGAGATAGTTAGAATATTTCGTTACCTTGATTAAATGTGTCAGCACTTATGAAGGTGATATGGTATTCGTCTCGCCAGCTGCGATACGTTCTAATTTTAAACCAGTAGGTATCACAACTGAACGGGCTTATAGTCCGTCTGAAGAATCACTCGAAACGAACCTCATTGTTACCAACGGAACTCGAACCAGAGACCTCCAGCTTACGCAGCAAGTACTCTAACCACTACACAACGCGGAGTATCTTTTATCAATATTACCTCCGTCGTTTGATTCAATTTTCTATATTCTGTCCATTCTGTCAACGCTGTAAAATAGCTTTGACTGTCATTATGCCACCAGCTTTTAAAATTTCTTCCGTTTGCTTTACATTCTTCTTCATCCTCATTTCCTTTACGTTTTTTACTCATTTCTTCAATATTGGTGATTATTTGTAATTTACATTCACCATCAGCGGAGTTTTCTTGATCGTTTTTTTCTTTTCATGTTCATTGTCACCAGCTTACTGTTCTACGTTACCCGATGTTCTCCCAATGATGGGAGCCTGTCGGGCTCCTCCATACTAGCGGTCCCGAAGATGTCTTGAAATACTTCGCTTTTCTACGTATATAGAAGTAAAATTATTATATTCGATATAAATTGCTTAAGATTTTTCCAATAAAAGTTAATTTCCAGCTGACGTTTTAAAAATTATTTAATTTTTGAACACTATCGGTTGGGGAGGTTAGAAGCACGTCAGTACACAACGAATATTAGAATATTTTTTCATTAGCCAATATCTTTGAGCTGTCACAAAATTTGATGACTCTAGCTCTCGGATTCCTGAAAAAACTTGCTGAAACTGACAGACGGTCGGGCGGACAGATAGGTACCAATTTTAATAGGGCGTTGTCAACATTTATTTACAAAACCCCTTAAAACGTCTCAATCAAATTTTGATTATAATATTTATCCATACATATACTTTTATTACGTTAGTATGGTTTAGAGGTTTTAAGGAAGGCGTCTACATATGCAAACATCGAATAGGGTGGTTTATGTTGACCTTTGGAATATAAGTCTTTAAATAATGCAAACTATGTTGAGATTTGGGAGAGGAGGAAAATGATAGTTTGTAGTAATCGAGCAGTCGCCCAAGCAAACTGCTCGAAAACCATCATAATGCTGATCCAATTTTAATTGTAAATTAAAAAAAAAACAGTAATTTAAATTTACAATTAAAATTTAGACACGCCAACCTCTTTATAACGCAGCTTATCCACGAATTGCATTGCCACAAGGCAACCCCCATTGGATGAATGAGTGGGCTCGTCACGAAACTCCGTTGTGACATGTACCTTATGGTGGCTGATCACAATAAGTGAGCAGATCTACTTTGGTGGATCCGCGAGTCTTTGTGTAGATCGCCACACATAGCCCACGCGCGAAAACCACGCCGGCCGGAGAGTTATCGCGTAGAGCATGTGATGACGAACTCGGCTATCGATCTGATACCATAGAGTGCTTGTTTTATGCATATTCATGCTCACTTTTCATGGTGTATTTTGTCACGGCAGTGCAGGGGACTAAAGTGTTTCGCTCGTTTTCTACTAAATATGAGTCCCTAATTACTTTGGACGGTGCAGTGATATGTTCTGATAGATTTATTTTGTGGTGCATCCTTGAGTTTCTCCTCCAAGCCATCGCCAATATCGTGCAGGATCTTGTATTTGCATTAGAAGTCGTGTGTGCACATAGACGTAACGTCATCTCAGTTGCACTTACTCAGGCTTGCCATCGCTCGATCGTGTGCTCCGTGGTTACCTCTTGGTGGTGTCTTGTAATACTTGTAATCCCTAAAGTGATGCAAGTAAAAGCAAAAGGCATAGTGAGTGTGAAAAGATCGCGAAGTTAACAATGCAATAAAATGAAATGAGTTGCGATCAACGTTAGTGCGAATTGTTGTCGTCGACAGTCTTTGTTGCGGGTACGGTTTGTCATTCATCGCTTTGACATGTCATATGTTTGACCGTTATACGTGAGGCACATAGGCATTTTGTTCGCGCTTAGCACCAGTGAACAGTTGGGAATTTTAGAAAGAAAATCATGGTGATTTTGATGCAATTTACAAGGAAGTCTGTTTCTGATCGACCCAAGTAGCACATGTCTGCTCGGAGACTTCACTCGTTATCTGACTTTTGAGCAAGTGCTTCGATACGACGGGGATAAATCTTGAGGCAGTCCATCTCGCGATTTTGCACGGCTGTTCTGGCTGAGACGGGACGAAAAGTCGTGTCGGGATCATCCTGGGAATTTTATTTGCGTTACCCATTTATAAATGAAATTTTGTAATTTTCAGTACCAGGCGACGACTCGCTATTTAACGGACCACTACCTGAACGTGGACCGAATAGCAGAATGAGCTTCCATGAAATTCATTCACGTGTCTACTAAAAAAAACGTTTCGTTCAATCCTATTAAAACAATTCAACTGAGAAAAAGGATGTTATAAATAAATATACCTCTACTTGATTAATCGTCGATAAGGTGGAGAATGCGGGAATATCGAATGCGGAGATGGAATAAAAGCGATGAAACGTGGGAGATTGTCGTATTACGAGCATTTTCGTTGCTATTCTTATCATCGCTGCCGTTGAATGTCATGTTGATCATCAGAAAAAGTATGCGAAGTGTCTTTAATCAAGATAAAGAGTGTTTTAAAAATAAAACAAGAAAACGTGTGATCGATTCGTTAAATGAACATGAAGTAGAACCTGGTTTAAATAGTCTGTGAAGTCTAGTGGTTAGGGCATGAACGCATAAGCCGAAGGTTCCAGGTTCAAATCTCGTTGGGAGACTACGAGTGTTCACTCAGTGGTGATATGTGCTGATTTAATCAGATCATATCATAGCTGAGCAAGCACACGGGAGTGTGGTACTGACCAAACCAACTTCCGAAAAAATCAATACGGTCATGAAAATGAGATACTCTAACTATCTCTAAGCGAAGGCCTGAGAGGGGCTGTAGTGCTACAAAGAAGAACTTGGTTTAAATGCACTTGGTCGTGAACTATTCAGATGTATTGATCGGTCTTCTGGAAATCAAATTTAAATTCATTTGTTCAATAGGCCTTGCCCACCCTAAAAGCGAGCTCTCGTCGGAGGAGGATTGGGTAAGTACCCTAATTTGATAATTTATTAAATTGTAAGGATTTAAAAAAAATTTAACTTTTTTTTTGGACCAAATTTTATCTTAAACGAAAATCCAAGGTACTCTTCGAATAATTTGCATTTTTTCTTGATTGAAATATTTTTGGCTTGAGGACACATATACCATAACATCAGTCCGAGTGATTTAAAAAAAAGAATTTATTTAGACAGATTAAAAACATTTTGTATTAGTAGGAATGTAAGAATCTTTTTTCCCCATTCAGGGTATGCCGATTATTTTTGATATTCGACTACTGAAATATTAATGAAAAATTATGAGATTGATTTTAAAGTATATAAAAGTATATTCAATTAAATTGTTGTGATACCAAATAAAAACCAAAATTTAAATAACATCGAGTTGATTGAGATGAATTAAATTTAGCTAGATTGCATGGTTTAATATCAGAAGAATTAAGTTTTTAATTAGATTCAATTACTTAAAAAAAAGACTGCGATGTTGTCAAAATAAAACGAAAAGATGAATTATTAAAATTAAAACTTGGTCTTTCCATTTGGGACCCGCCACATTGGCTAGCCTCTGAACTAGCCACATAAGATTATAACATAAATTATCCACGTTGTCGATTTTCATTTGAGAGAAAAGCTCATGCGAACTATGTTTGCATGAGTTTTTCATGCCGTCACGCGTTCTCAGACAAGGCCAATCTTGACGAACACCACCATCCTTTCTCGCCGATGCAGCAGACAATCGCTGCAGTTCTTCACGGACATTTTTATCTACCCAATTCACTACAAGTTGGTTGGTTTTTTCTCCTTTTTCCGATTAAATCATAAAATGTCATAATTGTAATTTAATGAAGATACGATAATGTTTCATTTGACCAATTTTAGAAGTGCCATATTGTGTATGTTTAGCGTGCTATATGGGCCATCAAGTTGTTTGATTGTTTTGAGGTTTTGAAACTTGCTTAATTTTTTTATATTTTTTTTATTTATGAAATAAAATTTATTTAAATTTGACGACGAAAATGAATGTATGAAAACTTTTTGCAAACCAAAAGTCCATTGTAGAATGGTCTCAGAAATTTAAGTAGGCTCTGGCGAAGCCAGCACACTAACTATACTACCAAAAAACAGTAGTTTTAGTTCTTGTAAATTCAGCAGCCCATTTAGGAGAATGATCTCAGAAACTCCTTTTAAAAAACATTGTATATATTTAACACTAAACTTCCATTTTTTATCTTTCTAAATATTAAATCGGCAGAAAAAACGGTTATTCTAAGGACGTAACATTATTGCAGGCTGAAATCACTCTAATAAAAAACATTTTAATTCAATATCTTACAACAGAAACAATGATATTAAATTAAAGTATATAGCTGTTTACATTGACTACAACCCCCTTACGTTCAATAGTTATAACGGAAAGTGTCTTATGATAAGTACAAAATTATTTCAGATAGCTTGATCAGTACTTAAAATTACATTTACTATAGTTTGTTCATGTTTAATCAAGCATTCAATTAAAACCAGGAGTCTATTTTTCTATTTACATATCTGTACTTTCTGGAGTAGGTAATTCATTCAATTTTGAATGCGTTACGGTCTTTGCACAGCTCTTCGGGCCAAAATAGCTCAAAAGAACAGGACATAGAATTAAACCGTGTGTTGCTCCTATCACTACAATACCTAAGTACATTCTAAAGTAAAATATTTGGAAGACGCTTGACTTGGCAAATGCCAACACAATTATTCCTGCGAACTTTGTCAAAGTGATTCCCGATAACACACTGCTTCCAGTCCTGGCAAATGCATTCTGCGCCCGTTCCAATGCTGTTCCCTGCGACACTTTATAAGATCGAACCATATGCGATATGAACTCCACACCAATGCCCATACACACAACCAAATTGACCAGCGACACCGCATTCAAAGTAATGTTCCAAAGCCACATGAGCCCCATCATATTCATTAAGATCATCAGAATTATAAGCAAGATTATTAGGGAAGAAATCACATCTAGTCCTGTGACCACGAGTGTCACCGCGAAAATTGCTGCTAAGGATAACCCCAGGAGATATATTGCGTCCGACCAAATTGTTAAATATTGCTCGTAAAACACGAAATATACACAATACGGGAATACAGAGGTGTCAGCGCCATGGATTCTAAAGGACTCGTTAATTTTTTCAGCGATCTTGCGAGCTTCTCGCAGAGTAGTATAAAACTCTTTGGAGGTTACCGACGTCAACGTGTACTGCATCATGTAAGTGTCACCAACAATGGCATTTCCGTCATCATCCAACAAATAATTCACAGCCTACGAGAAAGAAGCTTTGAGATATGTATATAGACCCTATTCTTCAAATACACTTACATCAGCATACGCTGCTCTACCAGCTTTAGCACATTGAGGATTTGGTAAGTCAAACAAAAAGTTCGGTATGTATTTTGTGAACGTTTCCTCGGTTGGTCTCAAGCCATCAGGGCCCCAGGATTTTGGACATTCAACACAATCAGGGTTGATAGCTGAAAACGGAAATTACGGGCTTCATAAGTTTTATCCATATTATAAGTTGCTTAACTTACAGGAGCTTGGACAAAAGGAACCGTCCTTCTCATTGATTTTGCAACAAGTATCCACTGACAGCCAGTCTAGGTAATCATCCAACCACGACGACGCTGGACGTGCTAATCGAGTTCTAAGAAATAATTTGAAATTATAACGGTGCGAATGCTAATCATAATTGGTTACTTACACTTCGGGGTACTTAGAGTTAGAGTACAAAATTAGAGCCGCAGAGTTATCGTAACATAGTTGACCACCACAGACGATGTTTTGGCCACTTTTGCGTTCATAATTTATTCCTGGCTTGATCACCCAATAAATTGGGGCTCCAGTTTCCAGCAGCTCAGACATATACTGGAAGCAATTAATAATATTTTAATATATGGTTCAGATTCGTCGTAAATATAAACCTTACATTGAAGTATTTAACAATATGAGAATCCTTTGGCATAGATAACTCCTGATCTAATCCTAATTCTATTGAAGGTGTGACTACTATAGAAATGCAAGTGATGACAATAAAGCAGATTAGCGTGAAAGGACGATTAAACCTGAAAATAAAAGTATTTATTAGTACGCTTATAGAGTAACAGGAAAAGTCTAGCGATAGTTTTTTTAAAGAAATAAACTTTAATAGAGTTATTAATTGCGGGTAAAAGAATAAATTCATCGGTCATAACATGTCATCGCAATAGATTTAGGGTAACTGTTTTTGAATTTAGAGATAGCTTAAGATGGTTCACAAAGGCTTGGTTTTATTTATCTTTTAATGCACTAGCATTTTAGACCATATAGACTTAGTAATGAATTGATTTTATAAATGAATCAACAAGTTATGTTTACTAGTTCATTTTGGTCGTTGCTTCCACTCAATTTCATGAAGAATTGCACTGCATGGAAAATTTTTCAGTTGAAAATCACATGACTGACAAACAGACGAGTAGACAGAACAAATCAGTTAGCAATGGAGTTCTTAATTTCCAAACACTCATTCTTTTGCGTTTCAAGCGACGATTTGCTTTTTTAGATTAATTTTGGGGTGATGTCAAGTATGTTTGTAGCATTAGCTTGAAACAAAAACAAAAAATCCTGGAGTACACGCCCGACACAAGTGAAACTTCTTCCTTTTAGGTATATATATATATATATATATATATATATATATATATATATATATATATATATATATATATATATATATATATATATATATATATATATATATACATGTTGTTACATGTCCAAACAGTTCTGTGAGCTACTGTCGCAATTGTTGTCACAACTATAACATCATCAATAAACGAATGTACCCGAAAGCACAAGAATCGAACAAGCATGATCAATATCTGAAAGTGACGTCACTGCGGGGTATTCACAATTGCTCGAATATTCCAGGTAGTTCTCGTCAGAACATTCGCCAATATACGAGAAATGGATTGAATGACTAGAGACCCTATATAAAGTCGAGCTGAATGAATGGGGGAGGAATAGTAAAACCACGATATTAAAACTGCGATAAGTGTGGAGCGCGAATTAAAGGCAATATTGATTGATTGTGAAGTGATTTAATTAATACAGACAGTTGGCATATAAAATTATAGACAAGTGAATAATATTTTAATTATTCATAAAAAAAGTGAATTCAATTATTGTGCATTACTAGTAAATAAACTCATTTAACTTAATTCAAAAGACAATGCGTTTGCACTTTCCCGGAACATCAAAATTATTGACCGCGAACCATAACACGCGACAGTGGTGTCGAGAAGTGAGAAAGAAAACTTAGAAACTGAAAACTTTTAAACATTTTTAAAGTGCACAATAGTGAAATTTGACGCGGAAACTGGTGGCAAAATAGCCGAAACAATACAAATGCCACGAAGATTACATCTACAAATTAATGAATTGACCATATCGGAGCTGAAGGAGGAGTTGGAACAGCGAAATCTGGCTACACAAGGTACAAAGGCCATACTGATTGCACGCTTGCGTGACGCGATCGAGTCGGAAGGCGTGAATCTGGATTCGGGTGAGCCCTCAGATGCGGAAATAGGCGCAGAAGGTGGAGAAGCAGAAACATCAAAATCAAAGGAACCAGAAAATGCGCTGATGCAAATGTTGATGCTGATGCAGCAAGAGCAGCGACAACAGTCGTCTAATTTAACTGCGAAGCTTGACCAACAAGCATTTGAAATCAAGGCAGACATCACACAGAAGCTGAAGGAACAATCAGCGAAGCTGGCCCAACAAGCGGTCGAAACCAAGGCGGATTTGCAAAACCAGTCAAGCGAAATAAAAGCGGAGCTGGGTAGTCGGGACAACCAAATTAAATGCGTTGAGGAAAAGGTTTACCAGGTCTAGGAGAGAATCAACCATGAGATCAGCCAGCTCGAGGAGAGAATCAACCATGAGATGGAAAAAATGAAAAAGGAATTAGAAACAGCGAAGGCAGTAGTAACACCTCATCAGCCCCCCTACAACCGCAGCGCAAAGTACATCCAGAAATGTGAAAGCACCAATATTCGACGGGCAAACGGTCTGGAGTATTTGCAAAACCCAGTTTGCAGCCGCTAGGACAAATCACTGGAATGAGCAGGAACGAGGAACTGCATTAATTCTTGCTCTAAGAGGCCCAGCTGCCGAGCTTTTGCAGACTATCCCCATTGAGTTGCACTCAAACTCGGCTGCTCTAATGAGTGCGTTTGACATGTGTTATGGAGACGATTGTCTGAAGCAGATTTATCGGTCACAGTTACGCATCGGATGCAGAATTCTGGCAAAACTTTACAGCTCCTAGCCCAAGACATTGAGCGACTGGCACTTTTGGCTTACCCAGCTTATGACCCCGAACATCGAGATGACGCAGCGACAGAAGTATTCCTCAGCGCATTAAAGGACCAGAAATTGCAACAAGCGGTGCATTGAGCTCAAAAGCGAACGGTTAAGGACGCATTGGCTTATAGTCTGAACTTTGAGGCAGCGAAAAATATGGCTTGTACCAATGCCCGGATTCACGAGGTAGTGTCAGACGAGTGCAGGTGTGAGCGCGTAGAAATTGAGCGAGGGCGGCATGTAAATAGTGCGCCTAGATAGTGGAATTGCGGAGAAAAGGGCACCTGAAAAGAGGCTGCAAGAAGCGAAGAAAACCGAGCTATTATTCAGGGTGTGCAGCTAGTTGATGATCTAGACCGAGTCAGGAGCCCAGAATGGAAGCCCTTCAAGCTGAGGGGTCAGGAAACACGTTAGTCCCAACTTCGCGAGGCAGAGGTTGGCTAGGAGGATCGACGTACCCAAGACCAGCATCACTGTGTCAAGACTACATCGTGGAGAAGCGGACTTATGCCTTCCTGGTCAAGTTGATAGAGAACATTGCACCATACAAATCGACACTGGTGCAACCCGATCGATTATCTGACCAGATCTAGTGAGGCAACAACTACGTCACAAGGGCAGGATTTTCTCACTACGGACAGCTCCGGGAGAAACTGCACCTGTCCATGGAGAGGTCAACCTCCAGATACCGTTGGAAGACCTTGCGTATCGATATAATTTTCTGGTCGCGAACATTATGGATGACTGCATTCTCGGAATGGATTCTCTAAGACCACACGGAATCATGTTGGATTTGGGCAAACGGCTATTGAAATGGCAGAATATCGAAGTATTGATGGAGGATCCCAGCGTCCAAATTCCCAAGATGAATGTGGTAATATGTGCCGACACTGATGTACCGAATTCTCCCGAGAACATTGTATGGGCCAAGCTTGATGGTGATTTTGGAGACCACCGATCTTATCTGATAGAGCCAATGAAAACGTCCACATTGCGCAGTTTGATTGTAGGACGAAGCCTTGTAAGATCTATAAGGAGCAGATACGTGCCGGTTAGAGTCCTTAACACCGCAGAAACAACCACGAGCATCAAAGTGGGAGAAATTATCGGCAGCTGCCAGCCTGTTTCCACCATCACCTCCTTGGAAGCCACTCACGACCATCATTGTGAAAGGAGGCAAGACACAGACAAAGCCCGGAAATCCACGTCTGCAATATTGAAGCACGTCAAATTGCCAGTGCAGCCATTCAAGCGGGCCGCTGATCTGGTCACCAAGTACAGTGACATCTTCTCAACAAGCCCGGGTGACCAAGGCCGAACGAGTATGATAACGCACGTCATAGATACACCGGGAGCCAAGCTGATTCGACAAGCACCGAGACGTCTTCCTATAGTCAAACGAGTAGAAGTGAGCACACTGATCTCGGACATAGAAAAACAAGGGTTTATGGAACCTTCTGTCAGTCCATGGGCCGCACCAGTAGTTCTAGTAAAGAACAAGTTGAAGTAGCAGGAGAGTGCTCCTGCCAGAAGGGTATTGTAAAACAATTAGTAAATCAAACAATATATTCTGCATATCAAACTTGACTCATATTCAAATTCCATAAATTTAGTTCGAAAAATTATTATGGTTATTATGATTTTAAACCCGCAACCATTTTGTTTCAAGTGTTTTGACCCCATCGCTTGATTGGTCATGATAACACATCAATATTTATGTAGGTACGTTGCAAACGTGTATCTCCCTAGTATCAGGTGTTAATGTTGTTGTAATTGTTAGACATGCAATCGGCTGTAACTTAGCTGTTTATTGTTCAATTATTGTGAAATTTTCGGAACACATACCATTACTTTTAAAAACCTTAAATTATAGGTTTTGGGAAATTTAAGGGTCCCATCTTGATTTTATAGGCAAAAATGTAAAATTTATAAAATGTATTGTACTATTATTAACAAAGTTGATCGAATTTCGACTTCAGGGGTATTTGCTGCCTTTGTACTCCTAAAGTCGCACCTCTGTGATTTTTCTCAGATTTTTCGGGTCAAAGGTCTTCAATCGCGAGAGGGGGACTCAAAATTTTCATACATTTCCCCTTCCCCTGCACCCCTTAAAGCGAAACTTGTTGGTTTAAAATCTGTCCTATATTGCCTACATGTGACGAAAATTTTTTTGAGGGGCAACTCCCCTATACGAGGAGACCCCCTTAAAGAGCTTATATATTTCTTTTCGTAGTAAAACTTTGAAGAGAGCATCACATCGCACCTACTTACAAAGTCTTATGTTTCTAGCTTATGTAGTTTGCGAGAAAAAGTGGTGTGACACACGGACGGACGGACGAACGGATAGACAGGACAAGATTTTAGTAGGGTATTGTAAAATGATTTTACAATACCCTAAAAAGGATCCTAGCACTCGTTTTTGTGTCGACTATAGGCTGCTTAACGACGTCACTGAGAAAGATAGTTACCCGCTACCACGCATCGGCGACATCATGGACACTTTGGCCGACGCAAAATGGTTTTCTACACTCGATCTCAAGAGTAGCTGCTGGCAGGTAGAAATCGACATAAAGGGCCGAAAGAAGATCGCATCTTCAGTAGGAACCAGATTGTGGCAATTCGTGTTGACGCCATTTGGGCTTTGCAATGCTCCAACCACTTTCGAACGCCTGATGGAATACGCGCTACGAGGCCTGACCTGGAAGACCTACTTGGTGTACCCAGATGACATCATTGTTATCGGGAGAACGTTCGAACAGCATGTGCAGAACTTAGCAGAGGTTTTCTCCCGATTGCAACTGGCGAGTTTGAAACTTAGTCCCAACAAGTGTACCCTTTTCGCAGCTGAAGTAAAATACCTGGGACACGTCGTATCAGCAGAAGGGGTCAAAACAGACAGACCCTGGGAAAATTGAAGCCGTGAAAACAACAAGCGCCAATTACGAAGTTTTCTGGGTCTGGCGTCCTCATCAGCTAACCGAGGAAAATCGTCCGTATGTCTGGAATGAACAATGCCAGGCAGCCTTTGAGATCTTGCAGTAGAAGCTGTGTGAATCACCCGTGCTGGCATATCCAAACCCCAGAAAAATGTTTGTAGTTGATACCCATGCGAGCAACGGTGGCATTGGAGCTGTACTCTCCCTGCAGATCGATGGCGAAGAAAGAGTCCTCTCGTATTACAGTCGAGTTTTCTCAAAAAGTGAGAGGAACTACTGCGTGACCAGGAAACAGCTATTGGCTATAATAGAGGCCACCAAGCAGTTCCACAAGTACCTATATGGCCAGAAATTTGTTCTTCGAACGGACCGTGCATCGCTGAGATGGCTACTTAACTTCAAAAACCTCGAGGGACAAGTTGCGAGATGGATCGAAAGATTGCAGTCATACGACTATGAAATTGTTCATCGGAAGGGCGGAGTTCATGGAAATGCTGACGCCCTATCTCATCGTCCATGTCCAGCTAACTGCAAACATTCCAACGGATTGAGGAAAAGGAACCGCCTGTTGATCTGCGATTGATAACGGCCGAATTTAATGAAGATTGGTCATCGGAGGAGATTCGAAATGCCCAGTTAGCCGATGAAGACATCGGACCATTGCTCGTATGGAAGGAGACAAGTGGGCGACCTGAGTGGAAAGACGTTTCAATGCATGGCGCGACCCTAAAAAGCTATTGGGCACAATAGAACTCCCTTAAGGTGGAGGGTGGCGTACCCAAGCGGCAATGAGAAACGGCGGATGGCAGATGGATGCAAACTAAACTTCCCAAAAGCCGAATCCACGACGTGGCTAAGGAGATGCACGAAGGATCCTCGGGAGGCCACCTTGGTGTTAACAAGACCTTAGTGAAATTGTGGGAAAGATTTTACTGGCTCCACGCTCGAGAAGACGTAGAAGACTGGTTCCGTCGATGCACGATTTGCGCTTCCGTCAAAGGTCCAAAGCGATGACTGAGAGAACAAATGCAAACCTATAACGTGGGCGTGCCATTTGAAAGGATTGCTGTTGACATCAAAGGACCCTTTCCTGAATCTGAATGGGGAAATCGATACACGCTGCTTGTGGCCGATTTTTTCAGCAAGTGGCCCGAGGTCTGCCCAATTCCCAACCAGGAAGCAATTACTGTAGCCGAACAGCGGGTATTAAATTGGGTCAGTACGTACGGCGTACCCTGGGAACTACATTCAGATCAAGTCCGAAACTTTGAGTCACTAGTTTTTGGTGAAATGTGCAAACTACTGAGAATACGGAAAATGAGGACAACACCGCTGCATCCCCAATACGATGGAATAGTCGAACGTTTCAACGGCACGCTCAATAAACACCTGGCCAAGATGGTTGACGAGGGTCAAAGGGACTGGGACCGACATATCCCACTATATTTGATGGCGTACAGAGCTGCCGAACATGCATCGACGGGTCAAGCTCCAGCCAAAGTCATTTTTGGAAAGACTATTCGTCTGCCAGCTGATATAAAGTTCGGACCACCCCCTGAGAACCCCCAAACGATCTCGGAGTACGCAAGTGAGCTAAGGCAACAGTTGAACCAGATACATCGGACAGTGTGAAAACACCTTGGATCGGCTACTGACCGCATGAAGACCAGGTATGATCTAAAGGCAAATTCTACTGGCTTCCAGCAAGATGACTTGGTGTGGCTATATAACCCGCAACGGCGAAAGGGTAGGTCTCCAAAGTTGCAACATAATAGGGAGGGACCATACCGAGCTACAAAGCGAATCAATGACATCGTATACCGCATACAGGATCACCGTAAGCCAAGTGCCAAAATGAAAATCGTGCACCTGGACCGTCTTGCCTCATATTACATCCAGGGAGAATTGACTACAACTGCCGACACATCTTTTCGGGGCGAAAAGAACTGAGGTGGGGGCAGTGTTACATGTACAAATGATTCTGCAAGCTACTATCGCAATTGTTTTCACAACCAGTAAGAACATCAGCAACATGAATTTACTCGAAAGCACTAGAACCCACCAAGCATGATCAACATCTGAAAGTGAGTCACTGCTCCATTCATTAAGCTGCTCGAATATACCAGATACCTCTCGGCAGAACATACGCCAATGTACGGGAAATGGATTGAACGGCTAGAGACCCTATATAAAGGCGAGTAGAATGAATGGGGGGCTTATTCATCAGAACCGCGATAGTAAAAAACTACGATAGTGTGGAGTGCTAATCGGAAAGCGATATTGATCGAGTAATAGTAAAGTGATTTTCTTGATAGATAAGACAGTTAAAGTGAAAAATTTATAGATAAAGTGAAAATCAAAATTAGTGAAAGTGTTAAATTGATGACTGTGCATTTATAAATATATAAACTCTTTTAACTTAATTTAAAAGATAATGCGTTTTCACTTTCCCGGAATATTAAAATTATTGGCCGCGAACCAAAACACGCGACAATATGTTTCCTAGTGTATTTTGCATGCCTGTATTCCTTTAAGACTTGATTGGTAACATAAACGACTCAAAAGATTGCTCCCGTTTAGGAATTAAATTTAAATCATCAGTAATCAGATAATACGAGTATTTACGACAAAATTAAGTTTTCTAACGGTAATCATCATCGACCATTTACATATCCTTCGTATGGGACCTTTTGGAAAGTGAGTGCACCCCTCTTGTCGAAATAGGATTCATTTATCTACATATGAATATGCGTCAACGTACAGGAAAAGCCAGAAAATAAGATATGGGTGAAAATGATAACCCTATTTCTGAGAAATTTGCTTTAAAATAATTTGAGTACACGTATAAATACAATACATACCGATGAAACAGCACTTTCGATAAGTAATTTTCAAATAAACGCTCCAAAAGACCGACATCTGAACCTTTAATGTCAGGCTTCTTGCTTTTTATGCATACGAAAAGGTCCCATCGTCCAGCTTCATACCTGATTTGATCCAGGCTCATTAAAGCTATAAATGTTGTTATTTGTAGCAAAAAGTTCATCAGAATAGCTACAGCAGCGTAAAAGGCAAATGTTTTAACTGCCGGCATTTCCGAGAGGCCACCTTCAAAAATTTGTTTGTTGAAATTTAGTTTATTCAAAATTAAGAAAGATAGTACTCACCAATCAAGAAACAAAACAGCTCTGAAGATGCTGTCAACAATATTGAAGGTCCTACTTGCCCCACCGCCTGCCCGATGGCTTCGTATCTGTTCGGGTACTCCGCCCGATCGATACGATTGAATGCATGAACTAACATGAAAATATTGTCAACACCTACAGCAAGTACCAGGAAAGGAATGACTTCAATCGCCAACATAGTTGTCTTCAGCCCGACGTATCCCCAAAATCCAAGACTGCATAAAAGTGACAGTAGTACTATGACGATTCCACCAATCGCCAAAACTACTTTTGATTCTCGGAACAAACTTGAGCAAGTTTTTATCCTTCCTAGCGCAATAGTGATATATATAAACATTACAACGTAGCTGATGACCACTGTAGATGTTTCACTATCTGAAAGGTCTTCGATGTTATCCTCAATTGAGCGCTCGGCTGAGAAGGCTATGTCAATCTTCTCACTGGTGTAATTTTTCAAGAAGTCAATAAACCTCTTCTCCCATTCCATCGCTGGCTCAAGTTTGTTCTTGTTTACGTAGTTCTTAGCTAAAAATGTTAGAACGACTGCCGTTGCCATATGATAATCAGATGAATTGGTCTCAAACTTTGAGAACCCTCCAAAGGCAACTGAAGGTTCGATAGGTCCACCGTATGGTGCATAGCACTCATATGACATTGGAGCACTGAAATTTGAAAAAGACAAAGTTTTAGTTAAAGACTTTATAGGTAAGCAAGCAAAAATTCACGATTAAAACTTTTAATTATGAATAAATCTACAAAGTGCAATTACAAATACGAGTATTACTCCAAGAACGGTCCGAATATTTGGGAATAAATTTAAGGCAACCGTACTATAAATTATTACTACTTGGCACAATTATATGGTGCCACAATATCAGCATAAAAATAAGCATTCGTTTTTTTCGCATGTGTAGTGTGATAGAAAGTATTATCTAGCCAGATTCAAACTTCCACACCGCATCTCTAAAACCCAAAAGTAATTAATCACTTATGGCAAGGTACGAGTTCTGCAGATACTAGAGGACTACTTAAAATTACATACTTTGCGCTCAAAGGTAGCAATAAGTTATAAACAACATAAAAAAATGTAACAATTACAACAAAAAATACTGCACACAAGGGTTAAAGGTATCGATCAAGAAAAAGTTTGGATGGAAAAAAGACTAGCTTTGTTAACCACAAGATTCAAAGAATATGGATAATTATAAAGCTAAACGAAGCCAATTTGATCACAACGGGATGAATACCATTAACATATGAGCCTTTTTATAAAAGCGCAAAATATAATATGAGGTGTGACAATTAAGTAATGAGACTGATTCCATGAAAACCGTATATTTAAAAATTATCCTACAACTCTGCCATCCCCTTCAAAATAGTCCCCTTTTCCATGCTTCGTAACATTTCTGGAACGCTTCAACTGGAATGTCCGCGAGTACCTTCGTCACGGCCGCCTGGATGTCCGTAATCTACTCAAAATGGGTTCCTTTGACCACCGATTTTGTTCTATTGGAATACCCAGCTCTCTTCCCCTGTAATAACTCGATCAAGCAGCGTGGAATCGTTTTCCACTTGTTTTGTGACGGTCATTCGATGCCGCTTTTGCTTCTCAGAAAGGTTCTTTGGAACCATCTTCGCGCACAACTTTTTCATCCCAAAATCGTCGGTTTAAAATTTTTCTGACTATTTTACGGTTCATACCAAGTTCCGAGGCCAACATTCGAAATGTTAAACGCCGATCTTCACGGATTAAGGCACGCACACGCTGCGCATTCACATCCGTCCGCACGTCAACTGTTCTTCTGCTCCACGTCTCGTTTTCCACGCTTTCACACCCCTCCTTAAACTCTTTATGCCATAGAAACACCTGGGCATGCGCTTTTACAATTTTAGCGTAAGTAAGTTTTATCACCATGCGCTTTTACAATTTTAGCGTAAGTTTCTGAAGCTGTTTCATCCAATCTCTATCGCCTCACGTTGCTCATAATTTCGTTTCTCCCTTTTCGTGACGAGCACCACAAACACACGTCCACTCAACACAACACAACACAGCAGGCGAACTAAACAAGCTAGAGCGATTGTAAATATATCAATGGAGAGGGGAAGAATGCCGGGAAAGGGGAAGGAAATTTCAAGGTCACAGGTTTACCACAAGCGCGGCAATAAAATCAGTCTCATTACATAACTATCACACCTCGTATAAGATGCCCAACTACAATCAATAAACGAGACCTTGGTAGTTAATGGTGAACTCAGAAAACTGAAAGCATAAACAAGAAATGTTTTTAAATAATTTCTTTTACCATTTAATTTATAGCTGAAGAGCATTATTTTCCTGTTTTACGAAAAAAATTCTGGATAGTATGAAATGGGTAACTTGCGCTTCAACCTTTACCGACTTTTGCATCCTTATTCCTATTAAAGGGCCTAGAGCTCCTCAAGTAATACCACTTTTCATAGAAAGCAAATTATCTTAGCTGGTTTCAGGTATTCAAGATATTCCTCAGCTATGCTGTAAGTTATAACACGTCACTCTTCTTCCGGAAAAGAATCTCGCAGTTGGTCAGGAGACGTTTTGGTACTTTATCAGAGTCCTGCAAAATCTGCCCTCACTGTTCACTTTGAAACCCTTGTCTTTCAAGTTTCAGTGCCCCATGACACTTTTTTACTTTGAAGAGTAGTAATCGAGCAGCCTGCTTAGGCAAATTTCTCGGGGGACCTTCACAAGAAGAGCAATTTCATTATAATAATAACGCAGTAAGTGCGGAACAACTTGATCGCAACTTATTAATATTATGTTATTATTATTAATAACCCGAAACAAACCCCGCTACCATTATCGATAAAATGTTTTTCCGAAAAAAACATTAAAAAACTAACAAATAAAATCGATGATGGCAACACCGTTGCTACACCATTTAGCGAAGCAATTGCGAGATTCGTTGAAACGGGAATCTGCCATTCCCGCCATGAAGAGGATCGTCGAGGGAGGCGGTAGGCGGAATTGATACGAAGCGAGACTCGATTTGAAACAGTGAGCGGGGTAGAAGTCGCGTGAGTTAGCGCAGAAACTCTCGACTTTAAATACGATTCCATTGGGTCCTAGTCATGCGCGATTGAGTGAAAATAGTGAAACAAGTTAATATAAGTAGTGAGTGAATGATTTGCGGAATTACTTAGCTACGATTCATTGCAGTGATTACACATATGATTTGTTCTGTTGAACTGAAATGTCATTGTTTTAACATGTTTTGATTAAAACAGACTTTTTAAAAGCTTTATCAATCGCATCATTCAATGAAAATTGGAATATTCTATACACGCATAACAATGAGCAATTGAAAAGAGGCTCCCAGGATATATTCTGTTGAATTATAACGAGGGAAAGTTTATTGATTTGTTATCGTTAATTTCCGCTTGGAGTATTTTTGGTGCCGGCCATGTGAGTGAATTGTGATAGTTTGCAAATTGTGTTATTATCATAAACTGTGTAGCTCAAGTTTTGTTTGTTGAACGGAGATTCTCTTTATAGATTTAATTAACAAAAGGTACAAGCAAACCGCGAATCAAAGAATTGTGGGGTTAAACAACTATTCAGAAGTGTCTTTTCTGCCCAATCAATGGCTACTTGGGGAAATTAATTTATACTGTGTCTCAAAGTGTGCCCCGTTAAGAGTGGAATTTATTAAAACGGAATTGGTGTTAAATGTAGCAGCAAACAAGAGTCGGTTTGGAAAAGGGTGTGCAGGTGTAAGCGACAAGAATTACCCAAGTGGATTGGAAAATGTGTGAAATATGCAAAAAAGTTCATCGATCACGATTGTAACGCACAATTCTGAGGGCATTCGATCGACAATCAGCAAGCATACTACGGCGAATAGTTCGACAGTAGTCTTGGGTACAATAAATATTTGTATAAATAATCACTTTAATGATCAATCTAAATGAGGCTTTAATTTAATTCAATTTTACTAACGTGAAAACAAATTAAATGAAATTTATCAATTCATATTTTTATTCAAAAATTTTCAAAAATTCTTGCGAAATCGACGAAAGTTACATTCACCACACATTTATGTGGAAGAACTGAAATGTTGCCAAAAAAAAGTTTAATATAGTATTTCCGAAAGCAAAATGAAAAGATAAACGGAAAAACTCGGTCTTTTCATTTCACTGGAATCCGGGTATGGGACCCACCACGTTGGCTGGCCCTTCCACTCATGAGCTGGCCATCGGGTGAGCTCACCCCTTTTTCTTTGTTGTTACAGGTGCTCTTGCAGGGTAGAGTGACCTTCTGCGCGGGTTTCTTATTTATGGTAAAGTTTTATATGATTCAGTCATATGACACTTTAACATAACACATAACATTTTTATTTTTCATTTAAGGGAAAAGTTCATGCGAATTTCATTTTTATGGATTTCAAACTTAAATAGAAAATATGTAGCCATTTCTACAATGGATCTTGATCCAGATGGGGGGTGCAACGAGGCACACTTCCACTTGGATGCCCCCACTCTTATTTGGGGATCGTAAAAACCAATTTTAATGACGAAATCCTCTCACGTCCCACGTGCGTTCATCAGGCTCGGTCAGTCGCTTTTTATTAGTCAAGCATTTTGGTAGGTTATCTCGGCCCCAACACCGTCGAACCACGATGTTTTATCTTCAAATTCGTGAATGCGAAACTTTTTTTGTAGTGGGCCCTTATACTGGGGAAAAGAGCGTGCCCCACGACAACGCAAGGCTAGCCTGCATGCACATTCACGCATCCTCAGACAAGCTAATGCCGGGACAGCAGACTATCGCTGCAGTCCTTAATAGACATCTTTAACATCTCAAAATCCACTACAGAAGCATATTTGAATTACCCATACCTTGAGGAACTCTTTCAAAGCTTTAAAATATGGATGATTCTTCCACAGTTTCTTACGTCTCCTGCTTTCTATTTTTGTCTGGCATCTTCAAACAGAGAACATCTGACTACACTGAAGGGTTCATTACCAATGAATTTAATCTTTGATGTATTCCTCGCTAAGAGGTATGCTAATTTGCTGCCCTAAACAGTACAGGGAAACCTTATTTCTACTTAGTTAATTGAATTTTATACAATATTATTGATCGCTCTTTGATGTTATCCTTGATAGTTTTAGGGCTCTCATACGAGTAGCTTAGCTATCAGAGAAGATAGCTGCAGTTTTACTTATGTTTTTATTGCAGTTGCATAGACTTCCTTCTGAAAAATATTTAGGCATCATTTCCTATGGTTCATAGTGTATGTTACTAGGCCCATGATTCCAATTGTTCCCTCTACAGTCTTAGATTCGTTCAAGTACCTCATTATAGCATGGGACCATCTGAGATGTCCATTGAATTCAGAGCTTTAATTTATGTTGTTACTCAGCTTCGAACCAATTTTTTGCCAAAGTTGAACTGATATACCATAACATACTATCTAACGGTGAACGCATTCATGGAATAAGCTTGGCTAACATAACTTAGTCATTATGCCCAACCCTAGAGCCACTCTCTTGATCATAGTACAAGATCCTAATTAGTTTGGATATTGATTTCTGCTTGTCAGACGGAAGGATAATATATTTAGCATATTTTTGAAGGTCACTGTTTGGTGCGGCTTCATCACTTCTAGACGTTAAACCAGATAGAGTGTTTGTCTTGTTATACGTTCCTGATCCTTGTCAACACAGAAAACAGCCCTGTACATGACGATTGGTCTATTTTTTATACCGGTTTAATATACATATGGTGAACCACAAAAAACGGTTATTTAGATACTCTGCTTAGTATATACTTCCGAATATAGTATGGCAATTCTTGGTTCATTTATAAGGATTAGCGGAACCTGTTAATTCGTGGCCATGCTCGGTTCTGTCCTCGGTTCAGTCATGACTGAGAAAGAGGTACATTTGTCTGTCGCGCAATACCTTATCATAAAGTTTTTAACCAATAAGACTTTAAAACGCACAGTTTGAAGACACTGCATTGTCTCAGCATCGAGTGTATACATGGACCAGGGAGTTCAAGGGTGAGAAATGTTCGGCATTATCAACGTCCAAGGCCAAATCTTACAGATGGCAACATCTGTGCCATTCGAAGGGAGTTCTACCCATTGATTTTCTTCATGATCAACAAACAGTGAATGCAGCCTACTATTACCAGTTGCTACAGTCAGCAAAAACCTCTTACTGAAACAAGAGACAAGGTAGGCCCATTAGAGAGGTCATCCTTTTCCTTGACAACGCCAGGCCCCACATTGTGGCTTTGAAAATTCATAAACTGAAAAAATGGCCTAGAAAATACTTGTACACCCTTTTCACAGTCCAGACTTGTGCCCCTGTGACTTCTTTTTGTTTGTACTCCTGAATAATTCACTTGGAAAAAAACGATTCGAAAGCACTGAAAAAGTTGGAGAGTACATTTTTGGCTGACAACTTGTCCGGTTCAGTTGCTATCTAGCTTTAGAGTGTACAGCATTGCGTGTTCCCAGCCAAGCATTTTTTAGGAACTATGATTCTATGGGCACGGTTCATCGTCTTTTCCGTGAAAAGTTTAATATCAGATGTCCAGATGCTGTTCGGATCGAAACACTATACTCCGGTTTCATGTTGCATTTAGAAGTGCTGTACCTGTGATGAAAAGGAAACCATCTTGTCTTTCCCATTCAGTTTGGACTCCTACGGAAGATCCAGAAGTCCCATTATTGATGAGCGATGAAGCCCATTTCCATCTGGATGGATGTGTTAATGTACAGAACTATCTCCACTGAGCATTAGGAAACCCAAATTGGACTACAACAAAAACCTCTCGTTAGCTCAAAAGTAACTGTGTGGCGTGGTATTTTCAAGATGAGGGTCATTGGGCCTTACTTTTTTAAAGAGAGACGAACCACAATTAATTTTAAATCGGCGCACCACGTCAAAATGTGTAACGATTTTCTTCTAGAATGGCTTTGCGGAACGGAACAAATGGAGAGGCTATGCTCATACAAACTCCATAGGAAATGATGTAACCACATTCTGAGCCTGATTGTCATTTCATTTCCAATCATTTCCAATTTCTCCTCTCGTTAGCCCTATTGTCAATTTGACGACTAAACATGGACGCGAAAGTTACTTGGCGCGCAAGATACGATTCGGAATTTAGTCGTTTTTCGGTTCGAGACCGTGTCCGAAGGTATATATTGACTGTAGTGAATGTAATATGTATTACACCTGGTTTAGGCGTAACAACATTTTAAGGAGTGACAATGTAAATCGGAGCGAGGAACTCAATTAAAAGTGTAATGTGCGTTATTGCTAGAAAAGGACGGGTTATCGATACGAAAGTGTTTTCTATCCGAAGTAGCCATAATGTTTTATTTGTATTCAATGCTATTTTCTGGTTCTGTGAAATGTTCTTTGCAATAAAATCATATTTACGAGTGCAAAAGCGTTTGTTTACTTTCTTGTGACAACCCATTGGGTCCCCTTAACCAGCTTTAGAATCACGGTCGCAGGGGTAGGTGCAAAAAGACACGTACTTAGGCATGCGGTCGCAGGGGTGGTTGCGACAACGTGTACATATGGATATCCACTCCAGTTTTATCTTGTTCCTCAAAGTAGAAAGGCATCACACAGTTCAACCGAGGAGAGCATCCATGGAAATAATTTGACAAATGTTCACAAGACATGTCATTTCACGATATGATGACGTTTCTTGACTACCACGCTCACGCGATCTGTTTATATGTGGCTTCTTTTTATAAGGCCACTTAAAAGTAAGGGCGTACCTAAAAAATCTCCGCACAATTGGTGACCTCAAGATTCTCATCCATCAGGAAATTAAAGCTGTGCCAGATGAAATGTTGGAGAGAGCTGTGCGCATCTTCAAAAAAAGGGTCCAAATTGGTGGTAATAAATTGAGCGGAGGTATGGTACGATTAGATGCATTTTGAAAGGAATGGCCTCTATAAACGACAAGATGGCAAAAACATTAGTTAGCCAAAGAGTACAAGCAGAAAAGAAAGCACTTGAAAAAAGTGTGCCACAACGACCGTGGGAAAAATCGAATACTTTACCTCATAAACTTGGATCTGCATCAACCCATCAAGTAATTCAACTAATCTCAGTAGCAATGGCAAATTATCCTAACCCATTCGAAAACGCTTTTTTTATGTTCGGGAGGCGAATGCCATTTATGCATAGAGTGTGGACTCCCATGCTCGTAAGAAGGCGACTGGACTACCCACTAAACACCTTCTCTGTCAACCTGAGAACCCAGCCTGGAACCGTTTGACGCATTACTTCGCGCCAGGTCTCGTTTTGTTACGCCGTGAGGTGCCTTCAAGCTGAGGGATCCTTTTCCTATCGCGAGAGGAGAGGGGAAGAGGAAGTGCCAGAAAAGCGATCATCAGTCCCAACGCCCTCGGCTGCAGTGAGTTCCTTTTATCTTTTAGGACTGCCCGAGCATAATGTGCCACCTGGTTCCATTTGTCAACCGATTCGAGCATCACCGCAACTATATTAGCCGAGGTGAGCTCTCTCATTTACCCATAGAGGTCCCTTCACAACCTGACCCACTTTATGCACGCAAAAAATGTGTGGCAGGCATTTTCCTCCTCTCTTGTGCAAAACCCATAACCGGGGGACTGTGACTTACCAATCATGTGAAGGTAAGACTGAAAATACCCATGCCCGCTCAAAAGCTGCATCAGATAGAAGTCAGTCTCACCATGCCTTCGATTTGGCTACTGTCTCACATCCAGGATGACGTACGCAGTCTACCTTCTCTTCGTACAATTCACCCAAGACTGCTGCCAATCGTTGAGCGAGTGCTGTCTCTCTTCACGGACAAACATCTCCCTCGCATCCTTGTTTCGGCACAAGTAAATAGCGCGGCGCCTTCTAGCAAGAAGGGCAACAGGTATCACGCCTGCAATGACTTTTAACGCCGAATCAGAGACTGTCAGATACGGATATGCAATCCTTAGTGCTCCTCTTCTCTGTTCCTGTGCCAAACTTTTTCGGATTACCTCCTTACTGAGAGCGTCGGCCCCATACTTCTGCTCCGTACAATAGCACTGACCCTACAGCACTCACAAAGAGGCGTCTTCTTGATGGGCTGGGCCCCCTACGTTGGCCATAAGTCAACTCAGAGCCAATGCTCTCGAAGCAGCCTTTTCAGCCGTTGCCCTGATTTGCTCAGAGAAACTCATCTTCAAGTCGATCAGTATCCCAGGTACTTCGGCGATGGCTTTGATTCGGTTCGTGTGTCTCCAATACTAATCATCCCTACTCTAGGGATTCTCTTTTTTATCAAGATGACCACTTTGGTTTTCTCCAGTCATAAACTGAACCCGCAAACAGTCATCTAGTCCCTCACTCAGTGCATTAGCCTACCTATTCGAAAACACCTTGGCACTGCAAGTGAGAAAACTCTCTTCTTTTTTTAGGCACTACAGCCCCTCTCGGGCCTTCGCTTCCTGGAAATAGTGCCTCCAACTGTCTCGGTCCATTGACCGCGTCCTCCGATTTCAAAATCCGAGCAGCGATGAACTGTCTTCGTCGATCGAGTTAGACCAGCGTTTCCTCGGTTTCCTCACTGGTCTCCGGGCTTCAGTACTCTAAACGAATACCTTTTTGGGTATCCGTTGTTCGTCCATACGATTCATGTTGCCAGGCCATTGCAGCTTCCGTAGTCTTATAATCGTTGAGACCTCCAGTTCGTCAAAAAATTTCATACAGCTCATGGTTGTATCGAATTCGCCATTGGTCTCTGTCTAGCTTTGCTCCCATTATTCGCCTCAGGACCCGTCGCTCAAAGGCGTTTAATATATTTGCGGATGCTTGGGTTTCACACCCATAGCATAACACAGGTCTTATCACAGATTTGTATACTTGAAGCTTTATTTTCTTGCGTATGCAGCTGGTCTTCAAGATCGTCAATACTGAATAAAATAAGTGAGGAAACTATACTTAAGCAAGTGAATGGTGATGTTTCATCATAAGTACTTTCTGCCCCGCCTGCTAGTGTTTTCTGCATATAAAAAGTTAAAATATCCAAGAGTTTATTAATTATTTCAATGTTGTAAAGTAAATTTTCAGTCAAAATGGTTATTCAGCCAGGCGATGAAACGGCGCCAAGCAAGCCACAATATCCGCGAATATTCTACAAGATATTATTCACATTGGATAATTGCCTGTTATTTGAATCTAAAAGCAACGCCATCGCAAACTGATGGTTTAAATAGGGACACGGAAAAATATTTTCAAATTTAAGCATGTAAAATTATTTAGACCGCAAGAACTCTCCTTTTTCTCTCCATATGTCCATGGCAACTTGTTACCCCTAACAACTGGTGTGCTTTGGCAGTGGCACTCTGTGGTCTCGACTTTCCTCGCCGCAGATGGGCGTGGGCGCCAACTCGCTGCTTTGGCTCAGACCTCACACTTGACCAACCAGCGAGCAAAGCGGTTTGCCGAAGTTCATTCTGTGGCGCTTCTCTAGCAAAATTTTCTGCGCCAGCACCTGTGAACATGCCCACTTTAACAACTGGCTTAATTTTGAAGGACGCTATCTTCCCCACCCTGCGCTCAACCTGTTTCACCACCCAAATACCACTAGTGCGAATACGATTAAACACTTTACAAACCAAAACGCTTTCCACTTATTATCCTTCCCGTAGATTGCGCGTGATATCCCCCCAAGCCAAATGGTCACACAATCTGAAATTAAAAGTTAACTTGTGCTATATGTCCAAGACAAATTAAGAACAAAACGATAATTTCCCTAATATACTCGTATTTGCTTTCAACTAACCTTTTTTCGCTACATATTAAAACCTATTAGGAGGCCTCCTAGTTGTCTTCAGCGTCATGGAGTAATAATCTGCTCAGATTACACTCCAACACGGCTAAATTTACGAGATCCTCCCTCGACGCACTCATTCTGCAGCCCATCAATTTTGTAGTTTTCCCAGGCAACCTTACCTTCTTCCGGCAGTAATCAGATTTTTTCGCAATCCGCACACTCTAAAAACTTTCCCCAGCAACTCCGAGCTTTTCCTAACTTCAACTCCGTCACTTTCTAATTAGAAAACAAGTTGGGTAGACCGAGCTTCGCTCATGCCAGAGGGGGTTTGTACTCAGCGTACGATATACAGATACCATAATAAACTCGAGAAAAACTTTAATGACAACTACAACAAATACACATTGTTGTGAATTCCGGCGTACCGTCAATTTCCTATTCGCAACTTCAAATTGCCGCCGTAACACTTCTTTTGGGCAAATATACCCTTTTCCTCGGTATATTTATTTATTTTTATTATCATTTAACAATTTGCCTATAATTTTTATTTCCCTTTCATCACAATCCTACCCTTTTAGCTTATTTTCAATTACAAAAAAATAATAATAGTATCATAATAATCTTAACTTTTCCACTAACAATACTCCATTCATTACTTCCCATTAACAAAGTTTCATTCATTTCCATGCCCATTAAGAAAGGTGCATACTTGAAGTTGCTAATTCAATGGATGGAAGATCAACAGAAGTTGGCTCCGTTGGTAGCGTCGTGGTTTCTTAACCGGGGGCCCCCTGGGACCCTGGGTTCAAGTCCCCGAGCGCAGGAAAACACACGTTTTGTTCTATATACTCATTTATGACAATTTGCATAAAACCAAACGCTATCATGACTGTGCAAATCGCCATATACGCAAAATGGAAATTGTTGCGTTTGTCGGTATGGAAAAGATGTGTGGGTAGCGGAATCGACGTTACCCGGGTACGGCAGCGCTAATTGGGAATGAAAGGATTGCGGGATTCGGTTTTTGGATTTGAGGGGATTCAGTGGTTAGCTGGCAGAGAGAGTGGAATTCTTTTGCGGTTTCGGTGAAAGTTTTTGGTGTGAAATTTGGGGAATGAAAGTTGTTTGGGAGTCGAATTTGGAAGTTTAGGGAATTAATTAAATAAATTGAAATAAAATTGAATTTATCAGTGGAAAAACAGTTGAGGTGGATAGGAGATGGCTTGGAAAAGGAAGGAGAGTTAGGGAACTTGTTCGACTGGTCAAAACTAAGAAAGTAGTGAATAAAATACTTTTGTTGCAGAACGGTTTGTCCTAGTGTTTGTTGTATGGAAGAAAAAATAATTTGTGTGTACGAGAAAATGGAGGAAGAACAAAGACGGCAATAAGATCGTGTGAATTACGCAAAGAGATTAAGTTGATCACCTTCTGATCATACAGTGAAGATAGGACTTGTGAATTTTCATGTGGAAAGCAAAATTTTGCATAAAGAAAGGGTTTTTTGCAATTAGTGATGTGATAAGCCATTTTCGAACGATAGAAGAGTGGATTCCGTTATCTCCGACTTTGTTCCTTTAATACAATTGTCAGCTAGAATTGCTTAGTGGGTTTAAATTCACCAACAAACTGAATTATTGGATAACTTATACGACAGAAATAATAGGTGAAATTATCTAACTAAACAAATGCTGAAATTAATGAAAATATACGGGTGGATTGAATATTAGGATGAAGTGGCCGTTTATCCATAATTAATGAGTTTGAAGTTAAAATTAATTGAATTTTCAGTGACCCCACCTCTTTTTTTGGTGTCGCTCGCCGAGCGCTCGGAGATCCACAGAAAAAGAGAGAGTAAATAATTAATATTTTTTCTTGTTTTCTGACATTCTTTTATCGGTTGCATATCATTCTAATTTATTGTAATTTGCTTTTTGATAAAAATCTTATTTGATTTATTTACACAAAAATTATTGAGGGGTCTGTTTTTTTTTTATTAGTATCTCTTAATTGTTGAACTTGCTGTGGAAATTACGTTTTATAAAATATAACGGCCATGCCTTGCTAAAAAAATTTTTTTTCATTTCTCAATATGGCCTCCCCCTTTCCCGTCCTTTTCCCTTCGTGTTAGTTTTTATATGTAGGGTGGCTCAGCACGAGCAGAGGGTGTCCCGGAATACCCACGACACGACTGAGCGCTAGCTAGCCTCAGTTTGCCACCCCGGGTTACACACCCCTCTGCTGAAACTTATTGCCCGCAACTGCGATGACTTCCGCGATTGCTACAACACTCATTTTAAAAGGAAAACCATTATAATACCATTTTAACTTGTTGTCATTTTATTGCAATATCACTGACTGAATGAAATCTTAAATATTTTATTCATTTTATCTGGAAATTAGAAAGTCCAATTAAAAGTGTATTGTCTGGTTCGATGGAAAGCCCGAATGGTAGAATAACCGTACACTGTTTTTGTTGTACTCAGAGAACTTTGAAATGGCTATACTTCCGTGAATACGATATAATTTTATAGAAACTTTCAGGTTCTAAGAACCTTTCCTTGAACTACTTTGCTTTAAAGTTAAATTTAAAGGTACCCATATGAATTTTCAGGGAACAATGTTATATTTAGAAACTCTACTATTGTTAGTGAGTAAATTTTCTAAGGTATTTGTTATTGTTGCACTTATGAAAACCTTATACTTTTAAAATGCATCCTTTAATCAAAAGCTACTAGCCTGTACTTTCAATGCTGAAGTTGGGGAAAAATAACTTAAATTTACTCAATATTCTCATTTAAAACGGCCGCCATTTTGTTTTACGGAGCTGGTATCACTCGTTGAACAGATTATCAAAGATATGCATGATATACATCCTTCCTGAAATTTTCATGCAAATCATAACAAGCCTTTAGTGTCTGAGTCGATTGGAAGCACATATTGCTCAGTACACACGTATTATTGTTGTTGTAACACCCACAATTTAAACCACCATAAGGTCGTTAAATACAATCCGATTCTTCTGAAATTTTCGCAATTTATTAGGTCAATAATATATACGTTGAATTTCATTGAATTTAAGGGTACCCATACGATTTTATACAAGAAAATGTAAAATTGATAAATCATAGTATTACTAACAAAGTTTAACAAAATTTCAACTTCTCAAGTATTTGTTGCTGTTGTGCTCATAGAAAACTACGTCCAGATTTTTTGGTCCGCAGTTTTCCGATCGCAAGGGGATACCACTTTTTCATGTTCTTCCGCTTCCCCTGCCTACCCCGTCAATGATAATGCAATTGCAATAACGAATGTTAAGAGATTTCAGTTAGACCTTTCATTTGATACCCTACTCGACTATCTCTTGCGAAAAAATTTTTTTAAGGATTCACTCCTTATATGGGGAGACCCCCTTAAAAGTCTTTGACTTTTAGGTAAATTTCTCGAGAGAAATTTACCTATTGCGGAGAGCATCATATATATATATATATATATATATATATATATATATATATATATATATATATATATATATATATATATATATATATATATATATATATATATATATGTATATATATATATATATATATATATGTATATATATATATATATATATATATATATATATATATATATATATATATATATATATATATATATATATATATATATATATATGGGATATAACGAAATTTGTGACCACGCTAGAGGTTGCAATTTTGCTTCGATTTTCACCAAATTTTCAGGAAAGGTGTATTGGGTAATTATCTCGGTTTAGTTCGTGAACCAGCTATATCGGCTGATCAAAAACAAAATGGCGGCCATTTTAGGCGAAAAATCGTGATTTCTGTTCTGACCAAAGTACAGCTCCGATTTGGATGAAATTTGGTACGAAGGTTCACTGATGTATGTGATGAATCTCACAATAAAAAATCCAAAGTCGGTACGGCAGAAACAAAATGGCGGCCGCTCAAAGGTCGAAAAACGTTCAAAATTTTGTTGTTGTAATAGTGGTCAAAGGTTTCAACAGATTTTCATGAAACTCAGCAGTTTGGATAGAAATTATAAGTATCTAAAGAATTACTCAAAAAAACTGGAGGTCAGGTTGCAAAAAACAAAATGGCGGCCAGTTGAAACTCAAAACTTCAAAGGCTTCTAAAAGTCGCAATTTTGATCCGACATATATGAAACTTAGTTTCGAGATAGACATTACTTACACCTACAGTCTTTGATATTTTGGTGATCATGCATGTGCAAATTTCAAAATGGCGGCCGTTTAAATATGCGTTTTTTTCATGTTTTTGTGGCCCTCTAGCGGTCACATTTTCCAACGGATTTTGATGAAACTTGAGATTATGAATTTCTGTACTATGTTCTTGTATTTTGCAGGAAATTATTAAAATTGAATGAAAAATAAAAAAGTCGAAAATTTAAAGCCTAATATTTTTAGCTGCCATTTTCTTTAAAAATTGAATTATTTTGCCCTGTCTACACTGAAACTCCTATTTGAACGAGGTAGTACATTGATTGGTGAGGTCCTAGCATACAAAGATTTAAAATAATCCAAAATCAAATGCATGCATTCAAAATGGCGGCCCCCAAAGGTCTGAAGGCAAGCGCAATTAGCTATTTTAGTGCCAACTGAAATAATGAATATTTTTCATTGAAACGTTTTAAATGACCTTACTTGAAAGAACTTATAAACCAGATCATTTTTGAGATATTGTAAAATATTTTTAACAATACCCTGAAAAATTATAAAATCGCGACTTGTCTGTCTGTCCGTCCGTTTGTTCGTGCGTCAAAACAAGTTTTCTCGCAAACCACATGAGCTAGAATGAGGAAATTTTCTACGTAGGTCAAAAGTGGTGCCTCTTGAAATTTGCAGTGCAAGAAAATATTTTAAGGTATTTTAAGGGGGGTCTCCCCATACAGGGGGGTCTCCCCATACAGGGGGGTCTCCCCATACAGGGGGGTGGCATACAATTTTTTTTATTTCTGTAGCAGCCAAGATTCCGTTGAAACTTGAAATTATAAGTTATTAACGCAAGTTAATTTAATTTAATTATGCAAATCGAATGACAAATAAAAAAGTCGAAAATTTACAGCTTAATATTCTTAGCAGCCGATTTCAATAAAAATCGAAATGACGGCCCTCATAGTTCAGAAAAAAATTGAAAATGTATATATTAATGGCAATGCAAGTGCTGATTAAACTTTTATGGAAATCTTTTGAAATTAACTATTTGAGCTATTAAAGCCGACAAGTTATCACCTTTGTGTGGTAGCCACTATGAAATGTATAAACAGCAAATGTGAGAAGGGCGAAACGAGTATAAATATGTTTATAACAATTTACTACCCGCCGATTTTCAATATGTGATCCATACGTGTGTAACTCAATTGAATTGGCCTCTACGGGGTGTCTCCATACACAAACGGCGGCAGATCCTTTTTGTTACTAAAAACCCATGTAGTGCTACCGAAATTGCAGTAAGAAGTTAAGTAGTAGGCAAGCCAAATTTTTTTTCCGAAACCTTACGCTACATACGAGAAATTTACCTTTCCGACTGGTGCTGCCAACGGGGATTTTTTAACTGCGGAGTTCTCAATAACCAGAAACTTTTGAGTTGTTCACAAAATTTTATCACTGTAGCTTCTATAGTTCCTGAGAAAACTTGCACTGACTGACGGATGGACCGACAGGGGGCGATATTAATTGGGTATTTTAAAAATTTTTGTTTTACAAAACCCTATAAAGAGCTTTTTCTTTGTTCTTCGTGCTTGTATCACCTCGTTCCAAATGGACCACCACTAATCCCGGGATGAACTTTATAATCCTCTTTTACCTTAACCAATTCGTGAGATCGGGCAATCCGTTGCAGTTTTCACCTCGACGTAACCTGTGATTCCAAAATTTGGAGTTTTTGGATGACTTTTGGATTTGTCACTGTGACGGACAATTGACAAGTTCCAGTCTTGATATTATTTCTTTACGTTCGATGCACTCCCAGAGGTTATTTAAGTGGTTGGCCTATGAGCGGTGGCGGACTCATCAGATAAGTAGTAAGTTTACGCTTTATTCTGGCGCATGATTCTTTTTTCATTCTTTTCTAGGTGTCGGTGATCGACTTCAGTCTTTGATGGAGGCAAGACTTCACCTACTTCATGTTGATCTTCTGCTAGCTACTCTCTGCCATAGAAAGCTGGCGAAGGACATCATTCAAAGCAGAAATGACGTGCGCAGTTTGATAGCTGCATGGTATTGTAAGACCATTAATACCGAGCTGTCAATCGAATTGATTCTATAACAGACTAAAGGGACATGATATCATTCTAGTAGGAGCTCCGACAATCCGTTGGACCAACACACGGCCAAAGCGTGATAATGATTATATCACCTTGTGGAGTGCCAATACGTTAGATCATGACAATGAGATACTCTAACTATCTCTAAGCGAAGGCCCAAAAGGGACTGTAGGGCTACGAAGAAGAAGAGGAGGAGCTCCGACATTAATTCAAGACAATAGTTCGGATTAACGTAGCAATCGGTCAACACAAGCGGATATGGAACACGACCTGCCATATCAATACCCAAGTGAGTGAATGTTTTGTCGAAAATTGTTCTTGATTTTGATAGTGTGTTACTATGCTTTTATCAAACTACGTCTTAAGCTAAAAGCGCATCCCTTCAATATTCAAGGTATCATTACAAATTTGAATAGGTGGCGTGACAACGATTCCAGCACCATCCTTTTGACTCGATCTTTTCGTAGTTTTCAATCAGATTTCTGAACGTCAATAGCGGGCTTCAGAACATCGAACACGACATTAATAGGATCTTTTCTTCTTGCGAACTGGCTGAAAAATTATTTGCGTTCTTTCTTGTGTTGCTAATGTTTGCTTTTGGATAAATCTTGACAGCATTGTCGATGAGCTTGTTTTCTTTCGATAATTTTATTTCGTTTAGTTCTAGCTTGGTTGACCCAATCATCTACAGAAATATCTGATGGAGGCAGTGGCTCAAGAGTCATTTTCTCCTCGATGGGCTCTGGAATTATATCACTAAACACTGTCTTTTATATAATCCTCTGAATTCGTGATCTTACATTCGTCAGTAATTTACCAAGTTATCCTCCTTTGCTATATCATGCTCTTTTAAGATCGTCTTAAAGTCATTCCTCCAGCCGGTCACGTATTGCCAACATACTTTGCAATTGAGCTTCATCGGTGGCAACTTTATTAGTTATGTTACCCACATTCTCCATCGCTTTTCTACTGACCTTAAAAGGTTATTGAGACCTGCCTAGTTTCCTCGTTTGATCTATTGAGCGGAAAGTCTGCTCCCTTAGCTCATTCCTCAGCTCAGATGCGTGTAGCTTAGTTCTCTCCACACTCCCCTGTTATGCAGAGGTAGGATGCCCCTGTCTACAGATTTTCTTCAAGCCACATCAGGTAGACTATCTTCGGTGTTAGAAATGAAAATAAGCAATACTCTGAAAATAGATAAATTATACTATTGTGTACCTCCTATAAAGTACAGTTCTCACAGAAGCCAAATTTTGATTGACTAAATATTCTTAGTTAGTCATGCGCTCAAAAATTGCGAATGTAACATTAATATATACCAGCTTTTTGGAGACTTCTCACAAGCATAGGATAAAATCCACAGAATGCACTATATAAAAAATAATGTTTGATTTAGGCGTTCTTATGACACGAGTTAACATGATTATTGTTACAAGCCATCCACTGATTTTTGGTTGAAGCCCTAAAGTGATTACCAAAACAACGATGATCTGAGTATTGACCCTATTCTAGGAGTAACACTATAAGTCACTAAAAGTTATTAGATACCAATTTTTCCCTTTTACATCGTTGCATGTTTCCATCATAACCTATTCATTCTTTAGAGTGAGTCGTCATTTTCCTTATTTACCCTCTCCCATTCATCTACCAAGTTTGGAAAAGATTGCAGTTACTTTCAGCCGCAAAGTGATAGTAAAACAATTTTTGGGATAACTTTGATGCTAAGAACTTCTAAATGCTAAATTTGAACTTTGTTGTCTTCTAAGAAAATATGCCTGACAGATAAACAAGAAAGAATAAGTAAAAACGTCATAACATATTGAATCATTCAAGAAAAAGAGAATTGGCCTGCGAGTATCAAATAAATAAAATAATTAACTATAACACAGCCAGCCAGGCAAAAACGTTGTGATCGTCCCAAAACTTTATCCTAAGACTTCATTATCTATAACATAATACCAGCATTTGCAAGAATCGTAAGAAATAAAACCACAATTAGTACACGAGCTACACAACGTAGTGCACAAGTACTTCACATTAAAAATCAATGACGAGGTGTGCCAATTATGTAAGGAGACTGATTCCATGAGGACCGTATATTTGAAAATTATTCTACAACTCTGCCATCCCCTTCAAAGTAGTCCCCTTGGGCAGCTATACAACGATTCCAGCGTGTTTTCCATACTTTTTAGCATTTCTGGAAAGCTTTGACTGGGATGTCCACGAGTACCCTCGTCACAGCTGCCTGTTTGTCCGTAATCGACTCAAAATGGGTTCCTTTGACCACCGATTTTGTTCTAGGGAACAAAAAAAGTCACAGGGTGACATATCGGGCGAATAAGGCCGCTGTTGCAAAATTGCGATCCCTTTAGAGGCCAAATACTGGGACAAGCTGAAGGCGGTGTGATGTGGTTCTTTGGAACCATCTTCGTGCACAACTTTTTCATCCCGAAATCGTCGATTAAAATTTGTCTGACTGTTTCACGGTTCATACCCAGTTCCGAGGCCAACATTCGTACTGTTAAACGCTGATCTTCATGGATGGTCTCCCGCTCCGCGCCTCGTCTTCCACGCTTTCAGGCCTCTCCTTAAACTCTATATGCCATCAAAACACCTGGGCACGACTAAGAGCACTATTACCATGTACTTTTACAATTTGAGCATACGTTTCTGAAGCTGTTTCGCCCAATCTGGCGCAAACAAAAAACTTAAATTATAGCTTTTGTGAAATTTAAAGGTCCCATTTTGATATTATGGTCAAAAATGTAAAATTTGTAAGATGTACTATTATCAACAAAGTTGATCGAATTTCGACTTCTAAGGTATTTTTTGCCCTTGTACTTCTTAAGTCTCTCCTCTGTGATTTTTTTTTAGTTTTTTCGGGTCAAAGGTGGCCAATCGCGGGGGACAAAATATTTTCGTACATATCCCATTCCCCTGCACCCCTCAAAGCAAAGCTTGTCAATTTAAGACCTGTTTTGAAAAATTCCTTCAAGACTTTTCATTTGATACCCATATTGCCTACATGCGGTGAAACTTTTTGAGGGGGGGCCACTCCCCTATACGAAGAGGCTCCCCTTAAACTGCTTATAAATTTCTTTTTATGGTGGAGCTTTGAAGAGAACGTCACTTTGCACCTATCTACAAAATCTTATATTTCTAGCTTATGTAGTTTGCGAGAAAAAGTTGTATGACACACGGACGGACGGACGGATGGACAGACGGACAGGCAGGACGCGATTTTAGTAAGGTTTTGTAAAATGATTCTAAAGAACCCTAAAAAGACAAAATCAACCGGCAACTTCGGCATTTACACTTACAATTAGCTAATCTTATATAAAAGGACAACTTCCTACAATTCTATCGGAACGTGAGATAGAACATTGATATTTAGCTCAAAACTAAATATAAGACTGTGAAAAAAAACTTGACAATATGATAAAAAGCAAAACACAATGACCGCGCCAAGGAATAGAGCCTTCTATCCACCGACTACGAATCTATCAGAAACGACGTTTATGACACAGGAAATGGAGCTGTTAGATAAGAAACTGAAACACAACTTATATATTACAATCCGCAACAAAGACCTAGAACAATTAGTAATCGGAACTGAGCTAACCATCAACAAACTGGTGCAAGAACAAACAGACACACGCAAGCCAAGCCGCGGTAGATATTCTGAAAAAATACACAAGAGTTCCCGTAAAGATCATAAACTATTAAGACAAATTTAAAAAAAGAAACTGGCAAAAGACATACAACGGTGATCCTGAAAGCAACAAACTACGTGCAAAAAATAACTGACTCTATAAGGTCAACGGATATGAACTAACGAATAAAGACCCCACTAATAAGTTCCAAGCAGACTTACGTACTGCTAGCATACAATCCCCACTAGCCGTTCCATCTGATACTAACCACCGCTGTATAAACCCGAATCCATCCACACCACCCCTTAAAGCACAACTTAGACTCCACAAACCCAATATCCCTATCCGGCCTATTGTCAATTACCGCAAAGCTCCTGCATACCAATCATTGTGTTTCTATACATAGTGGTGTCACGGTGCACACCAAATCATAGAGGTATACACTGGAGACGGCGAGCTTTCATTTCCCATATAAAATATTGAAGTCTCTTAAAAAATGCTCAATACGAACAAACATTTCATGTCCGTATACTCCAATTTTCGAAAGCTTTTGGACTTTCACTAATGAGCTTACGTATGATTGTCCAAACTCTATCATTGTTCGAAATTAATTTCGAAATAGCTAAAAAAGTTCATTATTTTTAGTTTTCTCTTTAATGATCATACAGCATTTACAATTGTAAACAATGCCTCCAAATATTGTTCAACAAACTTCTTTCCTTTCCATAAAATATACTAACAAACTAGGAAGTGCGCCACATTCAAATCGTTTTCGATCGAAATCAACAATTGTGACACCCCTGATTTCGGAAATGATGTTTCAGCTGATAGAAAACCGGAAGTTGACAATTCCTGCGAAAATTCCATCAAATATCGTAATTTTTTAAAAATTTTCAATGAAAACGCTTGTTTCGGTCGGATTCTATAAGTGATTTCGAAAATAAAGTGTTCAATGTGTAAACGTGAGCAAAAATGTGAACGCGTCATCGAGTATTTTTCATTATTTAGGTAAGTAAAGTGCAGTCAAGGAAACAATTATGTGTCCGGGTATAATTTACGTGATGTTTTCTGTGTCCGTCCAGGTTTTCGGTGCAATTCGTGAATTAAAACATAATTTCGAATGTTGTGTGAATCGTGCCTGCTAGAAACGGTATATGGGAGACACGAGTTTAAAGATTTTCTCGGTTGAAACAGATTTGACGCCGGTCATTGAATTCCGATAACATGCAACTGAAACTCGCTTGCATTTTAAGAATTTACGCGCTTTTTTTTCTGATTTTCATTCCTACGGATTTAAATGGGCTTAAGTTATCCTTAAAGCTTCATGTTGAAGTAATTAATTGTGTTTTTAAGTCAAAGTTCGTAATTATCAAAGAGCAAATTGCATGTGAAATAGATGTTGCGCGCAAATGTTGAAGTTTTGTTGGCTCCGTCCATAATGGTGTTAAGGTTAAATTGTTGAAAATTATTCGTTTTGTTATTGCGAAGATGCTTGTAAAAGTTTCATGTATCGGAGTAAACATTTTAATTGAAAAACTTTGAAGGTTTTCTAAAATACGTGATCTCGTACCAGTGCAGTGCACCTACAATATGGGAGCTGTTTTATGAATTTCGAAAATTGGTCGGTTGAATTTAAAAATGTTTTTCTAGGTTTCTGGAGTTGTGGTGATGGGACTGAAATCGTTGTTGAAAATATAACCAATTAATGCCGAAATGCATGCATGGTGGTTTAATTTGAAAATATTTGTTTCTTTACCGGAAAACGAAGAAAATCGACTTCAAAGTGCCCTACAAAGGATGAAATAAGTTTTATGAAGGTGATATTAAAGCACCATGCAATATAGCACCGCTTTTAAAAAATTTAATTCATCTTTCTTACTTTGGAGTCGGTTTTTTTTGGCGAATTTCTCAAGAGATATTTACCTATTGCGTATATATATATATATATATATATATATATATATATATATATATATATATATATATATATATATATATATATATATGATTTATATATGATATAACGAAAATCGTGACTATGCTAGAGGTCACAATTTCGCTCCAATTTTCACAAAATTTTTAGGAAAGGCGTATTGCATGAATATCTCAGTTAAGTTGTTTAACCAGCCAAATCGATCGAGGGAAAACAAAATGGCGGCCATTTTAGACAAACATTCGTGATTTCATTTCTGACCAAACCGTGGCTCCTATTTGGATGAAATTTGGTACAGAGGTTTATTGAGGTATGCGATGAATTTCACAATAAAAAATCCAAAGTCGAACCGTTTGAAACAAAATGGTGGCCGCTCAGACGTCGAAAAGCGTGTTAGCATTGGATGTTGTAGTTGTGACCAAACTTTTCAACCGATGTTAATGAAATTCGGTTCTTTGGTAATTACTATAAATGCCTAAAGAATCATGTTAAAGAACTAGAGATCATGTCTCCAAAAACAAAATGGCGGCTAGTTGAAGCTAGAAATTTCAAAGGCTTCTGAAAGACCCAATTTCGATTCGATGTGAATGAAATTTATTTCCAAGATAGAAAACAATTAGATCTAAACATTTTGCTATTTTGGTGCACAGACATACTCAAGTTTCAAAATGGCGGCGATTCAAATATGCGATTTTTTCAGATTTTTGTGGCCCTCTAGTGGCCGAATTTTCCAATGGATTTGAATAAAACTTGAGATTATGGATAATTGTATAAAGTCCTTGTACTAAACAAAAAATTATCAAAATCGGATGAAAAATAAAGAAGTCGAAAATATAAAACCTTATATTTTTCGCTGCCATTTTCATTAAAAATTTAATACTTTTGCCCTGTCTAGAGGAAACTGATTTGACTGAGATTGGACAAATTGACTGATGAGACTCTAAGATTGAAATATTTTTAAAAATCCAAAATCAAATGCATGCATTCAAAATGGCGGCCCACAAAGGTCAGAAGGTAAGCGCGATTCGCTATTTTAGTAGCAACTGATGTAATGAATGTTTATCATGGAAACATTTTTAACGGCGTAACTTGCAAGTATTTATACAACAGACCACTTTAGGGGATTGTAAAATATTTTTACAATCCTCTATTAAAATCGCGATCTGTCTTTTCGTCCACCTGTCCATCCGTCCGTGCGTCACAGCAAGTTTTCTCGCAAACCACATACTTGAATGATGAAATTTTCTACGTAGGTCAAAAGTGGTATCCTCTCAAGCGTTTGCAAGAAAATTCCACCAGAATAATAATATCAGCACAAATGATAATTTTTTGGCTTTCTTTTTGTATTAAACAATTAATTTTCAACCGCTGCATTCTCGTAAAGTTTATCGTCAAGAGTATGATACAACTTATCATATGATGAACGAAATTTCGACCCCAATTTCGAAATTAGCTTCGAGCCTATGCGAGTTATCACAATAGCAAAGGCAAAAGCTCGTGGCTTCATGAATTTGATCTTTCGCCGTCTCCTGTATATACCTCTATGCACCAAATTAACTCCACATTGGGAGAACCCATGCTTTTGGCGGCGCAGCTGTCGCTGGTTAGTGTCTTAGATAGGAAAATTTCATCCTCGACAAACTTTTCAAGCTGATTAGAAAAGCAACTCAACGTATACAATATCTGAGATGTGTGGTGGATATATTGATCAACATCTCTGCATAAATGCGATCGAACGAATAATGTATGGAACGGTGTGTGTTCGCTTTGTGGCTGGCGCTAGCGGCACGGCCACGATGTGCAGTGTGTGAAGATTGTTTCACTATTTGCAATTGGAAATGAATGGATATTTATTTGCCTATCGATTGCGTAGCAGAAAAATTGAAATGCTTTCGATTTGGGCGCCCGTTCATTTATGTGGGTCATGTTTAATGAATAAATGAATTGATCGCACATAATTTTCTTGTGTAAAATATTTAAAGGATTATTTTGATTTGTTTGAAAGACTATAAGCAGTATTTAAATACAATTGTCTAAAACGATTAGGTAATTAGTTTTTTAAGAACAATAAATACCTAAATAGTTTGTCGAGTGTTTATAAATTTCATTGAAGCAATTACCGTGCAATTGTAAATGGAGAAATTATTCGTTCATTTTTTCGTAGTATCCCTAGTGTCGATTTTTAATTAAATTGTTATTTCACATAAGTTTTTGTAAAGATAATGAGAAAGCATTAAATTCGATAATATTGTAAATATTATAAGCTTCTTTGATTTATTTCTGACGTAAAAATCATTCTTCCATGTTTTAATTTTTTTTCATTGATTTTCAGTATGTATGTACGTGTGTCGATGGTAACATACCGCCTCTTCAATTAACTGAAATGTGTGTTTTCAATTTATTAAAATTCAGTACTGAAGGTATGTACTTCAACATTGCCTTCAAAATACATACGTACTGACAATTAATTATGATCAAAAAGAAGATTGTTTTTTAATCCAAAAATTAAATCATTATGAATTTACAAAAGGTTCCATTAATGGAAAAATATTTTTTCAGTATTTATTCTACTATATAAACATTAGTAGATATAACAACTTAGATTAATTCAATCCAACCAGTACTTAGAATGCAGAAAATAATTTGTGGGCTTTTTGTAATTCAATGTTGCCGCAGCCGCTGAAGTTCTGGAGGATAGAGTTGGATTGAGAAAATATTCAATAACATATACTTGATTGGGATTTTTTGTGTGTGGAATATTTAAAGAAATATTTGGATCTGTTTGAAAGATAATAAACATGTAAAAAATGTTAAATGTGATTGCAATGAACGATTGGGGTTATTAGGGCTTTGTAATTTTTATTGATTTTTGAATAAAAACAAATACAAAGATTGTTTGTGGAGTGTATATTCTAAATTCCACTGTGGAGCATTCATTGAAGCAATTCATTATTTTGTGTTCATTTTTACGTAAAATTACTAGCCTGGATTTGAATAATGAAAAGTAAGATTTGGCTTCAATAATATTGAAAGAGTATTAAAATCGAATTTAGTATGCTTCTTTAGTTTCACTTTTGAAGTAAAAATCAAGCTTCCTTAGTTTGATTTGATTTATTTTTTACATATGTACGTATTTCGAAGATTAAAAACCGTAATTTCAATAAACTTCAACACTGCACTGAAGAACATATAAACATATATATATATATATATATATATATATATATATATATATATATATATATATATATATATATATATCCCTGATATCCTGAGATCCCTGATCTTGACAAGCATTTTTTTTCTTCTTTTTCGTGTTACTTATTGATTTTGTATCTATTCACCCTACATTTTTATGTTTTTGTAATTAACATAATCGAATGTCATCAAAATAATAAAATGTAATAAACAATTAATGCAATCAAATGTATAAAAATACCTGATAAGGGTAAACATTTTTTTTGGAAGCGTCAATTTACTAACCATGAGTTTGATAATTGCATTAAGTAGCTTTTGTTGAAAATCATTTTGCATTCTATTGCGTGAAAGTGAAGAATTAAAGTCTTAATTAGAATTAGATTGCATTACTTACTACAGACATATTTATGCGTTCTTGACTTTGCGAAAATTTCGTTAAATACTGACCATTGTTCATCGACACCAATTGCTAAAACGCATCATATCATTGTACAAATGTGAATAAAGTTTGAAAAGAATTATAAACAATAAGAAAACCCTTCAAAAGTTTAACGGGATCTGGCCAAATCAATTTGCATTCAAACCGTTAACATTATTTTGTGACTGTGACTATCTCCTTTCATACCAATGCTCTCACTTATTATTTCGCTCTTAAGCATAATTTGAAATTAATTTGATTTTTCGTATGCTTCGTTATTATGTGCACAAAGACTCATCAACTTAATACCGAATGCTTTGAATTCCAGAAGTTGCTCAAGAATCTAGATATGTGGTAAATAAAGCATTCATTCGTCATTTGCTTCAATTGTAAACAACCGATAGACATCAAGCTATGTTTAAAACCATGCTTGACTCAATCTCGCAATTCTTTTCTTCTTGTTGTTAATTTCATGACATAAAGCAATAAAACATGTTACAAATTTTACTTCAATTGGATCTTGATCTTATAAATAATTTACCTTTAGGAATTACCGTACCTTTCCTCCAAAAATTCTACAAAAATACAATTAAGATAAATTCACTAAGCATCTCGAGGCAGGACTTCCTTCTCTTAAGCAATGTAAATTAAAATTTTCTCACTAATTCATATGAAGTTTACAAAACTTTCAGTCATTGATATTACATTTCAGTCATTGATATTACAAGAACAATTTCTCAGAACACCATTACTCGGATATAAAAAACTAATGCAAAGTGAAATATACTTCAATAATTATGCTCTTGTTTTTCAGAATTGACTAAGTATCCAATGCTTGCAACCCATTTGAGATATAATCGCTTGTAAGTTATGGTTGAAATTTAATAGAAGGTACATAAATAAAGCAACAATCGTAAACTATTACAAGAGTCCAAAAATCAGTTGCATCTTTAAACAAGATATATAAGAGCTTTCTTTAAAAAAATTAGTAACTACTAACGGCTAATCTGTACATCAAATTTCATAAAAAACATATTTTCTTCACATACGTTTAGTAGAAGCAATATATAACATCACTGTGTATAGATACACAGTGATCAACGTTCATTCATGTTAACATATTACCCTTTGAATAAAATCACAACATCCTAACCATCTCACTTTTCGCTTTTCATTTCCAACGTTGCAATAAGCAAAGATAAAATGCATCTCTATCAAGCGAAATCATAGTCTAATAGCCAACAATGTATCGAAGCACGTCTCAGCGACGTGCATTCATCCGAGACACATTGGCTTAGAAAAACTTTCGATTGAAATCTCAAAATCGACATCTTAGCGCCATCTATCCTGCCAATAGGCGTGCACCGTGACACCACTATGTATAGAAACACAATGATACCAATTAACATAGTGCTTGGCAATGATACTAGCTAATTTCATGCACCTTGATGACAAATACACATTAAAGAACTGCCGCGATCTAGTGAACTCTACCACTTCTCTAACATTGACTGACATCTGTCGACTTTAATCACTAACCATCGGCAACCTCTACACGTCTATACCTGTCGATGCCAAAATAAAAGCTTTCATTCAATAATAGGCAATGTTCCACAGATCATCCACTCAATCTCATAAAGGCCACAATCATGCAGAACACGTATGTTGCCAAGAACGGTTTGGGTATGGGATATCCAATGTCCTCCGCCAGAAATATTCTTACAATATCTGAAGGAAGGCGACCAACTTATTTCGAATTCCAACGCAATTTCCTCAGTACTAGACCTTATCTTCCAACGAAACCAGAAGCGAAACAAGGAACCGAACAAACGGATTTCCAGCAACCCAAAAAACAACAAGTTGGGTAGACAGACCTTTGCTCATGTCAGAAGGGTTTTGTACTCAACTTACAAAATGCCGTAACCAGCAACGAATAAAATTAAGAAACACGTCATGTTCGAGGATCATACTATTATTAACTAAGTTGAAAGAATTTTTTAATCCTGAGGTATTTGTTAAAATTATACCCATAAATATTTCGCTTGATAATTTTTTCAGATTTTTTTAGATCACGGGTGTCCATTCGCGAGGGAGAAAACACATTTTTCATGCATTTCCCCCCCTCTCTGTGCCCCCACTGAAGCAAAAACTGTCAGTTTAAGAACTGTTTTGAAAAGCTCTCATAGAGAACTTTCATTTGATACTCATATCGGCTACATTTCATGAAATTTTTTTCAGGGGCCACTCCTTTGTACTGTAAGCATCGATTCATGGCCTATTTTTAGGGTTTTGTACTAAAATACAAAACCCTATTGCAATCACGACCTGTGTCCGTCTGTCCGTCCGTCCGTCCGTCCGTCCGTCCGTCCGTCCGTCCGTCCGTCCGTCCGTCTGTATGTCACAGCATTTTTTCTCCGAAACTATAGAGGCTACAGAAATGAAACTTTGTGGAAAGGTCAGAAGTGGTGACCTCTTGAAAGTTCAAGGGTGGAAAATTTTTTCAAAGCCGTTTAAGGGGGGTCTCCCCGTATAGGGAGGTGACCCCTCAAAAAAAAATTTCACCATTGGTAGTCGAGTAGGGTGTCATTGGAAAGGTCTCAATGAGATCTTTTCAAAACAAGTCTTAAAATTGCCATTTGAGTACCGAGGGGGGCAGGGGAAGGGGAAATGTACGAACTTTTCGCGTACCCCCCCTCGCGATTGGACACCTTCCATCCCAAAAATCTGAAAAAAATCATGAATGTAGGCCTTAATGAGTACAACAACAACAAATACATGAGAAGTCGAAATTCACTCAACTTTGTTAGTAATAGTATGATTTATCGATTTTATGTTTTCTTTGATAAAATCTAAACGGTACCCTTAAATTCAATAAAATTTAGCAAACCGATGACTTTCTATAAGATTGATCTTTTCTGAAAGTTTCATATGGCTACAAAGCCCTTTTGCTAGGAGCTCTCTCCTGCCTCTTCGACTTGTTTCAATTGTATGTAGTCATCCTCATGATATCTATCATTCCTGAAATTTTCATGCAAATCCTAGCAAAGCTGTAGTGTCTAAGTCGGTAAAAAGCGCATATGGCTCCATAGCCATATGTTTCCATAGTAATACAGGGCACATTGTTCCATAGTAATACGGGAAAATTCAAATTGCTATAACTTCGTTAAATACTATTCGATGTTTATGAAACTTTCAGAAAAGATCAATCTTATAAATAGTCATCTTTTTGCTAAATTTTATTGAATTTAAGGGTACCATTTAGATTTTATTCGAAAAAACATAAAATTGATAAATCATACTATTACTAACAAAGTTGAGTAAATTTCGACTTCTCATGTATTTTTTGTTGTTGTACTCATTAAGGCCTACATTCATGATTTTTTTCAGATTTTTCGGATGGAAGGTGTCCAATCGCGAGGGGGGGGGGGTACGCGAAAAATTCGTACATTTCCCCTTCCCCTGCCCCCCTCGGTACTCATAAGGCAATTTTAAGACCTGTTTTGAAAAGATCTCATTGAGACCTTTCCAATGACACCCTACTCGACTACCAATGGTGCAAATTTTTTTTTGAGGGGTCAACTCCCTATATGGGGAGACCCCCCTTAAACCCCTTTGAAAAATTTTTTCACCCTTGAACTTTCAAGAGGTCACCACTTCTGACCTTTCCACAAAGTTTCATGGCTGAAGCCTCTATAGTTTCGGAGAAAAAGTGCTGTGACATACAGACGGACGGACGGACGGACGGATGGACGGACAGGCGGACACAGGTCGTGATTGCAATAGGGTTTTGTATTTTAGTACAAAACCCTAAAACATAATATCCCTCTACCTGCTCTAACCTACTGCCTACCTGCTGAACCCATCCTACACCCATATAATGTAATTCCATTCCATTCATCCCTTAGACACTGATGATGACTCAGAGGAGTCGAAACGCGTTTGCCAACTCAAAAAAGGGGGCCTGACAGCTTTTCAAGAAAAAAGACAACTGACCTACGGATATCAAATAAACAAAATTATTGACAAAAAAAAATAGATAAATAAATTTAATCCTTTAAATGTTTTGAAATTTCAACATTATCTATCCAGGTTCCGGGTCCAAGACTGGAGCCAACGATACTGAAAACTTACATCTTGCGATTTGATGAGTGAAATGCTCAAGAAGATTCAGGCTTTCGGGAACAGAAATAAATAAGTAAATAATAAAACTTACTTCACTATACTCGTATGCATGTAACTATAAATTTGCTTATCAACTTACCTCAAACAAGTATCCAGAATATTCAAATAGTTGTATGTATAGTTGTCTTGTTCTCTTTCTCTCAAGAAGTTGTCCATATCATGTCCGAAAAATCCATAGGCAGATTGAATCAAACATTTATCAATTGTAATATTTTCACCAACTCCAACAACTGGAGCATAGCATACTTTTTCAAAGCCTATTCCATCATCTCGGCCTAATTTCATTATCGATTCCTGCAATTCAAACACTTCCTGCAAAAATTCCTTCTCAAATGCGGGCCCGAATATTATAGTTCCTTCTGGAGTTTCATGGTATATCTGAAAGGAAAATTCAAATTGAACTGAACGTTCTTCATAACCATCGAGTTTACTAACCATTTCCTGCGACAAAGGCTTAATAAAGATTTGGTTTGTGCGGTAAAAGGGTCCAAAACGAGAATCGAAATATTCTTTCTCTTGGCGAGTTTGACTTGTCTCGGATGCCCATAGTTCCACGGGGTCGGTCGTTATCTCTAAAAAAATTACTCCGTACGCTAAGCCACCAACTATCCAGGATGCAACCGCAATCACGAGGATGGCATGTCTAGCGCATAGTGTTCCCCACCATCTAAACGCATCGCTTAGAGCATCATGCACTTGATTGAACCCACACAAGAATCCATAGTGGAGTTTAGGCATGCGGGACCTTTTACAAAACAGTGACCCTAAAATTACTGACAACACACCAACTGCTCCAAGTACAATAGCAACTATCACAGAAACGCCACTTTTATCACCAATCATAAATCCATCCTCCTCTCCTGTAGGAATTTCGCCTATTGGGCAGGCTTCCGGACAATCCAAACAAGAGCAAGCGTACTGTCCTGGGTAAGCTTCATTGCAAGTTTTTGACTCGCCATTGTACGAATCCTCACCACCGTCGGTCGTAAAGTTGTAAGCAATCAAAAACGGTACAAAGTCGTTTATTTCAGGATCACCTAGGTAACGGTACCATCTTTCCGTGGTGCATGTTTTTGAATTGTATGGTGGACACATAAAGTCCATGACTGGAAGGCCCGTTGACGAAAGGATTGTATTTTTACAACTGTCATACACACTGTCGGCAAAATCGGCGTCCATGCGAAACTCAATTGCACGAACATACTCAACTCCTTCATATTCGTCGTATGTGGGAGTTAAGAATCGGCTTTGCTCGGGTGAACAAGACATTGCGCAAATACCCAACATGAAATTTCGAAGACAAGTCGTGCATTTTTTGAATAAGCCGGCAGCCTGGTTCAGCTGTTGGTCCATTGAAAAGACTTGTGCTGGATCACAGCATACAGCTGTGTTGCCTAAAGAAATGAATCAATCTAGTTATAATACACTAAAGCTTTCGATTAAAGTTCAAACTGACTTACTGTCTTTATAAACGTTTGGGCATAGCTCCAACAACCTTTCCTGTGCTTTTTCATCGTCTAACAACTTCGCGGTGCCATTGTAAGGACAGTTTTGATAGTTGCCATTCTGATATGTGCACTGGCCATACCAAATACAATGGTAATCATCCTTTTCTGGACCCTCTGTCGTCGGTTCTTGAGCTAAACAGTTGAAAACGAGGCAAAATCCCAGGAGTAATTGAACGAGTCCTAAAACATTAGTTTTACTCTTTAGTGATAGTATAAACAACATATTTTGTATCAAGTACAACTAAAAAGTTGAATAACACGTCATTCATATGTAAACCACAGCTTCATTGCCAGGATTAACTTTATAGACCCAATTTGCAGTTGATTGGGGTTAGTGTTTTTCATGCAGTAATCGATGTTCAATTTTATTACGCGCAGTTTATTTGTTTGTTAAAACGAAAACAGCCTCAATAAAGGAAATTGATTGGTCTTAAATCACAAATTATTGAAGACCAAATAATAGATTCCATTTGATTTGGTGAGTCTAAAAAGCTGCCTTCAATAACTATAGGGTTTTCCAATAAGAGGTGTTTTTTTGAATAGATCTTGTGATTTAACACCTTGCGACTTCTTCCTTTGAGGCCACGCGAAAGAGGAGGGCTACACCAACAGCCCAGCGTCGATTCAAGATCTCAAAGATGGAATTTGTGAGGCTATCGAGGACATAGGGCAGCCACTTTGCAATTTGGTTATGGAATAAGCTTGGTCGTGGTAGTCATTTGCCTGATGTTATTTTTCACTATTAACGACATACCTTCCTCTTTATAATGAAATAAACATCCAATCATTTATATTAAAAAAACTTTTAGAAAAAAAAAGAAAACCGACTTCGGAATGCCCTAAAAAGGATGCAATAAATTTTATGGAAGCGGTGCCATATCATTTTTTCCCCCATTCTTTTGTGATGGTGCAGATGTTGGAAGTATTTATGTTGAAATGGGGAAATTGATTTGGCACCACTTCCATAAAATTTATTTCATCCTTTTTAGGGCATTTTGAAGTTGGTTTTCTTTTTTTTCTAAAAGTTTTTTATTTCACCCTTTTTAGTGGCAAATTTTTTCATTTCAAACCATTCAAAACTTAGTTTCTTGAATACATTGTATCATGTTCTCGTATATTAAAGTATAATTTTTTACTACAATGCAAAAACCACTACGGCTAAAATCTTCAGCGTTCATAGGAATCGAATTTAATTCTGGTACGTTTAATCAATGATCTCATCAATGTCTACCTTGATTTTAGATTTCATAATAATCCAATATGAATTGTAGCCTTGAGAAATTTACGAATTTTGAACTTTGCCTAGCCGCCATTTTGATATTCTCACCTGACCCTGAAGTGCTTTTTTATCGTTCAACTTTTTTAAACATTTGAGCGGCCGCCATTTCGTTTCAAATTGTTCGAGTTTGGATTTTTCATTCTGAGCTTTATCACACAATTGAATAAATCTTTGTACTAGTTTTGGTACGAACTGGAACTATAGCCAGAACAGAAATATTGCTGAAAATTTGGCGAAAATCGAAGCAAAGCTGCGACCCCCAGGCACAAATTTTGTTATATCCTATGTAGACTCACACATACAACCAACCACACACATACACACATAGCCATATATATATATATATATATATATATATATATATATATATATATATATATATATATATATACGCGTATATATATATATATATATATATATATATATATATATATATCTATCTATACGCATATATATATATATATATATATATATATATATACATGTATATAAATATTATATACATACATATATATATATATATATATATATATATATATATATATATATATATATATATATATATATATATATATATATATATGTATATATATATATGCATATATATATATATATATATATATATATATATATATATGTGTGTGTGTGTGTGTGTGTATGTATATATATATATATATATATATATATATATATATATATTTATATATATTTATATTTATATATATATCTATATATATATATA